>JAEBDU010000128.1:69018-123984 GCA_016802625.1 Heliconius numata
AAGCAACTGGAAGATGGGCGCACATTGTCAGACTATAATATCCAGAAAGAATCTACTCTTCACCTTGTTCTCAGACTTAGAGGTGGTGTGTAAAGTTCTTAAATTGATTTTAATAAATACTTAAATAAAATAAAATCATCTTCTATCTATATATGTTTTTATTAATCATAAATCCTCTCTCTTCAACCGAATATTATAAAGTTGTACTTGCATACAAATGTTATCGATAATCAATATAAATAAATTTACATCATAATGTACTTACATGTGTACTACACTAACTTTATTTAACCTCTCTCGGCTCATGTAAACACAGGGCCTTCCAGTATATAATGATAATAATAATATCCTTAAACACTTATATGATATGTAATAGTTAGTTGAGGTACTGTCCTCCTAAATGGGTTACAAAATAGCCCGTAATAAAGAATAACAGTGCCCTATATGAGTATTTTGTATATTTTCATTCCGGCGGCATTGTGTTTTAAATGGGAGACGCTGCATTTTGCACCGTTATCAGAGCGAAAAATTAAAATAGAATATTTTAATCCCCAATAGGAATTCAACTCATAACTGTCGCGATTACAGCCGCAAGCTTGTGACATTGCGCCATGATGGCTTCATTTGAAATCGGAAATCATATGATGTTATTATGAAATACTTGGACATTTTGGTCTTGCGTCTATTCACAACAGTGTTTCTAATTGCCACTTTTTATCGATAATTTCTATAAATTAAAAAGTACGTAATTATAAAAAAGCAGTTTGCCTAGGATAACTAATATGTAGTGGCAACACTTTATAGGCAAATCAACTATCACTGTCATACTGTCAGCTCTGAATCGTATATGCGAATTGTATTTTTACTTTTTACAAATTTACATTCACAACAAGTATAAATCTACTAAATTAGATTCATTCTTTAAAAGTCATGTTTAGGAAAATAAAAGCAATAATGTAAATCCTTAAATTACTGTGATTGATAATAGTAAATTACCATTGGTCATTAGTCAAGATACAATTTCTAACGTTTAAGATCAAATTGAATATAATATAAATTAAAATAAATTGGTACAACATATTATTTAATAATGTTATATTCTTTTCTCAATGTGTTTTTAAATTGTTAAATATAGTTAAATCAACAATTCAAAATAAAGTTTTAAGAAAACAAGATGCTCTCAAGAAGTCTTATATTATTTCTTACGTTAACAGTTTATGTATATGAATCTAAATGTAAGTATAATGTAGAATTTGTTACAATTTATTTTAAGATGAATAGAAACATTCGGTTCACACAAAAAATGTAAAATGTAAACAAAAGATAATAAATAAATTGTCTAGTATTCCTAAAATTAAAATTTGATTTTAATTTACCTCTTTTCTATATATAATGGTATGGTAGAGTATGGCGCTATACATGGTAGACTTAGTCCATACATAGTGTGTCTGTATGAACACAAGTGTTTCTAATTGCAAAATTTATTATGACATGATAATTAGTCTTACATTAAGCCACTGCATAAAACACAACAAAACCACTGCCCCACTATGGTTTCTATAATATTAGTATCTATAATATTAATATTTCCTTATTGTAATATGTTTAAATTGCAGGTTCTATACACAAAAATTTGAAACATTTTGAGACATTACAAGTCTCAAGATTTACACATCATGTTGTAAAACGAGGAGCTAAGTTATCTAACCATCCTTTTAACACTATCAAGGAGCTGAATTTTCAAACCCTTGGCAAGACTTTTAGACTTATTCTTCATCCCCACAATTCAGTTTTACATTCAAACTTTAAAGCATATTCTGTGGATGCTGATGGAAATAAAACTGTAGTGCACATAGGTAATGTGTTTATTTTTGATCAAAATACTCAATATTCCTCAATTTATAAATGTATGGCTAAATGTATCTAGGCCCACTTTTTTTATTCATAGATTTATTATGAAAGATACTGCTCTTTTAGTACTTTCTAGTGGTATATGTGTTTTGTATTGGTTTGAGAAGTTACTGATATTGTTATAATAATTTATTATTTAGCTTTTTAATAGATTTTTCTGATGAATCAGAAAATTGAATAAATGTAAAGTATTATTATCAAATAGACTAGATAGTATACATCTGTATGTTATAGTGTATTAATCTTTTAAGAAATTAAATTATAAATTTCATGAAAACTGTTAGTCATATTACTAGCAGAATAAGAAATCCTGAACGATATAGTATATTGCCCAATAGTGTTGCCTGAATTACAAATTTTAATTACTGTGATATAATTAGTTAAATAATTTTTAATCTAATTTACAGATTATGACAATTTCTACACTGGAAGAGTTTTTGGGGAAAAGTCATCAGATGTAAAGTTGCATATTGAAGATGGAGTTATTACTGGTATTATACATACACCAGATGAAACTTATCATATAGAGGTAATTTGAAAAAAATATGTTGCTTTAATAAAAAATATTATGTTATTCTTGAGACATTATAAGTAAATTAAAGTTAAAAAAATAGAATTAATAAAGGTGAAAACTCAACCAAGAATATTTACAAAATAAACTTCATGTATTTTTTATGTTATTTTAGCCTTCATGGCGTCACCTACCCCATCTTAAAGATAAGAGTATGATTACATACAGATCATCAGATATTAAATTCAGTTGGTCTGGAACTGAAGATGTAAAACCAAGAGTTTGTGGGTATGTCAAGGAAGGCAAAGGTATACTTAAAAATTATAATTTAAATTCTAAAAATCTTGCAAAAAAAGTTTTTATTGTGTAATTGTATCTGGATATCTAAGATAAATTTATAACATACATATAAGAAGTAAATAGTCATTACAAAATTTAAAATTGTAGAACTAGAAGATGATGACGAAGAAGAAGAAGAAGATATAGAAACTGTACTACAACAAAATGAAAAAAATAAATATTTAAATCAGGATGATAAACATAAATCAGATGAAATATTAGGCAAGAGAGTTAAAAGGCAGAGTGACTATGAGTATACACCTACAAAAACAAGATGTCCCTTATTGCTTGTTGCCGATTACAGATTTTTTCAGGAAATGGGAGCTAGTAATACAAAAACAACAATTAGTTATTTGGTATGCATTATGTATATTCTTTATTTTTAGCTTTGCTTTAGCAACCCTGCTGGCAGCGGCAGAGGGAACTCAGTGTTAATATAATCTTTTCCCCATTTTCCGCTGAAATCTGGAGGCATTGCGTGTCAAGTGGCGGAAAGAAAGAAAAAGAAAATAGAAGTCTATTCTATTCTAGAAGATTGAATACTAGGAGTTTTACAATTTTTAAATTTCATAACTTTCAATATGATGGAATGGTGTGGCCATTTGATTACCTAACACTTGAAAGGATAATGTAATCTAAAACATTTTTATTATAATATTAAATGTATTTAACAATTATATAATTATGGCGTTTCAGATTAGCCTCATTGATAGAGTGCATAAAATTTACAATGACACAGTGTGGCAGGACAGACAAGTGAGTATCATTTTAATAGTAATGTATTAATAAGAATATTTACTGTGAAAAAATATTTGTTTGGAATATAATAATAATAAATTATTTGATTATACAATTTATTGCACCTTAGAAAATAGAAAATTATTTTAAAGATTTTCCATAGTAATATGTTATATGGTGTACCGCTACCATCATGTTACAACATTAACATTCAATATTCTATATTTTTAATTGATTTTGAAATTGAATTTAATATTCTATATAAAATATAGGATGCAGATGGCTTCAAGGGCATGGGTTTTGTGATAAAGAAGATTCTAGTGCACTCGGAGCCCACGCGCGTGCGCGGCGGTGAGGCGCACTACAACATGGTGCGCGAGAAGTGGGACGTGCGCAACTTGCTAGAGGCGAGTAATTGTTTTTATTTATGATATTATTTATTTTTTAGCTTCATTGTATGCTGTTCAGCAAAGAGAACATAGTATTAGGACGCTCCGTTCCCCTCTTTCCGTTGAATGATCGAGTTAAGGGACTGAATTTAACGACGCGCTTTGTCTTGTTACCAGAGCGAATAAATGAAAATACCAAATATTTCAAGTGGCAATCGAACAGCGTTAACAGTTCGGCAGCACGCTAGTGTCGAGAGAAAATCGCGGACTCAACACGAAATTCGTCCAAAATTTGGTGAAAATTTACAAACGGAGTGTTTTAACACTAGGTTCCCTCTGACCCTGCTGTGTGCGGAATACAGCGTGAAGTTGATTTATATATTATTGTAATAATAAAACCCGTATATTTATTTTTCTATATAGGTTTTTAGCCGAGAATATTCACACAAGGATTTTTGTTTGGCTCATTTATTTACCGATCTCAAGTTTGAAGGCGGTATCCTCGGCTTGGCGTACGTTGGTTCTCCTCGAAGAAACTCAGTTGGTGGAATTTGTACACCAGGTATGTAGGTTCAATTTGGTTTATTAATTAGGATGGTAATTGTTAAATATATAGTAGCCTTATAAAGTGTTACTTTGGATATTATTAAATATTGATATAAATATAATTATGCTAATTTAATAAGATAGTTTTGATATTTAGAAAGACTTATTATTATATTGTCTTTATTTTTTTTCGTTATTTTGTTTCATTTAAAATTTTTGTTTCTATTTCGTTTTTTTAAAAAAAAAAAATATATATTATAAACAGATTCAATACATAGAAAGACTTTGTTGTCATTAAGAGATTAAAATATATTTATATGAATTTTACAATGTTTTCTAGTATTATGGATTTTATTTGCTTTATTTATATTTTATGTTATTATATAAATGTTTCAGTTTGTTTCGTTCTCAGCTGTTTTGGTGCAGAATGTGAGTTATTCCATGTTGTTTTTGTTCGCTTTGTATGCTTAATGTTTTACTATACATATGTGTACTAATATTTATTCATATATATTTTTTTGTGCTTTGTTTTTTATTTTGCTGAAGCGCGTATGTTATATATGTGTGTGCCTAAAGCCTACAAATTTCTTATTTTAATTTACAATTTTTTTTTTGTAAAATTTCATTTTTGTATGTTACAAATAATTAAATCTAATATCTTTAGGTATATGGTAATATGGGCTAAAACTGTACTATACTATTATACCAAATGCACTTTCTCAAGAAAAACGTTTCTTCGTGGTTGACAAACTAATAAAGAAAACTACCGTTTAATGGTTTGCGAGAAAATTAGAAATTTCTAAAGGACTAGGACTGCACTGTCCCGGTTCTACCCACATCCCCGGTATTGGACAAACTATATATTATAAGTAATAACTATATATTATTATGTTAAGCAATAATCTAACACACAAGATCAATACATTATTACTAATAATAAACAGAATATTTCAAAAATGGGTACACGCTGTACCTGAACTCGGGCTTGTCGTCGTCGCGAAACCACTACGGGCAGCGCGTGATCACGCGCGAGGCGGACCTGGTGACGGCGCACGAGTTCGGCCACAACTGGGGCTCCGAGCACGACCCTGACATGGCCGAGTGCTCGCCCGCCGCCAGCCACGGGGGCTCCTACCTCATGTACACCTACAGCGTTAGCGGGTACGACGTCAACAATAAGGTACAGTATCCCGCATTTCTTACACATCTCAAATAAATCACAATTTTCTGATTATATAATACGTTGATGTATAACTTGACATAACATGCACCAAAAGCATCTATAATAGAAATTTACGACTTATACATAAAGAAAAAATGTGTATAGACAAAGTATAGATTTCCGTCGTGGTTTTAGCGTTTCTCCCCATGCAGCCTGCGTTCCATCCGTAAAGTGCTGCAGGCGAAGTCGGGGCGCTGCTTCTCCGAGCCCGAGGAGAGCTTCTGCGGTAACTTGCGCGTGGAAGGTGGCGAGGAGTGTGACGCGGGGCTACTAGGTACCCATGATTTCATGTTAAAATTATGTACAGTACTTATATATAGTTTATCTATTGGAGATGAGTCGTGGCGCAAGGACACAAGCGTGTGATTTTAAACGTGGGGTTGTGGGTTGGACATGGATATGAATTCTTATCCGGGACATGAAGGTTTTAATAGTTTCACTGATTCCGGTAATGAGACCAAAGGCGGCTTAGGTATCCGCCACTCAACACGCAATGCCTCCAGAATTCGGTGGTAAGTGGGATAAGGAAGTGTCGTAATGGCAATGGGGTGTGTTAGTGTTTTACTCGTTGTAACCCTTTCTATGAAATATAGTGCATTGAACTACTTTTTACCACATAAAAATAATTTCTTTGCAATGGTAATATATAAATAAACTTGTATATTGTTGAAATAAACAGACATACATATCACTCAACTCACGTTATTAAACAATATGTTTCAGGGACAGAAGATAACGATATGTGCTGTGATAAAAATTGTAAACTTCGGAAAAATCAGGGCGCTGTATGCAGGTATATACGTTACATTATTAACTTAAATATGTAGACATTTTTGGAGATGCGGGGCGCATACTTGTCGAAATTAAAAATGTGTATTTTTTATAAATAAATTTCTAATTTTGATAATATCTCTGTTTTAAAGTGTTGCTGTCCTTTTTATTGTAATATACTGCTAACTTATTTGGTGTAATGGAAGGGTTGTTAAGTTAGATTTGCTAAATCTATTTGTCCTATTTGGGCATACTTTAAATAGATAATTTAATCGTGATAACCAGTTTGACGTGTCATGTTCAGTGACAAGAACTCTCCGTGCTGCGCGGGGTGTGTGTTCGCGGCGCCCGGCGTGGTGTGTCGCGAGGCGGCGCACTCCGCCTGTGAGGGAGAGGCCACTTGTAACGGCGCGTCCGCCGACTGTCCCAAGGTACCATTAACTATAGTTGTAACCGAAAGTAACTTATATACCTGTGGGACTGAGTGACTTAACATTAGGTTCCCTCTGCCTACCCTACTGTGTTCGGGATACGGCGTGAGGCTGATCAAAGTAAAATGCTACAATCTTAATTTATTCATAATTAACGTTAAAGTATTCAACTGTTAATGTTAATTTGTCGGCCAGGCGCCCGCCATCGCGGACGAGCACGAGTGTGCGGAGCGCGGGCGCTGCCGCAACGGCTCGTGCGTGCCCTACTGCGAGACGCAGGGCCTGCACAGCTGCATGTGCGATATTGGTCAGTACTGTGCACTGTTATGTATGTGTCATCTTGTTGTTTATCTTTATCTTGCCTTATTGTTTTATGGTTTAACAAAAGTAACTGGTAGTTCTAAGGAATATCAAATTAATTGTAACTTTATGTCTCAATACAATGTATACAAAGAATAAAGTCATATTTAGATACATACAAAGTTATTTACAATTATGTGGGACTGACTCTTGTACTAAGTTTTGGGTTTGTGTTACTAGTCACCATTAATTAATTAACTAAATAAACTAAAAATATAACAAAAAAAGGAACATTTATTATTTTCCTGTTTTTACGACTACATACGAATTTGGAAATATAATCTGTCATTCTCAAAATTAAATCCATAATCAAAGGCAGAATTGTATAACTTGTTTTATCTGAATACTTAAGTTAAAATACAATTGCACTGCAGTGGCGGACGCGTGCAAGCGCTGCTGTCGTAAGAGCCTGAACAAGACGTGCTTCCCGGTGGCGCACAACGACATCCTGCCCGACGGCACGCCTTGCATACAGGGGTTCTGCAATAAGGTGCCTAAACTAAACATTCTACGAATGGTACAAATTACTAAGGAAAAACATTAAGTGACGACAGCGTGACTTGAACCTGTAAAACCCAAACAATGCGTGTTCGAGTCTCGCTATGTAATTTTTTTTGCGTGTAAAAAAAAAGTAGAAATATGGATGTTCTTTATTGTTGACATTGTATATTTGTACTATTAATTCATTAAAGTTGTTATCGTAACATATAAGATATATACAAAACTAATTATTTATTAAATGATATCACCTTATTAATGTAATTGATGTTTTTTACTCTTACATTTCTAAAACAGCTTTCAACTATTATTTTATTTATTAATAAATGCGTGTTAATTATATAGGGAGTGTGCGAGAAAACAATCCAAGACGTGGTGGAGCGGTTCTGGGACATCATCGAGGATATCAACATCAACAATGTGCTGGGGTTCCTGAGGGACAACATCGTGGGCGTCGTGGTCATCGTCACCGCCTTCGTGTGGATACCTGCTAGCTGTGTGGTAGTTGTTTATTTATTTTATATGTTTTATCTATTCTGCCTTCGCATCGTTTCTATAATTTTACCAGGACTTTATCTCTTTATAATTTGGTTTAGTTTAAACCTATTGGTTTTTATGATCTCAATATGGTCGTTGTTTCTCTTTTATTTACTAACTAAAATGACTTTCGTGTCCTAATATTGTCATTTTAAAGACAATATTTATAGTCATCAGTTTTCACATTTGTAAATAAATAGATGTATTATTTTTTCTAGATAAGTTATGTGGACCGGCGTCGTCAACGTCAGCATCAGAAGTACTTAGAATGGGAACGACAACACGATCTCGTACATCCATCTTCTCCTCGTAAAATTATTCATATTAGGTAATTATTTACAGTTATCTTTTACCTTGGGCCTTGCCACCGTGTTTAAATAATAATAACTAACAGTTGCGTACTTACGTGACCTCGATAAATTAACCTATATAAAAATAGTAATTTTCCATTCAGACCAATATTTAGTAGTACCCATTACTGAGATTTTAGATTAGTTCATGGAATGTGAGCCAAATAAAAATATTTTAGATTCATATTTAGATTTTTTTATTAATTAATTAATGTTTAAGTAATTACATTTAGCATTATATTGTATAAAAACGAAATAAAAAATTGAGAGGAGCATTTAAGTATAACTTTTGAAAACTTTCTTTTCAGATTGCCCAAGCAAAAACCGCCGGGTATGAAGGGTGTAATTCAAGGATCTAGTCAACTTTAGTTAAATATTATAATGTTTCCGTCATTTTTTGTCTATTTCTATTAGTCTTATGTATAGTAAGTAAGGTTTTAAATATCATAATCATGACATAATAAATAAAAACATACAAAATTGATTAATTGTTTTATTTAGCGAATAAATATTGAAATAACTTGTGTTACATTATATGCAATAAATAACAGCAACATGCAATGCTACTATAGAGAATAGGTGCATAAACATTGAATAGTTAATAATGTGCGAATGCAATACTTAAGTACAATAATATATTTAATTAAGTGCAGTAGACGTAAGTAGGGCTACGCCTCGTTCGTAGAAGGCGTGGGGCTCCTGTCCGGCGGCGATGGGGAGCCGCACGGTAAACAGTAGTTCAGAGCGCGCGCTGTTGAGGTACACTGGTAGTGTTAACGTCTGTCCGGCGCCCGCGGGCTCTGCTCCGCTGTGGGGATATCATTCACGTTTAAATATATTATCTAAACTAACCCTCTAAAGATAAAGTTCGTATTGTATATACAACTAGGTTGTGTTATTTGTTGTATCTGATGGATTTTTGTTCTCTTTAATCGAATTAAAATCGATTATTTGTTGACTATACTGTACAAACAATATATTTATTTCACTGAAATATTTATATATAATGCATTATTAATACAAATGACAAATACAATGAAGAGTAAATAATAATATAGCCAAAACCTAACAAAATAAGTTGTAACATGCCAAATCTACTAACTACTACAGGATATAATTATAACATAATATTAGGAATATTATATTTTAAAAAATAATCATACCGAATCCAAGTAAGCACGGTGAATGGTAAATCAACCATTATAGTGTTAGTTAGCAGCAATCGGTTGCCCTTCACAGTGGCACCTTGCAACTTCAGTCCCGTCACTGAGAAAGACCACTCCGTTTGTGCGTTGTCTGTGGGAGTACCCGGGTCCGGGATGGTGACCTGAATGTAGATTAATAATTAATATTAAACAGGAAATAATATAATTATAAAATAGTTTTATATATAAAATAGTTTTCTTTTGATTACTTAGGGATTATTAAGATCATGTGTTATTATTCTCTATCCTACATTTAATATGGCAATTTAAATTAATTAATACTGTTAATATATACCTGTAAATTCAACTCTTCAAGGGACCATGAGTTTGCCTGAGCGACGCACTGACGTGTGGCCGTTATGTAGGCCTCAGGGTTCAGCAACCCGCCAAGCCACACCGGGATGCTCTGTAATTATAAAAAAAATCAATTAGATTATTTACAATACTAACATTAAGCGGTTGCGCGTGCGAAACCGCGTATGAGCATTGTTAATACCGTGTATCTGGGTTTCGCACGCGCAGTGACAATTATATTACATTTTTATTCACACATAACAATATAAAAATAGATTTAATGAAAAAATATATATGATCGATCTTTAGATAGCTCATTCTGTGAGTGTTGGTTAGTGTTCTATGTCTAGTGTTGTATTCCCACTCGGGGGAATGATTATATTTAAATAATTTCCATATCCACAAGGGCATCGTTGAGTAAAAGAGAGCACCTGCAGTCGCTTGGCGCCCTGGTCCGCGACGGTGCGCGACACGTGCGCGAGCTGCTGCACGCGGCGCGCGAAGTCGTCCACCCACTGCTGCACGGTGCAGCCGCGCGCCACCGCGTAGCGCCGCCAGCTCGCCGGCAGCATGCCGCGCACTAGCGCTCCCACCATCGCGCGCGTCTCGTTGGTCTGCTTCATCGAACCCTGTACCGACACATATACTTATATTCCAATGTATATATGTATATCCCAATTGTAAAAGTGCAATAAAGTGTTATTATTATACTTACTATTTGTAATACTACATACAATTTACAATACATGATATGAAGGTGTATGGATCACACTTTTTACCTCTGCATGATCACAGAAAAATTTTCCGGCTTAGTTAGACCTTAGAAATAATATGTTAATAATATTGTTAATTTTTAATTTTTGAAAATGGTATGAAATAATGGTTCTAAAGTATAGAAATTTTGAAAAAAAAAAGAAAAAACACATACCTGACATATAGCAGTAACATTGTGCAAGTCATGCAATACTTGTTGCAGTAGAGACGCGCCAGCCGCCACTTCGCGTTCGAAGAAACGGTATAGAGGATCTTTAATGTTTTCGACTGTTCGGCGAAGTGTCTGTAAAGTGTAAGTTACAAAAAAATAAATAAAACAAGCGCTAAATAAGAGGTATTATTATCTGTATCCCGCATATATTCTTGCAGAGTAAGCAGTAGGAACCTAGTGTTAAGACACTCCATTCTCCATGCAATGTCCAATTTTTAAGACATTACGAGTAAAGTCGTAGCTCAACATCGGAGGACTTACTTTTAGGACTTAAATAAAGATACAAAAATATTTAGACTCTAAAATTTTAAACAATAAGTGTATCAGTTTAGAATGCGCAGTTTCGAATCTCGCCAAATTAATTTTATTATACATCTAAATATTTTAAATGTTAAAAGGGTTAACTTACCGGTAATTCTTTAGGCAGTAGTTGTAACCAGCTTGTAGAAGTTTCTTGTAAAGATTTCATCCATGCAGGACGTCCATCGCCCTCTACTACCGCCGCATCTGTGTATTTGATAAAAATTAAAATACATACAATAACGCTACACTAACTAACGCTAACATATAATAAGTATTGCGCTTATAACAGGGTAGACAGAGGAAATTTAATATAAACAACCATTGTATCACACAGCACACCCACCACTTTGAAACTCCAACCACACCACTCCACCACAACTTTGAGAAATTGCGAGATAGGTGGAACGTTACACCCCACTTTGACTTCTCCGTTACGTGCTTGTTATCAGAGCTAGGGAAATGAAAATAACTCATACACTCAAATGGAAATCTAACCCACAAGCGTGGCGTATAGAGTCAAACAGTGTGTCACTGCGCCTTCATGTTTTCATAACCAGCACCATTATAAGTAGATATACTAACGTGGGTCGTGATCTTGAGTAGCTGCATTGTATGCCAGTTCTTCTTCATCTTCTAGTTGTTGCATTTTCAAAAGCTTGGAGACAAGGTCACTTCCTTGAGTTGTTAAAAGAACCTATAATAAAATTATAAGTTAGTTTAGAGTAACTAAAATATATGAGACTACTATAATATGTTAAGATGTAACAAGAGTTACCTTTTCAGCATTATTAGGCAATCCCAGCCAAGACGGAGTCTGTCTGTCAGACAGTTCTTCGATCCACTTGAGGAAGTGATCGCGGCGGTTGCCGTCGGGCATTGTTATGTGTCTTTGGTTGCCAGATGCCTAGAGTGAGAATATTAAGTTAATTAAGTATAAAGAAAATTCTGCTTGAAGAATATAAAGACATGCCTTTTTATACTTTGACCAGTGATAAATTTAATCAAGTATTTCTGCATTTCCGTGACATATAGAGAGAAAAACTAGTAACAGATAATTTGCTTCACATCTTTAGTTTTAGATAACGTAATCAAATACAAAAAATATTGACTGATTACAATTTTAAACTAAACTCTACAATAACATTTAAGCAGTAAAAAAAGTCCTTTCCTAAAACATATATTTTACAAATTCTTACCCCATCCACATTAGCTACAAGTGCAAAATCAGCTTCAAATGACCTCGGTGTGAACAGTTTACAGAGGAATGAATGCAGCAGTCGCTGGTCGAACAGGTTGTCTATTTTACCGCCGTAGATACACTGCGAGAGGAGGGTCACTAGCGCTTCCCATGGCACCTTCTCTGGTGGTAAGTTTGTGCGACCCTGACAAATTAAATGACATGGTTAATCTTTTTGTCGTACTGTACTGTATCTTGCAAGTAGCAAATCGAATACAGCTAAAGAATATATGTACCTATTTACTTAATATCTACTAATATGTTTTACCAGAGTGAGGAGATAGGAATTCAATATCCTGAGTGGAAATTGAGAGTTGAACGCTGTGGGTTCAATTACCTAGTCTAGTTTTTAAAACGTTTACAACCAAATTGCTCCGAATACCTCTTTTAAGGTTAAATTGACCAATTCAATTTGATGATTTACTTGTCTTAGTTAAACCAATCGAAAGTTGACAATAAACTTTTGTTTATTGTGTTTTATACTATATATGGAACTACATATAGAAATACAGTACTATATATAGAAATATATTTTAAATACAATAAATAGGCTGTAATTATAAGGATTTAAAACATATCCCAAAATAAATAAATTTACCATAGCAGTGGTATCAATCCAAGTATCGAGTGTATCGCAGGCAACACGTAGGTCGGACTCGTTGAACTCGTAGTACTTAGCCCAGCCGAGGGGCACGTAACGGAGCCGCTCTTGCACTATACCTGTTCAATTTGAATAAATATATCAGTATTAGTTTAGGTCTTAATTTTTAAAATTTATTATACAATAAAATAAAAAATATCTCAAATTATCCAGCAGTACCTCAAAAGGCAGGTGACAAAATAAATATAAAATTATAGCAACGTTAAGCACGTTTTGTATAATACTATTAAGTTTTATGGAATAAAGAACATATAAATAAACAAATATTATTTAAGTTAATAAAAATAGTCTATTATAAATTATTTGCTGACCATGGAACCAAGCCAATAAGAAGTACAATCTGGCACGCTCAGAAGGCTGTTTCATCATTCGGGCTGCAGGCACCTATATTTAAAAAAATATTTAAATATACATTAAATGTGCTAAAGTGGTCATATATCCATTTTTCAAAAACTACTGAACCGTTATTGATGAACTTTAAAGACTAAGTAGCACATACTCCATAAACCAAAAAAGATAATGGCTTTTACTCGTCGCGAAATTCGTGGACAAACATACAGTTACAATATTTAACACATATACTTAGAAGCCTAAATGTGTCATGATACTCAAATAATATCTAATTTCAATAATATCTCTGGTATGTAAACTGTTGACCTCCATTTTTTTAATTCGGTGAAATATTAATATTAATTTCGGAAATATTGAGAAAATACTTAAAAATATTATAATCAATATAAACATACAGTAGCAAACGTCCTAAGCAGATTAGCTCGAATACCAGGCGGCGGTTCAAACACCACAACTCGTCCGGCTCGCAACAAGTTAACAGGGAGCTTCGGACTGATCTCCGTAGTTAAGAATAGCCTGAAGGCCGGGTGAGGTTGTAGTGAGTGCAGCTTCTTTTCCAATTGAACCAGCCATACTGGCGCCAAGTGTACGTTCTTTAGCATTACCCATCTGAAAATTGATATTTAGTTATGAAATAATAAGAGAAGTGTCTTACTTCGGTGGTTGTAGGCTCGATCTTCACAAGGGGAAAACGATGATGTATATTTTTTGATTCCCACGCCCACGTAGGTCATATAAAATTTGAGTTCAGTCATTCAAATTATAGAAACAGAATATTTAGAGTAACAACTGTTTTTATTTTATTTTTATTAAAATATACAAACCTTCCCGTCTTACAAGCAGTGTTAATAGCACGTTCGGCCTGGTTGAAACCTTCGGCAGAACCTATGGCGATACTTGAAAGTGGCTTGTTAAGCTCAGTCGCCATGTCGTCCACGCGACCTAAAACATATTAATGCGAAATAAAAAAAATATTCTTAAATGAATATTATATCATATTCATAATATATAATATTCACTTGTTAAATTTATAACTAGTTAATAATTAAAACATTTTTCTTTTATATATAAAGTGGACTAACAAATGTTTTACAGGGATTATAGAATCCAACAATTTATATCAAAAATTGTAGATCAAGTACAAGGTGGCTTGTCGGATTACAAGGTGCGACGGTTTAGGTGAGGTCCAGATTATCGCGGGTCCTGTATTTAATAATAATAAGCAAATAATATACCGCTAGCATCGTATCCAGGTACGGAACACAGTAGAGCTGGAGTGGTGGCATTCAGTTGATTCTCTGTAATACTAGATAATTCTAATTCAGTTTCCGCCTTAGCCATAAAGCTGGGTCCCAGCACTGAAGCAACTAATTGTGTTGCCGCTGCGATCACACGATCAGGTCGGAACGCCTAGAAGATATAAAAAATACTTAAATTCTGTAGTAGATACACTGAAATGTATAAAATATTATTGTTTCAATTCATAATAATCTTCTAATTAATGTTAAGCCGTGATTGGTACCGCCTTTTATTTTTATTAATAAAATTTCACATACATTTTATTATTTACATTTATGTTTTCTTACATTATTAGCATGTAATAATAATTCAATAATTTTTTCTTTTAAAGAGAGCTCTGACTACTATACACCTGTATGAGCAACAGGCGGTACATGGCGAGCGTGTGCGGCTGCGGGGGCGCGGCCGCCGCACCGTCCCACAGCGTGGGCACGCACTGCTCGGGCGCCGCCTGTGCCAGCCACGCCGCCAGCTCGGGCAGCTCGCGCGCCTTGTCCAGAAGGCGGCGGAACGCGACTAGCCTAGTGGGTATTAGTTTTGATTTTATTATTAATGTTATCATTCAAATATCAGCTTTTATTAATGATTATTTTATTTACTTTTGTTCTTTTTTAACTTCACGCTGTATACACAAAAGTATTTTCTACACAATTTTCGGGAAATGCGTGTTAAGTAGCTGTTAACACAACCCTGGCACTAACAAGACAAAGCATCTTTTATTATAAAAGCGAGAATATGAATATAATATTTCCCCGTGACAGCTACTGCATAGAAAATTAAAGTTAAAGGCTGTCGTACTTTGCCGACGGGCTAGGTTTTAGTGAGAAATATTAGCATAGCATATAATGCGTTTTCCTGTACAGTGCACAATATATCACATAGCAATTCATTTAATAGAACCCATCAATTCATAAAGGACCAGAAAAATCACTGATGAACTTTTATATTTAAAATTGCTACGTACATACATAAACAACGATTATTATATTATACTTTCAAATAATAAAATATACCTAGAGCTAAGCCTAGCAGCGGCATCGTGTTGGTGCTGTGTTAACGACTCTAATGGCGGTGTATTAGCCACAAAGCCCTCTCGCCCACGTAGGAACACACCAAACTGCTGGTCTAGAGTGTCATCTGCACCTATTCCCTTTAGTTGTATACGGCATAGTAGTAGGGCGAACGTGAGCCGGTCTGTGTGGAGCATACCGCGTGCTACTCGTTCGTATACAGCCTGCAATACAAAAAAAATGTTCACGTTGTATCCAGTCTATAGCAGAGTAGGCAAAGGGCTCCCTCTAGTGTTAAGACACTCCGTTTTCCACGCGACTCGCCCAATTTTGCAGACTGCGTGTTGAGTGCCAGACCTCTATACGATACAATGAAATGGATTTATATAATGAGAATTTAATTATTATTTTCAGTTAAATGTAAATATAAGATATAGATACTGTATACTATAATCTAATATTATACTTCAGTTTATAAGCTGAGGAAATAAGGAGTTTTATTTTCAGAGAACTTTTTATACAACAATATATATTAAAACCTATAACATTAAAAAAACAAAAATCAAGATTACATTTTCAATTTAAGTTGAATCAAATATCTCCGTAGTTTACACCTGAATACATGCAAAATAAAACCTACTGTAAATAGTTCTTCCGTAATAGTTTTCAATCTAGCTGTATAATCTGTGACTCCATTGAGCCCTGGACACACTAACACAGTGCTGAATATATCCAAGAACATCTTAAGTGAGTACTGGTATAAGAAGTGGACTTGATGAAGGGCTTCCATCGTGAAGTATATACTGCTGCATGCCTAAAAAATTAAAAAAAAAATACATCAGTCAACTAGAAAAATAAAATAAACAAAAAAATATATATTATTGAACTTACTTGAGATAAGGGTAAATATTGTTGACTAACTGTTTCAATTTCGGCAATAACTTTGTCAGTTTCTTCAACCTGGTAATAAACAACAGATCAGTATAAATAATTAATTATTTGTATGTATGCTTATATTAATTTAATAAAATATATAATTTTACCTTTTGTCCAATATCATCAGCTTCTTTCTTAAGAGTCTCAAGAGTTGCAATAACAGAGTCGTCATCTAAGATTTTGCCTTTGGCGTCATTGAGGGCTTGGAGTAAGGATTTTTCTAACTGCCGCAGACGTAAGTGGAATTCACCTAACATAGAAAAATAAACAATTAACAATATCTTTTATGACCTTTTTAATTTACTATGAATATGTATATGCATAATAGTAGTTCATTAAATTGTCCATAACACAAATTATTTTTATCTATGAAAAAATATATATTTAAGCCGTCGTGTCATGGTGCAGTGGCACAGCGTAAATTGATGTAAAAGCGACGGTCGTAAGTTTGATTCCATTGAATTGTTTTCATTTCCTTGCCTTGGTAAAAGGAGGCGATATCTTGAAAATTGTGCGGATGCTCCACCAACCCCACCCTAGTTACTACCTATGCGGGATGCTAAATAATATTGAAATTAACAATGATTATGTAAATATCTTACCTTGTAATTTAAGCAAATCGGACCGCTTAGTATCAATATCGGGCCTCTCCGCCTTGAGCACGCGGTGCAGGCACTGCGACTGCAGCGACGACCGCGTCACGGTGAAGTTCACGAACGTCACGCGAGAACACATGTCAGGTGGGAACTCCACTGTCGGATCCCTTTTGAACATATTATTTGTATTGTGAATGTGATAAATATATTTTAGAATGTTTTTAAGAGCCAGTTATGGCGTAGGGGCATAAGCGTGCGAATGTCAACGCGTCAGGTTGTAGGTTCATAGATCAAGAATTCAATTCAATTCAATTCAGGTTGTAGGTTCGACTCCCACGCGAGGAAATGAAATATTTAATAATTTCATTTCCTCCTCTGCTAACGAGGCAAAGTGCGGCATTGAGTTGTGCGTCTCAACACTAGGTTCCCAGGTTCCCTCTGCCTACACTGCTATTTACGATATAATTTCTTTTGTTATGTTCCATGTACCTTGTGCTCAAAAAGATGACGAACGAGGGGCTCAAATCAATGTCCTGATCACCGAGTGTAATCAGCACTCTGCCGCCAGTACGACGCAGTTCTCGGTTCAGAACCGGGTTCAAAATGGGGTCGTAGTTTTCTACATCCTGAAAATATTGTAAAACATGAGTTAAATGAATAATACCCTACATAAATCTAATTATTAATCTTGTTTTTTTGTTTTGATTTTTATAATTATTAGTCATAGTATAGGTACATAGTATATCAAGACTAACCTGCACGAGTAGTGGGTTACCGAAACGCAGAGCAGACTCCAAATTCTTTCTGAACGAATCATCGAGGAAGGAAGTCTTTGTAATTTTCCGTTCTTTGAATTCACGCATAATAAATTCAGTAGCTTGTCCCGACGGGTCGATGATAAGTGGATACCGATTGAAGCGCTAAAAAGCAATTAAATCATTTATAGATATGTAAAAATATATTTTAATAAACATGTTTAAGGAAAACGTCACGAATAGTATTTCTCAGTTAAAAATCATAAGTTCAGCGTTTGCTTGTCTGTTGGCTATATGTATAGCCGCTACATGTCTTTTCCATGTTGAAATTAGGCCCTGAAGTTTGATGTAGATTGCATTGCAGATTAGACTTTTTGAATATCCATAATTTTGCTTATTTTTTTCCCGAGTGAACAATATACAAAAATTCTGAAAACCTTACTTCAGGGCGGCCACGTACGTACTCGTCAATCGTACTATACGAACATGAAATGAAAAACACAGTATACCTTCAGCATAATAGCATTCTCCACACAAAGTTCGTCTGTGGGCAACGCGTTGGCTTGCCAGCGCAGCCGCTCGTCGGGGTTGCTGAGGTACTCCGTGCGCGCTATGTCCGCGCGGAACTTGATGTTGGCGGCCGCCAGGTGGCTTGTCCACGTTGAGAATAGGTTTTGACGGTACTGGAAATAGAGATTTTTATATGACAAGACATCACTTACTTATATATTATATTAATATTTTTTACACTAGTTGGATTCACTTGCTATTTTATCCGTATGGAAAAATCAAATTTCTTAGCCCCAATTCTAGAAATGTATTATTTTGCAGGTGATATAATAATTTATGATAATTTAAATTTAAGCTAGAAGCAGAAAAACATTTGGAACTTACATGTTGGTCGAAGTATCCTCCATAAGCAATAAAGGCGGCGGAAAGCAAAACATCTCCAATGATGGTGCTCATTTGTGATCTGAACGTTTCCGAACTAGCCTCCCAACGTTCGCGTTCAATAACAAGACTCTTCAATAATGCTATTGATCTGTCCACCTAGAAATAAACATATTTTTAGTATATTAATCAATTTTTGTTATAATAAATTTTTAGGGGGCTATCGTGAAGCAAGGGGCACAAACGTGCGACTGTAAACGACAGATTGTGAGTTCGATTCCCACTACAGGAAATAAAATATTTAAAATTATGATTTCCCCAAGAATTTGGTGGGGAAGTGGGACAGTAAAATGTCTTAATATAAAGTTCTCAGGTTTCCTCCGCCCACCCTGCTATATACGGGATACAGGACGCAGTGAAGCTAAAAAATAATAATTATTTTAATGATATACATGGAAAAAAATTGTTTACAAACCTTAGCTTGCACATTTTCTAGATCAGTTTTAATAGCCTGCGCTTGACTAATAAGTTGTGCGTATTCTTCCTTATAGGAAGCGATGGATTTCTCTAATTGGGCAATCAAGTCACGCACTTCATTTCCAGCGGTCACATTGCTTTGTGCCTGGTCTTCTAGAGCCTGAAGCTCGTTACGCAGTGGTTCAACTCGTTTCAACATGTCCGCATATTCAATCTGCGAAATAGATATACATTTTTGTTACATAAAAATAAATAATTTTGAGGTTGTTATATATTTGAGATCGTTCGAAAGTTACCTGAGCTATAGCCCACTTGACCATAGGTCCACAGGCCATACTGGCTCTGTTTACTTTTTCGAAGTTATAATCCGGATTGCTGAGGTAACGTGTTTTCATCTTCTCGCGGACATCGTCACTGACACATATACAAAAGTGTTTAGATTTAGGGTCATAAAACAACTTAAAATATGACTTTAAATGATACCAATAAACCATTAAAATTTTTGAAAAGATTCTTATTTGTCTCATGCATTGTATTCAATATTCCTTTAACCAATAATTTAATTTTATAATTTCGACTACATGACATGAAATGGACATCGGACAACATAGCAAATAAAAATAGAAAAAAACCAAATGCCTCTCTGGTAATAAAAAAAAAATATAGATAGCAAACAAAAAAGAGAAAAAAAAAATGACTCAAACAAAGCAAGTCGATTCACTGCCGCTAGTGACTTTCAACAGCTTTTTGGACTTACGGACATTATTGGCAAATACATTCATGCAATTTGACGGTATGTGTGGTCCATACCGGAATATCTGAAATAGTTCAGGCATCAAAAATTTATTATTTTTGCCATATTTTATAAATTTGAAAAATTTTATTGTATCTGGCAAAGATATCATTTTGAAAAATTAATTCGACTACTAAGTATTTAAAAGTTAATGTTTTATTTTTAATTATATTCATAAAATTGCTGTCACCAATCTACCTTAAATACGTGCAAATATAAGTGCGGAACAAACATAGAAAACACTAAATGGTTTTTTACAATATTATATTGTAAATTTTACTATTGCTAGCTAAGTGGTGTATCGTTTTTGATATTTTTTTACTATCCTACACATTGTACGTTATATATGGAAAGAATATTAATTCGTCCTTCTACCGACATAGTCGGAAACTCGAGCAGTTGTCCAGTGGAAACGGGAGAAATGCAGACATTCACCATGCAAAGCAAGCCCAAAGCAACAAACAATTACGCCTCGTCACACCAAATTATTATCATTTTAAATATCTTTCATTACTTTTGAATAGAATATTAAGATTAAAAAATTTTAGCATTTAGTATAAATTTAATAACAGAAGTAATGAGCGATATTACTTTAGCACCATCACCACAATCAGTAGTAGTATCAAGTCGTCAATCGAGGGGGGCAGTGTGGACTATCGTGGGAGGGGAAGGGTCAGAGGGGAGGGGAGTGCAAGCAGGTGTGCTCACGTGATGTCCTCCGTGGAAAAGTTGGAGACGATGCTGTTGATGAAGTTCTCGCGCATGATGACGGCGCGGATGGCCTTCCAGTCGGTGGCGTTCTCGCCGAGCAGCAGGCAGATGGACTCCAGAGCCACCTTGACGATGGCCGGCGGGTTGCCCATCGAGCGCACCTCCACCAGGTGCTGCTTCTTAATGGATTTGACGGCTGTTGCGTAGTCGCCGGCCAAGCGAGAGCGAGAGTACAAAAAGAGAGAAACAAAAGGCGTTTAGCGAGCGCGACATGCGACGGACCGACGCGGGTTAGTCACATCGCGGGTTAATGGTGCCGTGACGTCCGTAGTGTCCTTGCGTTAGATCACATCGATCACAGTCACATATGCGAGCAAGCTTAGCGTATTTACAATATTATCTAATATAAAAACTTTCATTCCGATAAGGATATATAACTTACATTCAAGTACAAATGTACGATGCTTATTTGAAATGTGTTACGAAGGAATACGAGTACAATCATATAACATTGTTCGATGCACTAAATACACTAAAATGTTTTTGCCAATAAATGTCGGACTGAGAAGGGTACATACGCTTGCTATCTACTGTAACATTCGTGAGGTATCATGAGATTATCGAATTTAGCTTTTCATCTCTAAATTTTAGGTATCATATAAGGAGATGGCACGTCGCAATTTACAAAAATCAAAAATAATAAATGATGTTAAGAAATACTAACAAGCAGTTAAAATAGAGTTTGAGTATAAAAGGGACGTGCGATCTCCGTATGATGTAATCGTAAGGGCACTAACGTGATGTAGTCAGTCTCGAAGTTAACGATAGTGGATATGAAGTTGTCCTTCATGACAACGGAGCGTATGCCCTTCCAGGTGTCGCCCTTCTCGCCGAGCAAGGTGCAGATGGATTCGAGCGCCATCTTGACGACGGAGGGCGGGTTGGCCATCGAGCGCACCTCCACCAGCTGCTGCTTCTTGATGGAGCGCACCGCTTTACATCGTACGCAACACTTTATATTTATGACAGCCTACGCATCTACTACGGATGCATCGTTTTTGCACATCGTCACACATACTCTTCAATTACGCTTTTGTGCAACCACATATATAATTTTTTCGGTCCACCAAAATTTTACTTTTATTTTATGAATTTTATGAGTTTAATCTATTTAAATTATTTTATATTTTAAAAATATTTATTGTACAATTCGAACTTCGAAACAAAGTAATTTAAGCAAAATCATTTATGTGATTGACAATTCTATTCAAGCTTGGCAATATAGTGTGTTAGATAACAAAGGGAAAGCAAATAAAAAATAAATCAAACCGTTTTGCGCCTCTATGACAGCTGGCTCGACTTGAGCTAAGTCAGCCATTACATCTTTTCGTTTAGCTTCAATTTCCTTCGTTTGTTTCTCAAGAGCAACCTGAATATTAATGTTTAAAAAAGGTATTAGATATTGCAATTTTAATATCCTGAAAAGTTTATAGACTATTATTCAAACCTGAATCTCTTGACTTTCAACTTTCTTTTTCTCGGCTTCTTGTTGGTCTTTCACCATTTGTCTTAGTTTAGCGTTGGCAGCTTCATTTTTAGCTTGGAGTTCCTGTCACATTATCAAATATTATAAGTTTCAAAATTTTACCCCACATATTTCCTTCATATTTGTCATATAATTGTTTCTTTAACATTCTTTACCTGTGACTTCACAGCAAGACTCTTTTGCATTTCCTCAACTTGCTCCACAGTTTCAGCGATTTTTCCAAGACCAACATTCAAATGCAGTTGTTGTTCCTCTAAATCAGCGCGTTTCTCTGCGTATAGTTTCACCATTTGTTGGATAAAGTCTAAGTAGTGCCTGTAAATGATTGTATATTATCAGTATGTATTTTTTGATTTCAGATTTTTTGTCAGGAATACGTTATATTTCGCATATAGCCGGGTAAGCAAGAGTAACCTAGTATAAAGAAAATATTCCATTGTCAAGTTTTCGGCCGAGACGGCGGAATTCAATGCCTACTTTCTTGCCAGGGCCAGCAAAATTATATATATGATTCGATAGAATCTAAAACTATCTCGTTTAGTTTATTGGGACAACGTGTATGTATACTATATTTAATTTCAGTAATACAATATAATATAATGTAATATTTTCATTACTCATTGCTTACAAACATCATACAATACAATCAAATTATTTCTTAGACAACAAACAAACCAAAGACCTCAAATTACCGGATATAAAAAACCATCAACATTTATATGTTTCAGGCGTAAGGTTAAAACTAACCTGGGCGTAATAGCCATAGTGCGGTTAGCGCGCTTGGCAAGTCGCGCGTTCGCACGGTGCAGCGTCTGATGCACGTAGACACAGGCGTTAACGACAGCGGCACGGTGGCTGGGCCGCGCGCCTACCTCTCCGCACGCCGCCGGGAACTGGTCTGGAGGCGTGTACTCCGCCCAGTCCAGGTCCATGCGCGTTGTAAACTCTTTGCCGACCTGTATAATGTGGTTTTAGTTGGTTAGGTAATTTAATATTTAATGTTTTCATTAACTCGTTCTAGTATCAGGAGAAAGTGTGGTATTCTATATGAAAATGTATCAAAAATCTTACTATAGAACATTCTAATACATAATCACATACTAAACAAAATAATAACTAGCAAACATAATATTACCTGGTACAAAGCACCATCGCTCCAATCTCCAAACCAGTTGAGCACGCATCGGTTGAACAGAGCGGGCGACGTCGCGGCGCGGTCCTTCAGGCCCTCGGACGACGGGTTCATTGTAAACACGACGTGCAAGTTGCGCATTACCTGTCCGGTGAACCTGTATAGGATGATATGTGTTGAAAATACAAGTATACGTTTGACAATAATGACTGAAACGACCTGTATTGATTGATACGAATCAGTAGTGCGGGTTCACTTCCGAGTGAGTTTCCGACTGTGCCGTTTGTGCCCACTAATCATGTCGACTGTGAACGACCACTACGCTATGACATACATGTTATCATTTATCCATTTTCCTCATGTTAGAACTATTGTGTGTTTATCGAAAGTTAAAAATGCTGCAGTTAATTAAGACCCATTTAATGAAACCTGAATCTGTCTAAGTTAAATATATAAAAAAACTTACCATTTATATAATTCATCATTGGAGTCCAACATCAATCCTTCTCTTTGTGCACCTTCTTTACATTGTGTCATGAGAGCTGCGAATTCATCGCCTTCGAATAATCCAGGCACCTAAATGATTATATATGTTTAAAAATGTTTTATTGTTTGACATAATCTATAACATAGCTAAATTAAGAAAAGTCGTTGGGTCTAAGTCAGGTACAAACGTAGTGTCAAGACAGCAGTGTCTTGACACCGTTTTTTTGCCTACTTTGGTACAAATAGCATGACAAGGATCATAAAGTCAGTGGAAATGAACAGCAACTAGTACAATATATAAATAAAACTGGTAACATTATGTAAATTTACCTCTCCGTTAGCCAGCAACGTGTTCATACGTTCAAGGAAGCCACTGTCAAGTACATTGGACTCGTCCAAAATGAAGGCAACCTTCTCGTCGCGGCATCCGGCTCTACGGAGCACTGAACGCAAATCTTCGTCGAAATCTGCGCCCGTATACTTGTTATGAACCTGTTAATAATTAATTAAAATTAATAGTAATCCTTAAATATAAAATATGTAATATTGCATAAGTTGAAATCTTTAGTCATATCTTTAAAATCATAAAACATATATATATATATATATTGAATAATACATAATAAAAACATACTTTTATTTGGAAAATGCTTAATCCATTCATCCAGGCTACGAATCTACTTAGTGTGGTTTTACCAGCACCAGATACTCCAATGAGTAACAGATGCCCTTGTGGTTGGCGGAAGATACGATCGATACGAAGAACGTGTTCCAGAACCTCGTCGAAAAGTACCAGTGGCACGTCTAACTCTTCTTCGTAGAATACCTAAGATAGAAAAAAACATATCACTTAGAAAAAACATTTTGAATTTTAAAATGTCATGCAATAAAAAATTATATAGTTTTACTAGTTCACAGTTTAAAAAGAGCCTAAGGAAATAGATTATAATAATATAATACAGAAAAAATAAATATGAGTAGTTTAGGAAAATAATTAGTCGGTAATTTTAATATAGGTAAGACTTAAGATAGATGAAAAAGATTTGAAATTATGAATCTTGCCTTTAGCCTAGCTTTGACATATTCACGCAGTTGATCTCTCTGAACTGGCACATAGTCTTTACTTAACCAGTTACTGTACAGAATTGGCCGAGCCAACGCTTGTTCTCTGTTAATACCTAAAAATTAAATTATTTCGCAAAATTAAATACAGATTGAAATAAATTCGTAATAAAATGCATATTAATATTAGTATCTCTTTACCTGGGAAGAATCTTAATGCCACATTGTCTATATTCTCATCTGTCCATTGTCTCTCAACATCTTCTACAAGACGATCTTGGAACAAGCGTAAAGCTTCATGAGCCCAGAGTCTCACCAGGCCTTCCACACTCAGGTTGTCAAGTGGCCTAAATGATGGTTTATTAATAATTAATAAACAAATTTATCTTTACTACTTTTTTAAATTTTAAAAACACTTAAATAAAATAGGGAGATGTTATATAAACTGAAAAACACATGAACTGGAAAAAGATTTAGTAAAATTATTATACAATAAAAAATAGGAATAGTAGAGGCCGTAGTGACACATCGTCTGAATATAAGCACGACGGATGTGGGTTCGAGTCGATGTAATCAAGTGTTGAGTCCCGTTACTCAAAAATTGGGAGTAAGTTTATGAACGCGAATGAACAAAACAGCCCAAAAATGTATCATCCACAAACCTAATAGCTTCGCAAATTCCTCGGACCCATCTCGTCATCTCTCTGGGCGAGTACACGTAGTGAGGCTGCATGTCTTGCGTGAAACGTTCTTGCGACGCCAAGTATAGTTTAACCATGGCTTGGGTCAAAGGTTCTGCGTAACCACGCAGAGCTGGTTGCATACGCAGCATTGCACGTGTGAACGTGCCGTAGATCTGTTTATAATAATTTTTAGTTGTAGTAACTTTGTGATATGTTAATGTGATCGTTAAAAAATAAATATTTGTTTTTTATAAACATAATTATGTTTAATTAATTTTAGATTATTCACACTTAATATGAAAAAAATATTTGTATCGTAACAAAATAAACAGCAAAATATGTTACAAAATCCCTAAAATATAAACCTATGATATATGAAAATAGCATGAACTATAATTTAATTTCTATTGTTAAACAAAATAAACCTTACCTGTTCAAGTGAAGTCTCCCCAGGATAGTCGACGTATATGACGGGTACGTGTCTCAGTAGTCTGTGCGAGAGCGGTTTACGGCCAGGGTCGGTTGGCGGGTTGCAGGCACCCACGAATTGAATGCGCTCAAGGTGTACCCATGAGTGATCTAAAATGATAAAAAATATTTTCAATAACAAATAAATTCATAACCAATGCTTATTGTTGTATTAGACTAGACCGAGTATACAAATAATATTTTATTTGCATCGTTTTGTTCGGTTGCTTCATTGTCATTTATGTTTTTACCGGATTAGTTTAGAGTATACGTTAAGTTAGTTTAATAAAAATTAAAAAGGCAAAGGGCACATGATGTGGTACCATAAAATTCATGTTTTATGTAATAATTAATATAAGCGACATTCAGAATCTAAATAAAAAAAAAACGAATAAAATAATGATTAAAATTTCTTATGTAACAATTTTAAATATATTATAGTACATTATATACCTGTTGCCCTATAAAAGCCCTTATGCTCCAACAGTTGTCTGAGGAAAGATATGACACGTTGCGTGCCATATTGGTCCATGTCCGGTAAGTTGATCTCGTCACAGAACAGCACTAGCCATTTACCAAGCTATGGCAATAAGAATAAAGAATTACAATATGTTTGTGATTATGATTTCAGTTTTTAAACGCAAATTACCTTTCTTTAGTATCAATGAGATAATTCATGTCTGTCCGTCGATCATATAAAATGTATTTTTTATACAGAATAATAATGAATAAAAAATAATCGATGCTCTCTAGGTAAAGTATCGAAAGTGATTTTTTTTATGGCTTTTTTATAATCAGTTAATTATAAGTATAAAAAAGTAATTTATGCATTTTTTTAAATGTGTATGTAATCAAATGTTTAGTAGTTCAAAACAGCAATAAAAGAAGTTTATAATGTTTCACTTTCGATACTTTACATAGGGGCCGTGGATATTTTTAATAATCTAAACTAGACACTATTTACCTGAACAGGCGCTAAAACGACTCCATTGGGTGTCTTACGATATTCACAATAGTGGTCAAATGTCTTTAACAGTAGCTCCGGCGTGGTGGCGGAGGAGAAGTTCAAACCAACTACTTCCATGTCGGGTAAGGCTCGTAAAGCAGAGAACAGTGTCATTGTTTTACCAGATCCAGGTGGACCGCAGAGTACTACAAAATACATTGAGTGAGATAAATACAATTATAATCCATTATTAATTAAAGTTTCATAGATTTATCTATCATTAAGAAGAGCTTAAAAAAAAAACAATACCTAAAGGTTTATGTTCAGCCAACCAAGTGTACAACAAGGCTTCGTGGCGTACTGTATCCAAAGTGGGTACGACGACGTCTGGAGCGGCCACTTTGTGGGTTTCCACTTCGATTTGTGGTACTTTTGCTGACCAGGGCACCCATTCTCCGGTTATTGATACCTTTATTTTATGAAAAAAGGTTTGAAAATAATCCATAAAAAAAGTGAATAAAAGGCACAAATACACTTGTCATGATGTTAAGAGTCAAGTAGCCTTACTTATTAAAACAATATACATAAGTATATATACAAGATATATATATAACTATGTATAAAAATATAAAAAAATAAGTTTAATACATATATTATTGAATATTTAAAAAGATTTCACGCATTTAATACTTTTATTAAAGTTAATTTATTTATTTAAAAAAAAACGAACCTCAAAGTCAATAATGTGTTGGTTGGCTCCACAATTGGGTAGTTGCATGGTACTAGCCGAGCGAATGAAGTCACCCAATTCGTTGCGGTCCTATAAAAAAAGTTATACGTTAAATTAAATAAATAAATCTTTAAATTGTCGTTTAATAAAATTTATTAGTATTCACAAAAAAACAACTTACTTTCAATTTGGCGTCACCAGCAAACGACCACAGTAAGGAATAAACCAGCCACTTTGGTACATATGCTTCAAGTTGTTCATTTGTGATGGGGAAGTCAGGGTGTTGACGATTATAACCAAGGATATTCCTAAAAAAATATTCAAAATATTATTAATAAAGGAAAAAGACTAAACAACATGATTGTAATATAAAGTAAAATGATTGTAATATTTTTTCATATCGTTCTTTTTAGTATCTCATGTGAAAGATCGGCAAAGTAAACCTAGTTTTACGACAGAGTTTCCCACTTTCCCTCCATTTTCTGAGACCTTGTTGGTTAAATGGTGGAATTTAACGTCTCACTTCGTCTTTGTGCTGAAGCGTCATCCCCCGAGTGAAAATCAAGTCCAAAATCAACGCGTTTGTCATATGTTGTGCCGCTGCGTCATGGCGTCCTCATTTTTTATCTATTGCTAAAATATAACATACTATATAAATAAATAAAAAAATAAATTTTTCTACCTCACTCCACGGTTAAGCATAGAGTGCAAAGATGACAAAGCTCTATGTCGAGTGAAGTCCATGATATGGTCAAGAGAAACGGCACGCTCAAGACACTTTACCACTAAGCCATCTCCGTAGAATAGAGGTTGTAGGATAGCTGCCACATCACGTTGCGTCTGAAAAAACACATAAGAAATATATATCATTCTTTACTTATGAAAAATAAAGAGTAAAGAGATAATACTAGTACTGATAGTACTAAATTCAAAGTTTTTGATTCGGACAATAAATAAAAATACCTGTAAAGCTGGCGACAGTATAGTTTCAGCGACATTTTGATCTCCACCCGAGCTTGGAGCGGCCATGACGATACTGAATGAATCTTCTTCTCCATCTTCCAAAGGAATGTTTCTCAATCTAAAATTAAACAAGTAAAAACATTATTAACATGAATTGATTTTACTAAAAAAAATCGCTACATAAGAAAAACTATAGTAACTGTACCTAAGTAAGTAATTTTCGAAGATCATCTCAGTGGTGAGCACATCCTGTGAGAACCACACCATACCGCATCTAGATACTGTAGCTAATGTGGCGTATTTTAGATCTTGCACCTGTAAGTAACATACCGATTATTTAAAATTTGGTACTTGTTAATATTTTATTTAGTGAAATAGATTTAGAATAGGTGCGTTATGTTCCTACATAACGCACCTATTCTAAATCTATTAAGACTGTGGTAATAAATCTAGGTAAGACTGTGGTAATTAAATTTCGTCTATAATCATCAGAATAACACAATTTTAAAAAGAATTGAGATTTGCAGTTTTTATAGGGTGTGACTGTAACTTCATTGCTTTGTTGTGGCAACGCAGCTCTTCGTGACGTAAACACGGCGTCTGACTCGTAAACGCGACATATTTTCGGTTTTTGGCGTTGAAATCCATTATCACGATGTTCTTAAAATTGGGCGATGCATGGGGAATGGAGTTATATATAACATATAGTGTGTAGCAATTAGCATTATAAGCAAAGTGTACCTCAAACATAACGCGCACGTTGGGCGGCAAAGACAAGCGCTCGCCGTTAGGCAGCGTGAGCAGCTTGTTGTCATCCAGCACGGAGTTGAGGTTCTCAACCCACTCAGGGTCCACATCGCCGTCGAATATGATCCACTGACGCTTGTTGATCTCGCCTCGGACGTTGTCAATTATTTTTCTAATATCATAACAAAATAAGATTTCAAGTCGAAAAAATATGTGCTATTAAAGGAAAATTTATGTATGATATATATCACAATTAATGCCATTCTTAATAGTTCTTACCTAAGAATATGCGTGAACAATCCATCGGTCCATTCACGAGTATTGGGATCTAGCACACCATAGAGCGTCTCTTTAGACATAGCTTTTGGATCGATAACGTGTGCGACACCCTCAATACCTTCGAATCTAAAATAATTGAAAAATGAAGAAATTTCAAATATTAAATATAATAGCTTATTATAATAAAAATAGCCCATAAATAATTTTATTACCGTTCTAGAGCCTTAAGAAGTACTCGCCAAGCAGTAGATTTGCCACTTCCAGAAGGGCCAACCATCATTAATCCATGATTCAATTTGCAAATCTGGTACAGTTGCAGGACCTGAACATTATAATAAAGTATTATAGAAAAATATGTAAGTTTAGGGGAAAAAACCTATATAACTTGCACAATTCTAATTAATACTACTCGTATAAATGTAGATGTAACAGAAGTTAGTACTAGTAAAAAGTGAAATGTCTAATTTATTCTACTCAGGGCTTGATCATAGTATTTAACAGCTTGTCATTTTAAATTTTAGACAAGAAATTATGTCAAATTTATGTGCGATGGATAGTACGAAGTGCAACGAAAACTTAGTTTTGCAATGGTGCAATATAATAAGAAGTATAATATGTATGTTTAAATTAATTAAATTGGCACCAAAAATGTGATTAATGACTACTGCATAAATAAGATAAAATATTTCAGAACAATGACCAATTGTAGGATTTACATACGAATACAATAATTCTAAGATTTTATTAATCGTCTTTACATTAAATGAAGACAGTATAAAGCGGCGATTTCATCACTCTACTTCAAGTACACCACATAATGTAGGACATTATATGAGTATTAGTATAAATGCACGTAAAGATGTAGGACCTTAACTTTTGAACTTAATAAACTGGAACATCCTATTCATAGCGACCTAACTTCGTGCATTAGAAGTAGCGTGGTGTAATCGCCGTAAAACCGATTTTGAAGTCCATATAAAGAGAGAAAGGTTAAATATAAAAGAGATAAAAGACAAGCACACACAGGCAAGTTTCACAATACAGCCACCGGACTGACCTTCTCTATCCACGTGCTGTGCTGAGCGCGCGAGGCAGCGCTGCGCCTCTACGAGCCGTTACGGGTTAGCATGGAAACCATATGCATTCACTCACATTCCTCTTACACCATATCATGCATTTACTATGTTTTATTGCTCTTTTTTTGTTATTTGTTTTTTATTTTTTTAACTACTATGATAACTTCTTGATATTATTAATTTTCATGCAATTTTTATGATTTATTAATATAAAAATAACATTTATTCTTTTAATATTTTTATGTTGTTCTCAATCATTCTACATAAGAATCTAGAATATCTTGAGAAAATCATGTTAAAAGTAGTTCATTTAGAATTCATGAATAAAAAAACACTATTGTGAATTTAAAAAAAATAGAAAATCAAAATGTTATCACAGTATCTTAAATTTTTATTCATTTTTGAGTATAAAACATAGGACCAATGTAAATTTAAAATGATCTTAACAATAATAAAGCAAATATTAATACGTAATAGTTATTCCTCCTTTACTTAGTTTGTTAATAACTGTTTGTTAGAATAAATATGCTATATTTTATGATTCCATCACCAATTATATATTAAATATCATTAAGAATGAATTATATCAATGCACATTAATAACATGACATGTTTGATTAAATATGATAAAATAATAATAACTGTGCTTAGCTTAAAATGTCTGAAATTGTATGACAAAAAAATATTATGAAATGAATAATAGTTTTCGGTATTAAGTATACTATATAAAAATCCTTATACCAATTTAAATAATATTATATGTTAAATGTTTTGTTAATTGTCATTGAAAATATCTAAGTAACAAAATGTATTTTACGCAACCATACCTTTTCCATCCATGTATTGCCTTGTTCGTCTCCTTCGCCGCAAACCAAAAATTCTTCAGCGCAAACAGCACGAATCTCATTCTTAAGACCTTCAAAAATATGTATTGTTATAACGTGTTTCATGTTCATAATAAATAAATATTAAAGCTTGCCTTGGCGCAGGGGCACAAGTGTTCGACTATAAAAGTGACAAGTCATGGGTTCGATTCCCATTCGAGGAAAATATATACCTATTAAATACTTTCCTCGATCTGGTCACACGCAATGACAAAGCGTCCACGCTTTGTGTCACGTAAGTGTCTTAATGGGAACAGAGTATCTTAACACCAGGTTCCCTCTGGCTAGACTGCTATGGTACGCGTACATGTTTAAAAAATATATGTACGCAAGTCGATTTAACAACTCATTCACATTTGAAATGGATTGTAATATTTATAAAAAAATATTTATAATGCAGTTTTGATATAAAAAAAATACCAGTCATTTCAGCTCTCGTATATCCCACGTTCGGGAATACATCATTCAATAAAGAGAATAGCAGAGGTATGTCTTCAGCTACCAGTTTAGGCACCATTGTTTCGCAGACCGACTGAATGAGGATGTCTTGCTCCGGAAGGGATTCTGCTATTGAAGCTTCATCTGGCACTTCTGTACCACGTTCTATTAGATTTTCCTATAAACAAAATTATTGTTACAATATATTTTTAGATTTATTTCTGTATTACATGATGCGCCTTGCGTTTTTTTATTGTTTATTTCTTATAGGAAATAGGCAGCTGTAGTGTGGTAGTGGTTTTATCGGGTACGGATTACTACGAAAACGTTTAATTTACTAATCTACGTTTTTTATCTTGGAACTATTTACTTCTAAATAGTACCAATATAATTATTATAAGTAACAACTTGCAGTAGTGTGGTACAAGAATCTTTCAAGAACTAACGTTAATACACCTATTCTGAATAGTACATTAGATAAAATTTTTAATGATTTTATTTATCTCTTTACAGGTTTTATACAATTGTAAATACTATGTAATGCATATTCTACAACGAGAACATTGTTTTATATTGAAAGCAAAATTTGACGAATAATTGTGTGAAAAGCAGAAATAAAACCGGAATTTAAATAAAAAAATAAAAATAATTGCGATATGGGAGTAAGCTAGACAATGCGATAGCAAAGGAAGCAATCAACAACATAGGATTTCAATATACAATGACAGAATAAATATAAAGTGCTCATTCAAATAAAGTAAACACCATGAAAAGGTTACAATTATTGAAACGTATAGGTGTTACAGATGTCGCTACAAACAACTAGAACCAATAAGTTATTTTTGTATAGAACAACACCAATTGTACATACTCTGCCTTTTTGCCTTTAAAAAACTTAGAATTTTTTAGTCAAAAGCAGCTTTTTCTTTAACAGAAGCCGTAGCTACTAAGTAGGGCTACGTATATAGATAGAAGACACTAAACTATAGACTTGGGGTTGCATTTAAATAATAAGTTCACCGACACAAATAATCTGTTACAGTATAATCTTTTAAGTTTCCACTAATCAACTGAATAATAATTGATAAAAGAAGACATAAATCAAAAAGAGAAGGGCGGGAAACATCAACATATATGAAATTTATTCAACAAGTTATGAAATTTAATAGATAATATTGAAACAGAGCTATAAATAATATAATAAATGGAATATTTTATAACATTGACATTATATAGGAGACCGCTCACAAATTTATAAGATGGCGAGGACTTCGTATCGTTACTGTGTAGTTGTGACGATAGTTCTGAATGTGTTGATAGTTTCATTTCCTGAAATTACGTGGTATTTAAAACAGTCAGTACTTTTTAAAAAATAACCTTTTTATTCTGTGATATGACAAGCGAAAATAATCCTAATAAATTAAGATTTGCCAGTATATAACATATGTAATTTCGACGCGAAACTTCAACAAACGTAAATAAACGAAACATTTAAATAATGATATTGACTATTAGAATTATAATTATATATTAATTTCACAATATTTGGAACATACCTTTATTTTCTGGATGCGATCACGCTTGACATTACCCGCGGACACCAAAACTGACTTAAGAGCTCGCAGACCGAAGTCATAGTGAGATTGATTCGATAGTTGTTCATCACAAAGTCTGTAAAAAGAATTGAGATCAAATCAGCTTCACGTTGTACCCTGCACACAGCAAAGTAGGCAGGGAACCTAGTGTTAAGACACTCCGTTCTCCACTTTCCGTTAAATTTTGAATGAATTGCGTGTTGAGTGGCGGAACTCAGCGCCGCGCTTAGACTCAAAAATTGAGACGTTTTGAAGAAATGCATTTTTGCGCTACTTTGGCTGAAACGCTGTACATTATGTAGACATGCTGTGTATAAGTTGGTCTTATAAACAAAAAAAAGGGGCTAATCACTTATGCTAAAGTTATCAAAATTATACATTATTTAGAATATTTACCATACATATTAAAATGACTTTATTATAAAGTTTATTTTATAATTTTTATATATAAAATACATATAACTTACTTAAAGAACGGTACAATCTTGCAAGCCAATTTCTCAGCAGTTCTAAACCCTTGACTGAACAACATCACTTCAGCGATAAGCTGCCTGTCCGGAGTAGTCATGGCAAGACTTCTGAATAGTTTCTTCAAGTTATCAGGCAAGTTGGAACGTCCAGCGTATCCAGGGTTCATGGTGATGAATATTGCCATATCTTGGCTTACACGCACTTGTTTGCCAACTAATTCCACTGTTATAGATTTGCCTGAAAAATATTAACCGAAGATGAAATAGGGCTTGAAAGTTTGTATGGAAATATCTTTAAATCAGCGCTGAATTTGATAATTTGAAATTCAAACTCCTTAAAAATATTTTATTGAACACGTGTTTCATGGTTTATTAAAATATCCCACCTAAGGGTGCAAAAAAGCAGGCAACGCTGCGCGTGTCCGCTAGTATTAAATAATAATGTTTAATTTTATTGAAGTTCTAATTGAATTAAACCTATTAAATAATGATTGCAGAAAGAAAAGGGAGTGAATACTTGTATTATCTCCTTCCTGGTGGCTCTTGAGGGCTTCTTGAATAGTCTGCACTTGTTGCGATACAGCAGACAACATTCTCTCTTCAAGACGATTGAACTCATCGAAACAGCCCCAAGCACCGACCTAAATACATATTTTAATAAATCAATTAATAAAATTCAACACAACTATAGTACAATCAAAATATATTACAATCTTACTAACCCTAGTACTAAAATGTCCTAATCATCCCTTTTTAATATTCGAAAAAATTAATTAATACTAATTTTTCGAAAAAAGTGAGAAAAAGTTTTAAACAAGTACTATAAACTACAGAGTTCATATAACCAGAGTGAAATTATCAGAATGTGTAATAAATAGGATTGATTTATTTGTATCTGGTTACTGTATTCATATATTTTTGTCAATAAACTTTCATTTCATTTTCATTTCATTTCATTTCAAACTGTACAACAATAGATTTCAGTCAAAAACTATGTAATTAATTAATAATGGAGAGATATGTTACACTTATAAAAAAACTTCTCAATAAGCATTTACTTATCGTATTTACTATACAATCTGGTAATGTGTACGTGTCAATGAGCTGATACCCTGTTATTTAATAGTGCTAAATTAATGAAAATTTAATGTATATCAACCAATGTCCACACCGAGTATAAAATAACGTTAATTAATTTATACCTGACAAAGACCGACGAAGATTCGTCCCATAGCTTGAAAATCGAAGGTTTCGTCGCAGTTAAACACCAATACAAAACGACCGAGTTGATTACCGAGGGCTTTCACAGATTCCGTCTTACCCGTACCAGCGGGACCTAAACATTTCATATAAATATATAATAATATACTATTGCCTTATTATTAGGATTATAATTTTTTATTTATTTGCACTGTAAAGTCTCTTTCCTTTTCTTATAATTAGTCTTTTATTTACCAACAGTTGTCTGTTGTTAAAACAATAAAATTTAGCTGTCTTAAGACTTATAAACATTTTATAAACATATATATTCTTAATATTTCGCGCAATTTGTATATTAGTGTGCAATAAAAATATTCTATTTCATTTAGTATATATAAATTAACTAGCATAAATTTTAATTAAGAAAATCTTCCATTATTACTTTTAAAACCAAGCAAGGTTTAAATTGAGAACTTAGTAAGTATTTTTAATTAAAATAATAATTACCAAATGGAGATCCTCCGAGCCTTGCTTCCAAAGCTTGAGTCATAGTGAGATAACAGCGGTCAGTCAAAGGCGTTTGGACAAGTCTGTCTTGTACACCAAGATATTCAAATCCATAAAGGAACTTAGCGTTAGCCATATGTATTGTTAATTGTTGAAGAACCTGTGGGTAAAAATATATAAATAATTATTTTTTTATTTACTAATATTAATAAAAGATCTGCTTTATACTTTTTCACGCACGTAGCAGTGTATGCAGAGGGATCGTAGTGTTAGGATACTCAACAGAGTATACCAATTTTCGAGAAATCTCTTGTTGAGTGGCTTGTGGTTGAACTTAATAATACTTTTTATCTACTAGAGCCAGGAAACAAAATCAACATAAATATAATCATTCCCGTCATTGGGATTGAACTCATGACCGTCAAAACTGCAATTTCTTACTGCGGCTTCAATAAAAACGCTAACTATTATAATAAACATAAATATAAACTTACATCATTATTTCTAGGGTCGAAGTAGAATCGCATTTCGCAGAGCCACTCGAATGAACGAGGACTATTCACTTCGGAGGCGATCAGACGACGTGTTACCGTACGTTTGTGCACAAATTCGTTAATCTGAAATAGGAAATTAAATGTTATAATATATTTGTAGGTGTCTTGTATTTAGTACAACCATACCTTTACATTATCTGTGTTGAGACTATGTTTATTAAAGACAATACTAAACGGACTTTTAAACGTAACAACCGTTCCATTAAATGCATAAATTGTGAAGCGAAGACTTTGGGTTTGATGTTCAGCATAGATATTTTGTGTGGTTTGTTGGTGTTTACCATAGTTTGAACGATAGTTTAACATAGTTTATACGATTCTTAGCTTTAGATAATATCTAGTGTATATAACGAATTTATAAGTCCTATACTTTCTACCTAGCAGACTTCTTCTTCTTCCTGGCATTAATCCCGGCTATTACCAGGGTCTGCCTTCCTACTCAACCTACTCCACTTTGCACGATTTTTTGCGTAGCAGACAACATATGATTAAAAATATATTAATAAAAGGGCATGCTTTCGTGTAAATATGAAAATACAAATTTCCATTAAAAAAATAACAATATAACATACAAGGTGCTCCAACTTCTTCCTTCGCAAAGGCGGTTGTTCTTGCAACACCGAGTCAGCGAGTATATTGAGCATGTTCTCAACATGTTGGAGTACACGTTTAAGTTCGCCGCCGCCCGCCAGTGCCGCTTCTACGTCTTCCGACCATAGGATCTGAACTGCTAACACTACTATTTGCGCCTGGAATTAAGATTATATGTTAATATGTTTATCTTGCTTAGCCTGTTAAACTTAAAGTAGGCTTAAGATTGTTAAAGATGTTCCAAGGCCTTCCTTCCTTCCTTTTATAAATATCTTTATTTCATAAAAATAACATTATAGAAAATTGAAGAATTCACTAGTAAATATTAATAAAATTTAAACATAAAAAAATCTCTTCATTTTTGTATTAACGTCCTTTTATAACATACATTTTACTTTTTGCAATATGACCATATTTATCACGTAAATAAACGGGTAGTAATAAAAAAATAATTTGTACTTACTTGATATTTGTCACACCAATCGATGAACTTTTGTGCGTCTACATTTCCGTCCTTAAACTGTTTCACATCGCCCACGGCGTCTTTGAGACGGCACGCAAGTGTTACACGCATTTCGCGTTCTACCATTGAAAGCCAAGAGTTGATTTTCGGATTTTCTATTGTTGATACAGGTGAAGTGAAGTACACCTAAACATTTTACTAGTTAGATCTCTATGTATTTTAGTTATATGTATGTTGTATATAGAAAACGATGTGTCATAGCACACTGCAATATTGTAAATGTTGCTGAATTAATGAACATTCATAATAACCAAGAAATCGCTTGAATAATTTGAACTAATTCTTATGTGATTTAATGTGCTAAAAACCAAAATAAAAAAAATGTCTATGACTGTGTAAGCAGTGGTATTGGGTAAAAGATACTCATTATGGATTCAGCATGCATAACTTTACCCATATAAATCAGTCTAAATTATCAAAACAGTTTTTGAAAGAAATGAAAATATATTTTAAGCAGTTTATATGAATATACCAGTACAATAATAAGTGATTTATTTAATATATTTTGAAAAAAAACTAAACTGAATTTTAAACACACCTCTTCGCCTTCGCGTGATGCTATACCATTAATAACAGTATTGTCTTCGTTTAGTATAATAGCAGCGACACCAGCGAACATTTTCTTGAAGTGTTTTTGAAGTCGAGCTATGTTCTTACTGTTACCAATAATTTCAAGCAAGTCCTCATCACCCACAAAGTAGAAACTAAAGAGATTACAAGAAAATAATTAATAAAGAGGTAATATAATATAAATAAGCATCTTTCTTAGCAGTAACCTTAAATATATCCACATTGTGCAATAAATTTGTACAATATCTTTCCATTAGTATATACGGCATAAGTATAACTTACCGCGGGAAGCTACTCCTTTCTCTCTCCAGATATTCTCCGAGAGCCTTCTGTATCTTGCCGAGCAAGTCCGCCAGACGTTCGAGGGAACGTTGCACGCCAGGAATGTTTAGAACATCCATCACCATTGGAGATTTTCCTACTTTCTTCATCAAACCTAAGAATTCGGAGCTGAAAAAATATATAATTTAGTTTTTACTATGTTTACGGCTCGCCTTAGTATCATTTAGATTTATATATTTATTTATTTTCTCTTAAAAGAATAAATAGAACGCTATATTTTATGTTATTTATGTACCTTATACTTTGGAATCTGCTAGTTTCCACTGGAAGCAAGGTCTTGATGTCAGCAGATCCACTAAAGATGCCTTCCAGGTATACCCAGCGACGTTGCACGTCAATCCATACGTCGAATAATGCATTAATACGATTCAATTTCTCCTCCCATGTCAACGCTTCTTCTTCGAATACCTATAAATATATTAATATTAAATTAAATAAGAAATTGATAAAAAATAAAGTATATTAAGGCGACCGTTGCACAATTACGAGTTCTATGCCCATTAGGGGTAATAATTATTACCATTTCCTCACTCTGCCAAGGCCAATTGCGATGTTAAGTTCCGCGCGGAAAGTGAAGCACTAATTTATCTCTGCCTACCAAGGTATGTAAGTAAAATGGTATGTAAGAAAAAAAATGTATTAGAGTACCTTATAGTAAGGCGATAGTTTCATAGCGGCAACGCTGTTGATGTGCTCCTTTACTTTATTGAAGAGATCATCCCAGCCACGAATAATCTTGCATTTATTTTGGTAATTGATCAAATCCAGTTCATAGCTTTGCCAGGATTCACGCACCTATAAAATAAAAAAAAAACAAACATATGAGTATATTCCAATTTAATCTTTTTAATAGAAAACAATTAAAATATAAAAAGTGTCCTAAAATGATATTACCTTTTTATATATAAATTTATTATATGCCTAAGACTTTATTACAAAATGTAGAAAAATTTGAACTTAGCGATCGAATGATAGTAGGATCAATTCTAATATTAAAAAAATGATTTTTTTTCTGTGTAAGTAAGGTGTGTAAAACTCTCTCTTGATACTTACCTGTACTATTAATGCTAATAAAAATAATTTAATTTATAAAATCGCTACATACTATAGTTTAAGAGACCATTACACATGAATATAAAGATATAATACAAATTTTTACCTGTTTCAAGAACTCTTCCAACGCCATTTCTCCCTGAGCAACAGACACTACATCCTTCACAGTGTGCTCATTATGTAACAGGTCCGCATCCCACACTTGCCCTAGGGTTAGCTCTGATAGAGACCAGTCCACTTTGAGCGCACGACACAGTTGACGCCAATGACGCTCTTTGAGCGCGTCGGATTTCAGTTCCACGATTAACATGTTAACCTGTGAAAAATATTTCAAAACAGTCATGTGCTAACATTAATAGAAATTAATAAAATGAATATAAAACTAACATATATAATTTTAATTAGAAGCCAAAAGACGACAAATATTTTACTAATATAGAAAGTCGATTTAAGTGGTTGTATTTTTACTTTAATAAAACAACGGGAAAATTATTAATTTTATGTCGTCAACAGTTAATCAATATGCAATGTCTTGGAAATTGGGCAAAAAGTGGGAAACGGAGTCTTAAAAGTACGTTCCCTTCCTGCCCTTTCTGTTATATGCATGATACAGCGTGAAAAAAAAAGTTCAGGTCAAAGAATTTAGAACTTTCGAGAAAATAAATATATAAATAGCAATACCTTAGTGTATGACTGCAGTAGTTTGCGAACATACTCGTAGCTGTCGTACATACGTAAGCGTGCTGGGAGCTCCTTCAACTCGTTCAGCATTGCTTCTAATTGTTGCCTATATAAAAAAAATCATCATCATCTTCAAAAATCATCTTGTAGAATTAAATATAAAGTAATTTGAAAAAATTAAACTAGCTCTAAATAATTGTCAATTATACAACATTCCTTTTCAGAAATGCGTGTAAGAAAAACTACTACACTAATTTTGAAGAGGCTAGGATTGATCCTTAAAATTTTTCCATGAGTTTTAGTTTTCGAGAATTTTATGGACATATACTTATTAAATTTAGCACACGACGATAACGTGACGTGACATAACCCTCCTATGATTTAAAATTGGTTAAAAAATATTGTCTAATTGTTGTTGATATGTACCTTAACTTTCTGGGTTGTACCGATAACCAAGGCTTCTCTCTAATATCATCAATCTGAGTCCAGATCTTGCTCAGTGAAGACCATACTCCGCGCAAATCTTGCAATTCCTCCAGTGCGACGGTCATACGCTCGTTGTTAACCGAACTACCTGCAATTTAAGGAAAATTTTAGACATTCATACTAAGCAATGTGTACATTTCATATAATGTTACTAGGTTTCAGGCTCTAAAACATCGAAAACCTATTATTTTGGTTGATTTAAATTGTTTTTTATAATTAACATACAATACCTACCATTTAATATCGTGGCTATTTTAAGTAACGTAAAAACAAATGAACTGTCGGCGGCTTTACCGCCAAATCTTCGTCGTAACTTTTGTAGTTGCAAAATTATTTACTTCGACTTAAAAGATTCTATATGTGTACAGTATAATTCTTCATGTGTACATTATTACACTTCAATTTAATATTAAAGTTTAGTATTTCTACTATTTTACTTTTATTTTATATTAGAATTTTAATTGATAATAATGATAATAGGTGTTTTAATTTTTACTCCATTCAACAATCTCTATAACATGCTGTACAAAAGTGCTGAGTCCCTTCAGTGTAATTATATAATTTACAGTATAATAGTTCCGAGATAAATATTAATAATAAATATATATTACCAGTATCATGTAACTCCAGAGCCTCTTTAGCCTTAGCGACATTATCTCTTTCATCCTTGAGGCGGGTGTAGCGGGTCTCCATCGCTTGCAGTCTTGTCAGAGCGTCTTCAGGGCGGGTTGAACCATCAGTGGGCTTGCTCCGTTCCCACTCAGCTAGGAACTCGAGGGTACGGGCTTCAACTGCTTTGTCCTCGGCTACTATTTTTTGTTGGAGAGATGCTACCTAAAACATATTGAAATTGAAATTTATAACATAATACCCATACCAGGTTTGAACTTTTTGTTATAATATAGCAAAACATATGTAAAAGCTATATTACTGTACAGTATAATCTATATCCATTCTTTAGTTTTTGCGTAAAAAAAGAACAGTAACCCGTCATTACAAACTTTCACTTTTATAATATTAATTAATTAATAATTATTTGTAGGATATATTAAAGTTAAAATATAAGATATCAAAATAATATCAACATGACATTTTTTTAATGAAATCAATTATATTAATCTCTTACTTGAGTCTGAATTGATGAATCCTTTCTACGCATAATTTCGTTAAAGGCGCTCCATTCGCCTTCAATATTATCCACATGCAGCCATTGAGCTGGGAATTGGAATCTAAAAAAAATATACTATCGATATAGCCACATAAATTAATAAATACACACATAGATTAATAAATTAAGATATTGTATAAAATTATACCTTTGTCTTTCAAGAATACGTTGGGCCTCCCTGTAGATGTCCACTTGTTTTTCCCAAGCTAAAACCTCTCTCTTCAGTTGTTGCACATAAGTAATGAGGGATACAGCATCGCTGGTTGAGGCTGCCTCTATAGTAATGGAGAAATTTTTTTTCTTATTACATAAAATAATTAAATATAGTCTTTTCGTTTTTTAAACGTTTATTTTATCTTGGTGTTAGGATAAAAACCCGCAGTGTCATAATTACGTTACTATATTCTTTTAATAAAATCAAATTAAAAACTCTCAAATAGTCACACAACCCTTATAGAAATTAAATAAAATGTAAATATACATACCAATAGTCTGCTGCTCCAACTGTCCTCTGGACTTAGCCAACCTGCCATGGAACTGCACCATTTCACCGCCAAGTAAAGCTCCGAACTTGCCCAGCACTTCCTTATGCCAAGCGTCGTATTTAAGAGCCACTTTACTCTGTACTCGGGCAAAGTCAATTACTACCGGCCCGTATTCGCGGCGAGTGTCCGATGTATCGAATGTCGTGCGAGATTTTCTGTTTGTGGAGAAATAATTATATTTATTTCATTTTAAAAAACTTAAGAGGCAGTCTTGGCGCAGTTGGCCTGCGTGTGACTGTAGTGTGTCTGTAATCGACTGGTTATGGGTTCGATCCCCACTCGAGAAAATGAAATATTTATTTAAATTTAAATTTTCATTTTTTCGCTCTGGTGTCGAGAGAAAGGGCGGCGTACAGTACCGCTACTCAACATGCAGTACCTCCAGACTTTGGCGGAAAGTGGGGAACGGAGTGTCTTAAGACTAAGATCCCTCTGCCTACAGTGCTGTGTGCGGGATACAGCGTGAAGCTGCCTCTATCAGTAACAACTATCAACATAAAGAATAATTGAAACAATAAATACACATTCACGTTTCATAGAATATTAAGGAGTGGGTATGATCTTACTTGATATCATTTAAGCACTTGATCCACAGAGTTATATCCTCACCAAGACGACCATACAAGCTTTCCGGTTGCAGATCCCACAGTGCTTGGTAGCTGTAAAAAAATAAAAAAAATATCAAGAAAGTATTTTGGATTTAGATTGGATGGATTGGATTTTTCATAACATTTAGATATGTGAAGCAAAAACTTTGTATTCATTTGTACGGATATAACGCGCACGTAGCAGTGTGAAATTTGGCAATGTTATAGTTTATATAGAGAAAGAGTGTAGAGAGTGAGAATATTTTAAAGTAATGAATAAAAAATAAATAAAATTAATTAAATAATCAAAAAATGCATTAGCATATGTTTGACAATATACATTGTTATATACTGTGACATATATATTGCTATGGCAACGCGTATTTTACGCGTCAGTTCTCTAGTAAAAGAATAATAACATAATAAATATATCATACCGTAGCCATTCATCGACATATTCGCGTACTTGAGATATCTTCTGTTCAATGGCGTCGTAAGCGTTTTCTAGTGGCGAGGACCCGCCGGGCAGTTTGGTCAGCAGATTTCTGTATGTAGCTGTTTGAGCTCGCGCCACACCCACTTGATATCTGTTTTAATAATTTTTATTAATTACATATATATGGTTATTAAAGACTTTTTTAGAAAACAAAAATTTGAACGGGATTTGAACACGTAACCACAAGTCCAAAAAAAAAATATATTTTTTTTTTATATGTTTCCTAATAAAGTATTTTTTTTCTTAAGTGTAGAATAACATTTTAAAAACGTAAAAATAAGTAATCTATAATTTCTACATTACTATTTTGACCTGCACCTGATAATAAATCCCTTCACTACTATGTAAATTTTTGTAAAGTAAATATTAATACATAACTAATTAAAATATCAATTTCATATCTTTTTAATTATGAAATAAAAGAATTTCCATAAAAACCTGGTGCTCTGTAAACGATGCTGGCTGGTGACCACCGCCTGCCACGCGAACATCTGACGCATGAGCTGGAACCGTGCTTCTTCGAGAGACGGGAACAAGTACATCTGCTGGTTAGTAATGCGCACTTCGTGGACTACACGAGCGATCTGAAGAATTTAAAAATTATAGAGAGTAAAAATATGTAACAAACTTTAAAATAAACATACAAGAGAACATAGTATAAAGTACACTTAGTTCACCACGTTTTGCCTATCATAAACAACGTTTTTGAAAAAAAAGGAAAAAAAAAGGGTTAGAATCCACAGTATGTTAGATACTTACCAAATTCATGTCTTATTGTATAATTTTTATATTGACTGTTGACATAATTACCTGTGGTTCTCCACCAGGCTTGTGAGTTGGTTCAGCGGGTGAATATGTATCCATTGAGAGATCTAACTCATTGATCTTGCCAAGTAAAGCCATAGTCCATGCTTCAATACCAGCTTGTAAGCGCGCTGCAAGACTCTTCTCAACCTAAAAATAAATTATTAAAGTAAGTAATTGTCGTACAAACTATGTAGTTTATACGACAAATAAAATATATTTTTGCAAATTACATATTTTTAAATAGTGATTTTATAGTTTATTTAACTATATTTTTTATTTTTGATTCACATTGCATAAAAAGATAATTAAGTTACATTTGAATATTGGAAACACGTCATTAATTTGCTAACTAAAGAAGAAAGTTACAAACTGAAACAACAATACCACTTTGAATAATCAATTTGTCACATGCCTATTTCAAACTAGCTTACAAAATCTAAAACTTACAAAATCTATAAGAACCAAACCCATACCTCCTCATCCAAACGCTGCACCCACAAATGTAAATTACTGTACTGACGTAAAGACAGATCGTCGATAGCTCGCTGGAGTCTACTCAAGATGTCAGCCAAGCTCGGAGCTGAATACGGACAGGTTTCGAGAGACCTCGCGTCTACTGATATCTGTTCTTCTACTGCTAGCAGATCTTCAACCTGTGAAATATTTATGATGTTAAATACTGTTACTTATTTATATGGTGGAATTTATTATGATTATATGCAATTCTATATTTCTTTTAGAGTATTAAATAATATCTTTAAGAAAAATTTTTTTTCATATATAAATGTTGTGGTGTAGGTGTTTAACTATAAAGCAACAGTTATTTGATCGATTCCCACTCAGGGTTGAATATTTTCATTTCTTTGCCCTGGTAGCAAGCGGCGTTGAATTTCGCTACTCAACACAAAGAAAAGTAAGGAACACCACGTCCTCCTACCTACCCAGCTTTATAGGGGATACACTGAGAAGCTATAACCAACAAATCATACAATTTTTTTAAAATATAGAATGTTACTATATTTTCTATAAATATAAGTTTACCTTTTCTTGGAATAGAAGTACAACTTCACTAAGCTTTTGTACATATGGGTCCAATTTATAAGACTCCCACACCAGAGCCATCCCTTCAGACACTTGGAACAGAACATCACGACGTAGTCCAGCTACGAGCGGTATTATAGATGCTTTGTCGCGAATCTGAAATATTAAAGTAATATTATTCATTGTTTATTTCATTAAATGAAAACTGTGTTTACAAATTACAATATACAAATATGTTGCTTTAAATATTTTCTTCATTTTACAATCAATAATTATATACCAATTATATAAATAAAATGTACTTTATAAACACAGATTCAATTAAGAAGATGTGAAAAAATACAAAAACGCAGAAAACTCTCCAAAACAAAGAAACTTATAATTATAAAATTTTGTATATAAAGTATATGAAGCTATAGATGTAAATTTAAATAAATGTATTTTGCATATTATACAAATTATACCAGCAATATAATAATTGTTAGTATATATTTTATATGAACAGAAAGCAGATAATGCAATAAAACTGAAAGCATTATATTGATAACATGCAGCCTATAAATAATCTACCTTTGTATGGTTCCTATTATTTAGCTGCATAAACCAAATACACATGTGTTAGTGACATTGTCATGAATTATATTAACAGTGTATTACAACTTCTTTCAGTATTAAAAAGAAGATATTTTTAGTGCCAATTGTATTTATTCTACAGTATTGTATTCCATAGTGCATACTGTGATTATGAGTGTATAGTGTATATATTTATATATATAAAAATACCTTTTCCAATGTTCGTTCGTAAGTGCGTACGCTTTCGATGAGGGAAATAGCAAACGGGTAGAGTTGATTTGCTTGGTGAGCCTTGTTGACGATGGCCAATGGTACTCTGTTGAAAAATATGTATATAAGAATTATAAAAATTAAACTAATTTACCTTAAAGATATTTATAAAGAACATACCTGAAGCCCAAGTTCTTCAAGTTACGGACTTCTTTATAGAGAGTGATAATTTCTGGTAAGAAATTGACTTTCAATTTTAAAACTGTACCAGTTTTGCTGGAGCGAGCACGGACTGACTCTATTGCGAAAATACGACCAGATACTCCTAGATTACGTTGTTGAACCTAAAAGAACGACAAATTAATTTAAAAAATTAATATTAAAGATAAGTTCTAATACTAGAAGTACATATTTTAATATTTCATAAATTTTATTACAATATCTTACCTTACGCGCCCAATCATCAAAGACTTCTTGTGTGTCAAGCTTTAAGCGGAAACTATCGCCATCAGCTTTGAGCTTTTGTCCTTCAATATGGTTTTCCCATCCTTTACCTACAATTATAATTGTGTTAAAATCACGAAGCTTAATATTAATGTATTTTAGTTGAATTTCTATAAGAATCAATTTTATTTTAAATTTTAAATAACAATATAATTTACAAAATAAACAACTTACATACAAAAATACAATGAAAAGTCTATGCTATAGCAAACTAATTACCCAAGACATCTTCAACACGTTTCAAGTAGGCTGTGAGCTGGTGGTCTATTTGCTTAGCCCATATAATGGATCCAGCGACTGGTGGTAAATCGCGAACTAGAGATAAACGACTGCATTTCGATTGCGGATATTGAACCTGTACATAAAAAAAAAAAAATTATAAAAATATTCATTAATATAATGATGTAGTATAAGAAAATATGCCTGTCTTTATCCTAGCTAGCTAAGTGTAAAGAATTTATAAGAAGTTGATGTTAAGACACTTTTACACTATTTATTAATTTGAAGAGACATACACATAACTTTACACATAAGTTTACCTCATAAGGCCAGATAAGACAGTGTAATCTGTGTTTTTCAGTTATATTAGGTGAAAAATAATTTTGCACTAGATTCTTGGCACATTAAGTAAATTATTTTCATCCACTGTTTAAATGGTAACAATTTACTAACCACTCCACAGTCAATACATAGAGAAAAATTTAATTTTGTATTTTCTATGTGTTTTTATGTGCAATAAATAATATATATATAAAGAAAATTCTAAACTACCCCACAATTATATAAATTAATAATAATTCACCTTAAATTTCTCATGCAACGCTTCAATATCATCCTTAACACGCTGTATAAGTTGCGTCTGGTACTCGCGTATCGCGCCGCGTATGTGCGGGCGCACGAACAGGGCGTTGAAACGGGAGAATATGCGGAACATTTCGTTGGCGTTCTTCGCCGTACCCAGTTGGTCCCGGAGATGGGCGGTGATGCGAGTTTCGACGCGGTCTGGTTGTTTAAAAAGTGTTAAATTATTATTCTGATATACATTTATTCTCTACCATATACTTTAAGCGTTATGCACGTAGGTAGATAGGATGAGCAAAAAGAATTTTATATAGTAAAATATTATTTCTATTTAGTAAATTTCAAAAAGGAGATAGTTAAATTCGAATGTTTAATTTTTATTATACTTCGCGTTCCAAAGCACACACTTCATCTTTCGACTGCCCACCTACGCCAGTGTCAGATATTATATAGTAATTAATTTACCAATTCTATCTTCATAACGTCGCACAGCCGCTTCCCACGCGTCGCATCCCTCACGTGAGATGTCCAAGCAGTCCACTTCTTTAACGTTCTCATACGCCAAGTTCACCTGTTCAGTAAAACATTGGTGTCTATTTAGGTTGAAATAAATTAGGTAATTTTACTAGAATAAAGCATATCTAGCATATGCTACACTTGGTCCTTGATCAAACAAATAAAGTAGAAATAATTAAAGTATTTGTTTGTATTGTATAAAAAAGATAACTATATTAATTAAAAATTCTAATAGTTTTTATAATAGATATTATTGTAAGTACAATAAATATCCTGTTCATTAATTTCTACCAAAGATTTCAAATAAATCCAACAACATTACCTCAGCAATAGCATTAGCGTCAGCGGCATCCATAGTGAGCGAGTGGGGTTGTGCGGGTTCGCCCGCCGCGCCCGTCTCCGTTGTGGCTGCGGCGCGGGGGCGGAGCACCTTATAAAGAAAAATATATAAACTTGTTAATATAAATCCTTTAAAATTCATCTATAATAATCACTTGTATGGTTAAAATATATTTTTTTATGTTAGCACTCATACCCGTAACATAACAGTCCGTAGTTGCTCATGGTGTCGTCGGAAGCGCCTCATGTGTTCCATACGCGCTTGCAACCGCTTGTGGGAAGGCGACACACGCCACACCATTTTGAGATGTTCATCTCGTTTCTTTTTTACTATATCTCTGCAAGTGCAAATGTATGTTTTATTTTTTATTACATAATGGTAAAAATTAATAATTTAATTCCCACACCACGGGAGGAATATGCCGCATTCCGCATATGTGGAATAAATAACAAAAAAACAAAATTGCCATTAAAATAAATATTAAGCTCATAAAAAATATGATGATTTCTTTGATAATACTAATACAATTTCATTACCTCAATAGACCTTGTAGTTTCTCATATTCGTCATCCCAGCAAGAGAACACTTCAAAGCACTGAGTCATCACACGTTCAAAGTCCTCAAAAGGTATGTGCATCAGACGACGAGTTCCAAGTACCTAAAAATATTAACATATAATTATTAAAACGCTCACTGCTTTAGTCAAATTTTATGTCTTTTAGTGAATGTGGTTTGGGGTCTGTAGGCGATTTTTCCTAGTGCGTTGCTGGGTCGAAAAGACCCGTTCGACTTCCACCTGTTCACTATTATTTAAATGATAAAATCATTAAATAAAAATTCGAAATACCTTTAAAAGTTGTTGCCCGAGGTCACGTGATATAGCCTCTACAAGTCTCAAACCACGCTGAATAGGATATTTGGTTGATCGAATTTTACGGAGATGAGAAAATATTTGTTGAACTGCCAATCTACAGAAACAATATTAAGAAATATATTTAATTTATAATAATAATGAAAACAAATGAAGCTGTAGCGGCGACATAGTGATTGTAAACGCGATGGTCGTGAATTCGATTCTCACTTGGTGAAAAAAAAATACTTTCATTTGATTGCTTTGGTTAGAAAACAAATCGCGGCGTTGAATTTCACTCAAGGTAACTTAACAGCCAATGTCTCGAAAAATGAACATAACATTGGGAATGCAGCGTTTTAACACTGGATTAATTCCAGTAGGTCCAGTGTTAAGACTCTACATGGTCCATATGTATAAACTATAAACATATGTAAAACATATGCATAAACTATATGTGGGATACAGCTTTGAGCCAAAAAAATATTAATGTAATATAAAATATATCATAAAAGCTAATTTGTAAAGTAAAACAAGCTTCCTAATATTATCCACATAAAAAACTTTATTGTGTGTCTTTACACAAATAATATTATAATGAAGCTAAAATTTTATTAAAATAAAAAATATTTTAGCCTTACCTAATCCTTTCTAACTCAGTGGCACTGAGTAGATCATTGATGGGGAAGTCTTTCATGAGTGGATTGTAATCAGAAACTGTAGCAAGAGCTTGCTTGAGACCTGTGTCAGTATCAAATGACACTGTGGCGTGGAATCTTTTACCATATTTTAGAATATCCAAAGTTAAGGCGACCTATAAAGAAAAATATAAGTATAATAAAGAAATTTCTGAGCTCATCATAGCACAATGTCTCTGAATAAACAATCATGTTTATTACTGTTTAAGAATAAATTATTTTCATTTTAAATTGAGGTGTAGGATTCTATCACTCAATATGCAATGAACCTAGTGTCTTGACAATAGGTTCTCTCTGTATATCCTGCTGTATGTGGGATATAGCATTAAAGTAGGATGTAGCATTAAACTGGGATTAAAACATAAAAAAAAGAAAAACACAAAAAATATTGCTAATAAGTAAAAATGCTGACCTCAATACTTTCTCTTTTCTCTTGAATGCGATGGAGGGCTCTTTCAAGGTTCAACCAAAAAGATATTTCTTGCAAAGCTGTGCCATTGGATGGATCACGGTCCAGCTTGGTCACCTGCGGAATTGTTTATTATAAGATTCATAGTTTGTTTAATTTTAAAAATGGTCAATACATAATAAAAAAATATATATATTTTAACAAACCTTTTGGATTTCTTTAATCCAGCGATTTACTCCGTTCTGAAGTTGGTTAAGGAAAGTTGAATCTTCTACTTTATCCCCAAAGTCAGCTACGCGAGGTTTGCGGCCTTCATCTGCAGCTCTGAAAAAAATATTAACAATAAAAAAAATATAATGTACTTAGTTTTTTTTTCAATGTATAAATGTACTTGTCAAAAGACAAAATTTATGGAAGAATGGAATAAAGATTTATGTTGCACTTAAAAGATAAAAATAACTAAACTATTAGCATAATATAGTATAGTAAACTAGATATTTATTTAGTTTTAATATATTGCAAAATGCAAAATTAACTTTTGTTCTGCCCTTTTGCAAGCCCTCTCTTTTAACTTCTGTTTATACATAGGGACTGAAGTAAAATAAGAAATGTTCAAAAATATTAGGTATATACCTTTTAATGACAGCAGCCACAGATTGATGTACAGGTAGTGTTATCTCAGGAATATCAATATTTTGTTGTAGATGTAGCAAGCCCATTTCAAGCTCAGCAATCTTCTTCTCAACTGATGGTGCCATTTTATCTCCATCCCTGTAAATAAGGTTTGAAATAAGTTTCCATCCATCCATCAGCCTTTCAACGTCCACTGTTGGACATAGGCCTCCTCTAATTCTCGCCACTCTGTCCGGTCCTGCGCCCTTTGAATCCAGCGGATTCCCGCTGTCTTTTTAAGGTCCTCGGTCCATAAGTTAAGAAATAAGTTTATGTGACAATAATCATAATCATCTTGAATGCTTGTTATTATTATTTTATAATGATTTGAAATATATTTGGTTTTTACTTGTATTGATATAGTGTGAAAACTAACCTGTCTGCTCTACCACTTTCTTTAACATAACTCTTGAAGAATGGAGCCATAGTCTTGCTGATGAAAGCATGAAGGGTTTCATAAGGAGAGCCATCTGATAAGTTGATGAGGCGTAGCTGACTATGGATAGATTTGTCAGCTTCAATCACAATACCACGCTTGATGCAGACAAATGCCGCTACTCTTGGTGATGTGAAGTGCACCTATATAAATTAATACAATTATTGTAGAAAAACTAAATGTTAAGTTTAATAACTTATGTGGAAAATAAAAAGTTTATTTATAAATTGAGCCTTATTTCACTTGCCTCATTACTAATTTGGTAAGAGACTGCTTCTTTTTCTTCTTCTCCTTCAGTTGGCTGCTCACTGTCATCTTCTGTTGGTATACAATAAATAAGTTTTATGTTTGTATAGTACAGTGGAAACGTGATTAACCAGACAAATTTTTGTGCATTCAGATAAGTAAAAATCTTTATAAATGAAAGTATGAAAAAATGGAATAATATTAAAATGGTATTATTTTTTTGTTGCCTATAATATGATTAGATTACTTTTAAAAATTAATTTCCAAGAACTCACATAAATAATCAATAGAAGGTAGTAGGACATTTGCATAATGCGTCAATGCAGAAAACATAGATATATGAAATAGATTTTATGATATCATACCTTTCAACGAGAATCGTTGGACGTATAATGATGATACTTGTGGATCAGAAATAAACTTTTTTATACAATCCTGGTTTACTTTATCGTCAAGTGCCGCGGTGAGAGTTGGTGGAACGATGTCATCCTCCGGCAAAAGTACCGTTGCAGCACGACGCAAGTAATTTGCAAAATCTTGGAAATCTACGACTACTATATTTTGCGCTTCAGGAGCGTTTTCACTCCCGTCAAGGGAGTCTCCCATGATGTTTCGGAATAATAAATACTTGTCTTATTAGAATCAAATAGATTTTTTGCGGTCCCAATACACAGCAGCCGCAAAGAATACAGTTTGACAACTATAGAGAATGAGCAGCTGGCTATTGATGACGCATTTTCTTGTATTGCCATTGCAAATATTTAATAGGCGTGTCTACACTATCAAATTTGTCTATAGCATATTGTATTTAAATAATAATTAATGTAATATACGAATAAAACAATGTATTTAATACTAAATATAATTAATTTAATTATATCTATTAGTTTATGGAATCATACTAATATGAAAATGACATAAAAAAAATATTATCATTTACACAAATATCAGAATAATTATTGGTTAAATGATACTTTAGACTCGGCTGTTTCGAGTTATTCGCGCTTTATCACGCATGTAGCAAGGTAGACAGTTTTAAGACACTCTGCCCACTTGGCGGCGAAATTTAAAGACATTGTGATCAAGAGATAAAGACAATATTAAATAGTTCATTACCCTGAGTGCGCATTGACCCGTAACAGTCATACGCTATGCTATTGCGCTACACGGCCTCTCAAATATATAAAATTACAATATTTTTCTTTTTGATTGAAAAAAATAATAATCACCATCTTAATAATTACTAAAACAACATAGAACAATGACGAACGAAGGAGATAGTTATGATATGCAGGTTAAGCAGATTGAACCTGGGAACCTTTTGTTAAGACACTCCGTTTCCATTAAGACACTGTTGGTCCTCATTTCACATAGGTACTTAGATGAAACTAAAAACTCATTTTTACATTTTATATTATTTTAAAGTACTTATATCCTATTTATTTGGTACTCGGTGTTAGGAATGTTAACTAAAAACAAATTGTGTGTCTGTCTGTCAAAAACACGTATTTTATTTCAATATTAGGTAAGGTAAACAAAATTAAGTTAAGATAGCCACGTTTAGTAAATGCATAAGTTCCTTAAAAACCTTTTAAATCCTCTTTCCTGTTTAACGGTATTTTCAATCAAGTCCCCTTCCGTTACTACGATTTATCCATCGCAGTCGACAAAAAATCTGCCTATATCAGCCTATAATGCCTGTACGAATATACAAAGTATTTGGAACTTTAACATTGAACTTTTAAGATATATTTTGGGGCCGAAAAACCTCTCATTGTAGAAGGTGAATATCACAGCGCAGACTATAAAGGCAGTGATTCGAGGAGCGTTTCGTCAGTTTACAAGCCCGCTGTAATAAGATATCGGACGCTCTATCACCCTGGATAATGTCTTTATTATGCTCGCTGAAACAAAGCTATTTTTGAAAATTTATTTGTTTGTATTTTGTATTTTTTTATTGTTTTTAATGGTTAATATTAGAGTGAAGAACTTAATTCTATTCATGCGTTTAATCTTTAAGTGTTAGCAAAATTAATTTTTTATTAAGGAATCGCAGCTCGTAATTTTATTTGACTACGAAAGGTAAATACCTTTTGTTCTCATTTCCACAGGAATTTGTAAAATTGAATTTTTAGAAACCATGTAGGCATTGTATAAAAGCAACCATAGATATAAAAACTTTAAATTTAGAATACAATTAGTTTAGTTCAGGAAAAGTAAAAGATTTTGCAATTTCGATCTTATTTTTTAGATACACCAACTGAAAATCAATATACCTTTATATGTATTATATGTGATGGAATATATAAAAAAAGAAAAAAACAAGATCATGGCACAGAGAGTGGGTTTTAAATTCCCCTTTTAAATTGAAATGGCAAAAAAAAATATTTTCATCATTACGTTACTATTGAACAAAATAATAAAACTGTGGCATAACAATAACATAATAGTCTACATATTGAGGTCCTGGGATTGACACATATCCGACGTAACTTATTACGTTATTTAATAATAAATACATCCTCGAAGTCCAACACGATGCCTGTTAGCCAAGTTGCTATTAACATATTATAAGCGTAACTTGAACGTATTCTATTTGCAGTAGTTATAAAGTTTCCTAGTAAAGGAAACACTTTTGGGTGGTAATTTGTCGCTAAAATCCTTATTTATTGCAACAGAGAAGTTGGATCGGCCCCGGGGGCGAATCGCAAAGTTCGCTCCTTTAACTTCGCTTCACTGAATGCCTACACCTTGAGCACATATTGAGGTTGAATCCTCGCTTTCTTGTTTTAGTTGAAATATGGTGCTGGGAAAACTTTAATACGATTTTGGAACTTTACCCTTTCACGTTGTCTTAACTACTTCTAAATCTTTATCTTATTCTTTATGCACTCGTATTGTATGTTTTTTGTTTGTTTTTATATGTCCATTACGAAATACGGATTATA
>JAEBDU010000128.1:153984-236918 GCA_016802625.1 Heliconius numata
CCATTTTAAGAGGATCTCGTAGTTCGCCGACGCAAACAAATAAATCCCCAAATGTTACTCCAACCTCGTTCATCTATGAGCTACGTAAATCTTGGAACTTTATTGTCTTTTTTTGCTTAAGATTATATAAGTTTAACAGTATATAACAAACATATAATGATATATTTGTTTGCATAAATAAATAAAAAATATATATTAGCGTTACATATATATATTTAAAAATATAAATTGATGTCTCAGAATGTACTTTTTAAACTAAAACTAAAAGATTTGAGGCCGTCGTAGCGTAGTTACAAGGGTGTGACTGTATCGGTTGTGGGTTCGATCCCCACTCGAGGAAATGAAATATTTATTTACGTTTATATTTCTATTTCTTCACTTTGATGTCGAGGCAAAGCGCAGCGTTGAGCTCTGCCACTCAACACGCAATGCCTCCAGAATTCGACAGAAAGTGGGGAACGGAGTGTCTTAACACTAGGTTCCCTTTCCCTGCTGTGTGCAGGATACAGCGTGAAGCTGATTTTAAAGTTAAGTCCTCATAAAATACTTACTCATACCACTAATTTATAGTTAGCGATTTTTAACGTTTATCAGTCAAAGAGAAAAACCGCGTAGTAGAGAAGGCTCCCCTCAGGAAGCGCGAAGGGGAGATCAAATGTGCTTTAATGAAGTAGTATATCGTCTAGACTGCTTTGAAGCACGTATTAAAATGCATACATTTAGCATTTTAATTAATGGCAGTTGTCTAACGAGAGCGTGGCTGAGGTGAGTGACAGTGTATTGTTACGTAAGTACGACTAAAATAATTTATATTACGTACGATTCAAATAAAATAAGAAATAGAAATAATTTAAATTAATGTAGGTTTTAAATTTTATAAGTTTAAAATATAATATACATTTGTCTACGTATCTTACAAAATTAAACATGAAAAGCAATGAACGTTTTAAACTTGGACAAAACCATTTCAAAATGCTTTAGTTATTCTTCTAATACTCTCATAATACGTATTAAATTAAATTACTTAGAATATAATATTTTTTCTTCCAGCTTCATACTGTATCTTGCATGTAATTCGAAGAGGGAATCGAACGCACAATCTTTCGCGTTAACACTCAAGCGCTTGTGCCCGACTTACCACAAATATAATTAATATTTATACTAAAATACACATATTAAGTTTTTTTTTAAAATAACCTATTTTTTATATTTATAAATAGTACTTAAAACAAAATAGCGTTGCATATCTCCGTATATTATATTGTTAGGCGTCGTAGAGGGTATAATATGAAGTAGAGCAACGCCAACCCTCGCTATCTCGCGGCCTTATAATGTCGTAAAATGTGGTTGCTACGGTTTGTAGCTGGGATTTCAAAACTCGAGACAAAAACATCTTGATTTATCTTACACCTCTTTTGTTTTATTTTTTTACTCTAAGTAATCTAGATATCTGGTAAATCGAGAGTCATGAGACGAACTTACCTATGTATGGGTACTTACCATACATAGGTAAGTAAAGTTACCTACGGTACATACAATATAAATTAAGTTCAGCTTAAAAATATTTAAAGACATTTTTTTATTAAATTCATTACCAGAAGTGTTCTTTGGTATACTAAATTAATATTTACATAAATAAAAATTAAGCTTTTAATATAAGTACTTAGTTTAAATACTTATTTCAGCAATCCATATAAAGCACTATGTTAATCGCGAAAATTGACTTGCACACCCTTTTCTTTATCCTTTTGCTTCACATTTTAATTCAATTTAGTGGATGAGGGAGAAAAAGTAATCTTCGGGGTTGGGTCGGGACGCTACAGAGAGATTGGAAGTCATCGGCGCAGTATTGGGACGAACTCATATACTTTTACGACTCGGAAAGTTTTTATTCACGGCACAAGAGATTCGCAATCCGCGCAAGCCCTCGCGTGTGGACGGTATGTATGCATAAAACACTGAAATGTGAATATATTTTTTATAGGAATGTGAAAATCTACGCTAAGATATGACATATTTTGATGTAGGGCCTAATAAATGTTATCACCTAATAGCTTGTTAAAAGTTTGTTAACTTAAAAGGTTTCACGGCTTTTTTGAAACGAGATTTTCTAAAACCTAGGCAGAGGGAACCTAGTGTTAAGACACTACGTTCCCCACTTTCTGCCTAATTCTGGAGGCATTGCGTATTGAGTTGCAGAACTCAACGCCGCGCTTTGCCTCGATACCAGAGCGAAGAAATGGAAATATAAACGTGAATAAATATTTCACTTCCTCGAGTGGGGTTCGAACCCACAACCATCGCATTACAGTCAGATCCTTGTACCGCTGCGCTACGACGGCCCATCTTGATTTTTCTATTATAATGTTTTATATTTTCATATATATCTTAGAATTAGGCGAAAATTTAATTAATATATTTACATATCTTTTACGAACTAATATAAACACGATTCAAATTAGAATTAGACACAACTATCTTTCTTTGTATTGTAAGAGCACATTGTTAAATTTCTATCTACATTTCTCTACTACGCTCTGAATGTACCACGTATGTATGTGCATTACATTCGCATGGCGATATAATTATCACATTCTCATAAAGTATGTTTAAATTACTCTTAACCTAAAAACAGGAGAGCACCGGTTGCCGCATCGCACTCGCCCTCGTACCCGCAAACGCTAAATGATATGCCTAATTAAAGCTGTACGGAACCACTGCATGTAACGGTATTATAATAATTAAATGATTCTGTTTGTTTCTTTCTATAAAGATTTTTGGTGCTTTGAAAATTTGATGGAAAGTGAGGAAAGAAGTGTGTTAACACTAGGTTCTCTCTGCCTACTTTTCTATATGGAGGAAACTAAAGCTGAAAAAAAAAGTTTTTTCAATTGAAATATTTGCCATCTTTTCAAAACAAAATTAATTATCTGCAAGCTATTAAAAATTGTTGAGTAAATATTCTATAAAACCTCCCGAAAGAAGATACACAATAGTAGTTTTCCTTATTTACTCACATATTGTTTTTACGCTCGAGGTTGCCATATATTGAAACAATATATTCCCAAGAACATAAACATTATTTCCACTAAAATACTACAGTGCCAGTTCATAAGATTGGAACGACGACTTTTTCCGTACTTTGTTAAACTTATGTCAGACGTTTCTGAAAAAGGTTACCGCTTTTGCTTTTAAGATAAAACCTCTCTAAAAGAAAAAGTTTCAGGTGAAATGGTGCCTCAAAAAATTTGTTCAAACCACATTTTTCTTCTAACTTATTCACGGCATTGGGTTTCTTTTCGAATCTACAAATTTACTTCGCTGGTTATATTGTGTTGTCACGGAATTGTGTTTATCTGGAGAAATTTTGTATCGACATATTAAAATATTAGTTATATTATAAGTTTAGATAAAATATATGTATGTATTTGATCATAATTCCATTTTGAGGCACTCGTGGAGCAACGCATGTCGTCTGACCAGAACTGTCGTCGTTTCACTTGGGGGAGTAAATGATTTTCATTTTCTGGAGTGGAAGGTGGGGAACAGAGTGTCTTAACACTAGATACCTTCCTGTAAGCGGGATGTAGCGACGAGTTATTTTTTTTAACATTATGTATATGGTAATGATGGATGCAAGAAACCTAAGACCGAGATGGTTGGCTTGTTGGCTTGATGAGGAAAGCCTACGTTCAGCAATGGTCAGCGATAAGCTGATTTAAAAAAATTTAAATTTTTAAAATTCAAAGTCCAGAAAAATATTTTTTATCTATATAAAAAACTTTTTAATTCAAATATTGCAAAAAAAAAAATACAAAAATATATATTTTTTGCATATTTTCAATAATTTCAACGTATATGCAAATGACAAGCATAGAGTTATACCGGGGCGGTAGGGCGTACACAACATGTGGCACCCATTGCTTCACCCATATGTCAGCTGGCGGAAGTTTAATCATAACTCTTGTTGTATACAACTAACTATACACCACTCGGCACTGTATTTACTGGAGCAATTACCTACCTGCTCGAGACTGCCAGTTAAGTTTTAGTTTTCAACTGTGTTATGGCTAAAGAAAACTTAAATTTCGTTACGCTTGCCGAAAGTTAGCTATTTTCGAAGCACTCTAAAACTCAAATAGTATGATTGCGAAGTTTTTTACATCTTTAAATGAGTTAGTTAGTTAGTTGTTAGTATAATATTTTTCTTTAAATGACTAAATTAGCAGCATGCCCTTAAGAACTCCTAAGGATTAACATATGTTCTAAGTAAAGGTATTATTTAAATAAAATATTAGCTGTTTACTATTCTCCTCTCTATTCTCATTAAATATGGGGGCAAATATACCTCGAGTGGAAACATAATTTTAGATTGCCACGCTTTTATCTAAAAAGCGTCCCTCAGGGTTCCGTATCTAAACATAACGTGAAATGAAATCATTCTCTTCGCGTACATCATACCTTAAGAGGTAGAGAGGTTAGAGAATCATTTATTCATGAACCAGCCTATTGCCAACACGCAATGCGTAATATTGAAATATTCAGTATTTGCATGTGGTACAGAAATCCTAAGTTGATAAGCTGTTGTGAGTTATCGGGATCGGCGATCTCGCTTTATGCAGGTTCGTGCGTGACCTGTGTACACGCTGCCGTACTCAAATAGTTTATTGATAAATAAAAATCAACTCCAATATGTCTTATATATAAGACAGGTATGTATGTCTTATATAATTTCTTCTAAATATCTTTTATATTATGTTTCTTCAAGCAGTCATATAGTGGTTGCAATTTTTCAGGGACAGAGTTCCCTCTTCTCTACCCAACCTATGTTTTAAAGCGGTAAAAGTCAGTAGGGCTAATAGTATTAATGTCAAGTTCAAAAAAAATCTTTTGCATAGGCGTTGAGTTCTGCTACTTAACACGCAATGAATGCAATCTTGAATTTGGATGAAATCCTGAATTTGATGGAAAGCGGGGAGCGGGAAGTCTTCCAGGTTCCCTCTGCGTAATGCTAATGCTGTGTTGCTAAAAACATATTTCATTATACCACTTTCGACGGAATTAGTAAATGAAGAACGCCTTAACTTAAAACAATATTTAATAGCATATTACTCAATTAACAACATTAGTAGTGTTTTCTACTTATAATAACTATTATTTTAGACTAACTAAATAATCTAATTAGCGTTAATTAAAACCTTGAGGTTGCGTAATTGTGAATTGATACATCTATAAATATCCATCCTACTTGAATATGCTCGCGATGTCAAGTTTAAATAAGTATATCGGTATTTAAAAAACTGAAACTATTGATTTTGTGCATAAAAGAGGGCAAAAACGGAGTAAGTTCCTCTTATCACCTGGAAAAATATATTATATGTAAGATATACAAAAAATAAAAATCAGTTTCATGCTATATCACAGCAGGGTAGGCACAGAGAACCTAGCGTTAAGACACTCCGTTCCCAACTTTCCGCCGAATTTTTCGAAGCATTGCGTGTTGTTGCGGAACTCAACGCTGGAGCTTTTTGCCTTGATTGCACAGCGAAAAAATTAAAATATTAAAAAATAATAATTTATCCTCGAGTGGGGATCGAACCTACAACCGTCGCGTTGGAGCCATATCCTTGTGCCCTGCGTAACGATGGCCTTAAGGTGTAAAAGAAATTAACTTTAATAATATTCATACCAGAAGAAATGTTCCATAAGTGAGCTCGAGCATTTTAAACGCCTTCATGACGAGTGGGCGCTGAGCCTGGGCACAAGCTTGGAGCACCAGCCGCCCGAGATTACGTCGTTGTGGAAATTGAGATGGACATAAGTGCCAGCCGCAGTAGAAAATTGAATCCGAAAGCAAGGATGCCTGTTATTGAATCGTAAAACATCATTTATCAGGTATTATAAATGTAGTATTATATTATAGGTGTAGTTTAGATGGTACGAGCGAACGGAATAAATAAGTAAAATTGAATATTCTTCTAATTTGATATGTTTTAGGAGTATTTAATAATATTGATGCATGACTGTGGTATTTTTTGAAACTTGCTACTCGTATTTTTAAACATAGGTATACAAACAATATATTATACAATTTTAATGACAAATATGACTTTAAGGCCAAATATAGTTTGGATTTGTATTTGCGTGTAACTGTAAACACAACGGGTTGTGGATTCAATTCCCACTCGAGGATATGTTTTTTTTTTCATTTTTTTATTCTTCGTTCTGGTGTCGAATGGGGAACGAAGTGTCTTAATGCTAAGTTCCCTCTGCCCGCTCTCTTACTTGCGGGATACAGCGTGTAGCTGAAATAAAATATAACTTTCGATCACTAAGGATTTGGTTATTTTATTTATTGGTATATAATTATTTACCTGATAAGTAATTTCTCCTGCGTTGCATAGAAATAATCCTAGTAAGAAAAACAAGGCAATAACGAAGAACAATATTTTCATGGCCGCTACAGGTGTGAGCTGATCTGAAAGCTATATAAAAAATGTAATATTATCTATGAAAGCGAAAACAACATATTATCCATTTTAGTATGATTGACATTAAAAACAGGCCGTCGTGGCACATCGGCACAAGGGTGTGAATGTAACGCAACGGTTGTGGGTTCGATTCCCACTCGAGGAAGTGAAATATTTATTTACGTTTATATTTCCATTTCTTTCAGTTCAGGTGTCGAGGCAAAGCGCGGCGTTGAGTTCTACCACTCAACACGCAATGCCTCTAGAATTCGGCAGAAATTGGGGAACGACGTGTCTTGAGACTAGGTTCCCTCTGCCTACATTGCTGTGTGCGGGATACAGCGTGAAGCTGATTTAATTTTGATTTAATTTTTTTAAAAACAAAATTTACTTACGGCTATCTGGAGTAAAAGTGATACCGCTGATCCAGAACTTTGGCATAGCTGTAAAGCCATTACAGTTCCAAATGCTTTGTCAATGTCCTTTGAAATTCTGTTATAAAAATCTATTATAAAGTCTATAATAAAAACATTAATGTAAAAATAAAACAAAAAGAAGAAAAAACATCTCATGGTGGCTTCGATTATTGGAATATTACACAATGACTACTTTATTAAAAAATACCATGTAAAGTATACAGTGAAAATGTAAGAAAGGTAGAATATTATTTAAATAGTTAATCGCTGTCCAGGTTCTTCTTCTTCTTTATTCTTTTATTTATTATCGATGATAATTGATCGATAATCAATATTAGTGTTAGTTTAAAAAAAACACGAAACAAAATATCTGAATAAATATTAAATAAAAAAAAAATGTTTTACCTTAAAAGTTTCTCGTGCATAATAATGCCATCGATGAGGCCTTTCAACAATTTCTCTCCAGAACAATTTTCCTGAACATCGAAAGCTTCAAATTCCAGTCTCAGGTTTTCAAAATAGTTTTTAAGCGTTATAAATTTGTATTTAAACATAATAAGAATGACTACAGCAAAGCAATCTACGCTGACTATCATAGTTAGCATCATCATATATAGTACCATTGTCATAAATATTCTGGTAATAGTAGCTAGCAAAGAATTATCAACGAAAGATGGGTAATACGTAACAACAGTAACGAAGTGGGATCCTGGAAAAAATATATTATTATTCATTTGTTTTTGTTTTTCATTACCTTTCATTATAGACCGAGATCCCAGGGCCCCCAGACCTACGTCATTTTAGCAAAGCTTTAAGTCTGGCAGCTCTGGGATCTTGGGCTATTAGTATATAATGTTATATCTCGTATGTATTGTAAATCCTTCCTCTTGAATCAGTTTCATGGGATTTCACTTTATTGAAAACCGCAATAAAATCTGCCACGTAGTTTGTAATATCTAGGCGTAAATCGGTGGGCGGTGATTTTAATTTATGCTATGTAAATATTATTTTAAAATTCGGTTGATCATGTGGTATGGTGTGTTAAAACTTATAAGCAATAACAGTTATCAGTATTAAATGTATAAAACTAAGACTTATTATATTCTCAACCCGCAATGCCTCCAGAATTCGACAGAAAGTGGGGAACGGAGTGTCTTACCACTAGGTTCCCTCTGCCTACCCTGCTGTGTGCGGGATACAGAGTGAAGCTGATTTAGTTTTTAATTTAATTGTCTATTTTATACCCACCTGTGAACATTTTTCTTAGACCCTCAAACACAAAACACGCTGCTGAACCATAAACGGTTATAAAATAAGCGATAACATTTATCTTCATAATGTTGTATTTTTCCTTCATTAAATATTCCTCCTCGTGTATCTCACAAACGCTTATCAGATCCTGAATCAATTTTTTTACCAATTTTTTATTCCATATTACTGAGAATATTTTTATCATTACAATTGTATGGCTGACTGCGAACGTCACTGAATCGCTTTTCTCGTCTTCCGGAAAATCACCAATTAGAGCAGCCATTATTTCCAATAAAGTCATTAAAGCGTAGACGAGAAATAAAATATAATTAAATATTTTGTAAAGAATAACATCATCGTTTCCTATTTCATGTTCTTCGTACCAAAAATTTCCGGAACCTACTAAAAATATTTTTTTGCAGATTTTTTTTAAAATAAGGTAGTCTTTCATTTTGGGATATTAAAAATGTCTGGATACCACAACTACTGCTTCAATATTAGTTGAAACTGATAATGGCATATAATAAGAAAAAGAATAAGAAATAATAAGAAAAAGTTTTGCTTAATAGTGTAATAGGGTGTTTAAATAACAACCTAAAGCAGGTTTTATGAGCACCACGATATTTTTTTTGGTTCTGTACTTATAACATACTTGTATGTATATGTTAGCAAGTTTAAAGCACTTTTTAACTTTATCTTAACATTAACTATTTCTGAGAACAATTTAATTCTGCTCGTTAAAAACTAACTTTTCTTACGAACTTTTAAGTAGAGGTTTTTCTAGTGAAGAAATAGCTAGTCTTATGTTATTAGTATTATTTTTATGTTTCTGTTTTACAATAAATTAGGCTATATATAAAACTACTTATTTGGATTAACTCTATAGTTTTTTTTATCAATGGTTTCTAATATTTCTTAGCTTATTCCTAAATAAACCGTTTAAAACTTTTCTAATTTGTGAAATAGCGTAAATTATATCTAAATGATAAGTTCACAATGCGAATAAATGAATATTTTATTAGTAGTACACGGTACGGCAAACACCATGCTAGTTTAGCAAATAGTACTTTTATCAAGTTAAATTACTTTAGTTACACGAAATAGAAAACTTTTATATGTATATCTTACTGTTAGCTCTAACCAATTAGATTATGTACGTATATATTTTTTGTTATCATATAAATAAAGAAACTAGTGAAACTAGTGTTGAGACACTATGTCTCTCCCATTTCGCTCAATCTTACGAAGGTTTGCGTTCTCAGTGTAGGAACTCCACAACTTGCTTAGTCTACCAGAGCGGAGAAATGGCAATTTAAATATAATAATTTTACCGGGTGGAAATCGAACCTACAACAGTCGTCTTTCAGTTTCAATTAGATTTACATTTTGTGTTTTTAACCATTAAATTATTAATATCTTACTTATGTCATAACCATACCGCTTCCTGGGAGTCCCAAAGAATATTTAGTGAATAGCAAAATAGATTTCTATTCTTGAGTTTAAAGTACTAATTAGGCACTTCATCTCTCTTTTACTAGATTCGATTATTCCATTTCATCTAATTAGCCTAATTTAAGATATTTGCCGTACTCTTTTTCTTTATGAAAATGGCCTAGTTTCTATTGAAAACTACGTTATTATGAAAAAACCAGAAAAATCCGTGACTTTGTACCTACGCGTTAAGAAAATGTAGGTCGTATTAATCAAGAAATATCATACGTATCAAAGTTTATGCAGTAATCTCTATATTGAAGGTTATTCAAATTTATGTTTACGTTTAAAAGTGTATAAAATAATGTAAAAAGTAAATAAAAAGTAATAAGTTTTTTTTATTATACTAAATTTAATTTGAAGGTTGTAATTGAGGCCAGTCGTGCCCTAGTTCTAGAAGGGTGCAATTGTAAAGGCCACGGGTCGCGGGTTCGATTTCCATATTATAAAAAATATTTTATATTTACATTTCTTCGACTTGATAACGAGTCAAAGCGCGGCGTTGACTTCCTTCACTTAACACGCAATGCCTTCTGAATTCGGCGTAAAGTGGTTAATAGAAATGTTTTAACGGAAACAGATTGTATTATACTAGGTTTCCAGGTTCCCTCTGCTTACCCTGCTATGTACGGAAAACAGCGTTAGACTAAAAAGTAACTACAACTACATATTTAGTTTTATAGTAGCGAAAATGTCGCTAAAACATGTTTCCCAATGTATCCCATAGTAAACAAAGGTACCCTTACTTCACCTATAAATAGATATACGTTAGTCATTTATACGAGTGCTGACATATTTCGTAGACCGCCATGTAAATAATAAACACTTTCACGCAAGCACTCAACACGGTCGGACATTGAATGATGTTGTGCTAATTGCTGGGTAAGACTTTCCACCCACATTTATTGTGTATTCACCGTCTTAAGTAAATTATAATAAGTATACTTATCTTATAATTATGTAACAAGCAACGAATATTGTTTTTAGTTGTGTGTTTTGGTGAAATACATGTTTTGAGGCCAGTCGTTGCTCAGCAAAGTGTGACTGTAAAATCGACTGGTTGTGGGTTCGATTCCCACTCGAGGTAATGAAATATTTATCTAAATGTATATTGGCATTTCTTCGCTCTGGTTGCGAGGAATGGAGTTTCCACTGAGCATGTTCCTCCAAAATTCGGCGGATAATGGGGAACTGAGTGTCTTAACACTAGGTCCTGCTGTGTGCGGAATACAGCGTGAAGCTGATTTAATTTTTAATTTATTTAATTTCATTTCTCATTATACATATTTATAGTTTTTTTAAGACAATTTGCTTAACAGGCTATTAGCATATTTACACTCTGAACCGATGTTATGGAATTTGATGTTTTTAAACACCAACAGAAGATAATTTAACTAAATACACAACCTATTTATACAACGCGTGTACGTCTGTTTATGCATAATTTAATTAAAATTAATTGGAATAATGTTTTATTGAACATAATGTATTAATGTTACGCATTAGTTTTGTAAGCATTGTTGGTTTTGGTCGAGTGCTCATTACTTAACTAAAACAAAATGTATCGGAATATTCAAATTTATTTAATTATTTAACGTTTATTGTGATAATTATGTCTAATAATATTGTATTGGGGCTATTGTGGCGTACTGTTACAACGTCTGATTGGAGACGTGGGTTGTGGGTTCGATCTCCAATTGGGGAAGTAGATGAAGAGGAAGAACTATATTTAAATTATCTTTATTTCCTCAGTTTGATAGATAAAGAAATCTGGGTTGCCCAGTTGCCCTATTTAATTCTGCATTGTGCAAGAAAGCGTGAAACTGCAAAAAAAAACCTTTACAGAAATAAAAATATATTAATTATAGCAGAAAGGGGGAATGTATAATATATTATAAAATTATAAGCAAAGCACAAATTAATACTAAATCTGAAGAGGGATCAGAGAAACGTCTACGTTTCAATTAAACGTATACAAGCTGGGCCTCGACTTAATGTGACCCGACCTTCGTTTAAATAGGACACGGCAATAGCTATGTGTGAGTAAGAGCTACCCATAAATTACTTTAATGTGGAAATTATAAATCGTTTTTCAATAATTAATTATTTTATATGAAAAATAGAATATATCGTGCGTTATATTAGGAAATGTAATTCGTTCATAAAATTTACCGCCTCGAAAATATGTTTTTTTTTAGCTTTATGGTTTTTCCCGTATAGCTAGGCAGGTAGGCTGAGTGAATCGAGACATTACGTACTTCTCCATCCGCTTCAATACGAGACATTTCCATTTTCACGGTCACGGACGAGTCGGGCTTCAGGATTGTAGGTCAACGGAAAGGATAACTTATAAAAATTGACAAACTTAATTGTGCACCCTATGCACAATTGCACAATGCACAATATTTTCTTAAGTTTTTTTTCTCTTATATATATTTCGATAGTTATTTTTCATAATAAGAGTAGGATATGAAAGAACGTACGTAAAATTATAAAATACAATTATTGTGCTTATAAATAACTATAAATAACGATATTTTTTATTCACGCTATCCCGCACAGAGCAGGGATAGCATATAACAAACTATGTTCAAATAATTTTTAGCATTAAAACCTCAATCCACGTTTTAAACACCAAAGTAAATGTTAAAACAAGTGAATACTAGAACAGTGTATTTTGATTTCCGGGAAGTAATTGGCATAAGATCGATCCCGCAGCGTTCCCAACTTCCCTAATTAGTGTTCGGAACGATCCTAAAAAGTTTCTTAATAAAACTAGCCTCAACTAATAATTGCTTCATCTTAACTGCTATTGCTGGGTTAGTTGGTGTTTACTGTTTACTTTATTTTAGATTGATTGTAGGCGTATGGCGATAAATGTGTTTGAAGCTTTATTACCATACTAGTGGACCCGAAAGCGGCTACGCCCGCTTGAACTATACGAATATTTATTAAATATATTTATGAAATTATTTTCAGTTTTCAATAGAGAGATGTGTTAAGCAAGCTCATTTTGGGTGAAGTTTTCTAACAACAAACTTTGCAATTCGTTGCTTAGCAACGGTCGCATAGCGACGGTTGTTATTGACATGGCGGAATAAATAATATATTGGTATATATAGAAAATATTACAAATCTGAGGAAAAAAAGTATCCTATGTTCATCCCGAGACCCTCAACTATCTCTATATGAGTATTTTTTATCACAATTAAATTAGCGGTTTGGCCCTGATTGCGTAAAAGACAGACAGACAGACAGAGTTACTTTCGAATTTATAATATGGGCATGGATAAGCACTTAGTATATAACGGCTATACTCAGGGACTTTAATTAATCTTTAATTGATATTAATTATCCAGTTATACTTTTGTAGTTTATAAATGTTGATAAATATAAATATTTTTTTATATTTAAAATTTCAAATTATTTTAACCCAAAAAGGATATAAAATAATTTAAAAAAACAGCTTCACGCTGTATCCCGCATGCAGCAGGGTAGGAAGAGGAAACCTAGTGTTAAGACACTCCGTTTCCCACTTTCTGGCGAATTCTGGCGGCTGATATTAGGTGAGTGTAAATTCAAATATTTTACTAAATAAGTAATGTGCACTGCTACTACTAAAAGGTTATAATAAATTATAAATGTAATTATATTTAAACCATGCATCATCTATGACAGAAACAAGATAATTTATGTTTGTTAGGAATGCTGTAACTGTAAATTATACATTTTAATAGATATTTTAATAAATAAATATATTAATACTAGCGGCCCGCCCGCGGCTTCGCCTGCGTGAACTACGTTATTATTAATTTCTGTCACCATGAGTACCTAAGTCCTATAAGTGACGTCCATGCAAAATCCTAGCATTTGTAGTAACGAAGTTTCATACAAACTTTCAACCCCAAAAACAACCCCTTAGAAGTCGAATATTGCAAATTCCCGTCTTAGCGAGCACCTACGTCCTATAAGTAACTCCTATGCAAAATTTGAGATCCCTAGCACATGTAGTTTCTGACATTTCGTGATGAGTGAGTGACCTTTCGATTTTATATATATAGATTAATAAATAAATTCATCATATAAAGTAACAGATATTTAAAATATTTATTTAAAATTTATTAAATATGATGTTATTATGATAGATTTAAAGTGTGGTTTTGAAATTAATTTTATCATCTCGACACGCGAGGCGTCAAGCACTTTGCGGGGCGCGTAGTTACCAGTTTCATTATGGATATTATACTATAAAATAAAAAATGCAGTGAAACGTAAAAAATTGTAGCTTTAGCGCTACCGCCAGATGAGAATTCGCAATGAAGCTTCGTGTATAACGTTTACTAGAATGCCTTATGTTTAATAGTTTTTAAATACGCTTTTCATATTGTTATTATAGCGATTATAATGTTTATTTTTAACTAACTTTAAAAAAGGGTTATCATATATTATAGTTTCATATTTCCATCCATCAGCCTTTTAAGGTCCACTGCTGGACATAGGCCTCCCCCAATGCTCGCCACTCCGTCCGGTCCTGCGCCCATTGAATCCAGCGGGTTCCCGCTCCCCAGTTTCATATTTATATAAGTGATATTGTTTGGATTTGATTACCTTTTATTTGATTAAAATCAGATATAACTATTCTAACTTAGAGAACGAGTCCAAGTTTAATTAGAATGAATGCAATCGTTTTTGAGATATACTTATTTATATTCAGTATCTGAAAGGGATATACATTTAAATTATGCTTGTTGTAATGACATGGAAAAGCTAAGAAGTGGTTATATATTTAAATTTTAAAGAATGAATAATGAGTGAATAATTTACTGTCCTGCTGTCGTGGCGCAGAGGCACAAGGGAGTCTCTTGTGCCGCGACGGTTGTGGGTTTGAACCCCACTCAGGGGAATGAAATATTATTTGTTAATATGTATTTTCATTTCTTCACTCCGGCACCAAGACAAAAAGCTCGGAGTTGAATTAGACCACTCAACACGCAAACACTTGAAAAAATCAGTGGAAAGCTGGAAACGGTGTCTTAAAACAAAGTTCCCTCTGCTTATCCTGCTATATGCGGGATTCAACGTGAAGCTGATCAATAATTTACAACAATGCCTCCAGTTAGCCATAACAATTCTCAAAATCCAATGCTTACAAATGAAACATTAATACATGTTCATATCGTCTGTTAAATCGCAGTAACGGCTAGTAATTTGGGCGATCGTTAAAACTTCTACGATCACTGTCCAGTTTATCAGCTCGAAAGCCATTAACGCGGAGCTTCCGATTTCTTTGTATTTCCGTTACTGCTGGATCTCCCTGGGGGGTTGGGTTTTTATTTGTTTTTAAGCTAGAGCTTGGTAAAGTCTCGTATATCATTTCTTTAATCATATGATATAGAAAGATTTAAGCAGATATACATTTATGGATTAAATAAGGTTTATTCGTGTATGATTTTATTATGCTCATACTCCATATATTGGAAGTAATAAACGTATTGTTCATTCGCGTATTATTTATAATGAAGGTTTTTTATTTAGGAATGATCATATTTAGGTAATTTCTATTTCCCAGGTCTGGTAAAACAAAAAACAACTCGAAAATAGACTCAGAATCCGACAAGGGACCGTTCTAGAAACAAAATGTATGTATATATTTTAAATAAAATACATTTATTATTAGAATATACATATATACGTGGAAGCTGTATTAAAATGTTAAATTTAAATATATGATAAGTAAATATTTTCCTGGAACGTCTCCGCAAACATTGCGGGTGTCACGTAATCCGGATTTAAAGGATAATCCTCTCTGTATCGACCTATAAGAATGTTCATCTAAAAATAAAATATTGAAAAAAAATATTACAGTTAATAAATAATAAAATGTATTTGTATATATTATAATACATACATATATTATACTAGCTTCCCGCCCGCGTCTTCGCCCGCGTGAACTATGTTATTATTACTTCCCATAAGTGACGTCCATGCAAAATTTAAGACTCCTAGCACTTGTAATCACGAAGTTTTATACAAACTATCAACCCCGAAAACACTCCCTTAGGAGTCGAATATTGCAAATTCCCGTCTTAGCGAGCGCCTACGTCCTATAAATAACCTCCGTGCAAAATTTGAAACTCCTAGCTCTGGTAGGTTCTGAGATTTCGTGATGAGTGAGTGAGTGACCTTTCGATTTTATTATATCTATAGATTATTAGACATTTAAAGTTTTTTCAGCGTCACAAGTATCGTACATATAGTAAGGCTGGGTTGTATAGAGAGACATTTCTCTCCGCTTTCCAATTTTCAAAATATTTTCTAACGTTGCTTACTTAATACTATTAAGTATATATACTCCTTAGAATAAAAGTTAAAAGCCTTATTTCATTTATGTTGATTGTTATAACATTTCATACATTACTGCTATTTGTAATGAATCAAAACTGAATGTAAATACCAACTTGATTAATACTGTTGTTCAAATTCTAACACAATATTTCGTTGGTAGCGTAAACTCAGCTTGTTTTGAACTATCCCTTATTTTGCAATGTAAGCAATTGGAATTGGAACTGCAAATATCTCAGTTATACTATTAATAATGGAAAAAGGTGTGCCATTGTTTATTTTGATTAATTTCTTCTAATGAACTTCGCTAAAAGCATTCATAATTCTCAATATACAGAATGTTTTATCTAAATTATGGGAAAGAAAATGTTTTTTGTCATGCTATGTTGGACGTGTAGATTACCAATTTGTAAATATAGAATCCATTACTACTTCTCTATATCTATATAATGTACTGTGTTTTAATTTTTCTTTTTATAGCATAACATGCTTCTTCTTCTTATGACATGCATTCTTCTATTTTTCTACGGTTTCACGCTGAATCCCACATGTAGCAGGATAGGCAGAGAGAGCCTACTTTTTTAGCGTATATCCTCCTTCGTGTGTTCTCCATATAATGTGACATTGGCGGTACGCCATAATCTAACAACCGAACAGAAATATAGACTAGCGATTTTAAGTAAATATCCATTACAAATGTTTTTATTTATATTACCTTGATTTTTAATACAAATTTTCAATAATTAATGATAAAACTTATTCACTCTCGTTTCATAAAAGGGAATTAAATTAAATATTTAATTTAAAAATTTAAACAATCTTTTCAAAATATTTGGTTTATAAATGGCTCCGCAAACGGGCGGTAATAGCTTGTTTCATTCAGATTAAAAAGCCTGCAAAATATTCCGCCATTTCATTTTTGCACCCCTAATTTCATATAGCGGATAATCTCTTCAGAATTGTACCACTATCGGTGCATTTCGATTTCGATAGCAAATAATATAGCAAATTGTTTTACGAGTACGTCTGTCGATAATTGTTTCAGTATGGGCTGATTCCCGAATCAGGATTACGGTACTGAAATACAAATTTGCCTTTGTTTGTTGGTAACCAAATCATTGAAATTTAGCTGTAGTTTTAACTGCAGAAAAGAAAAAAAATGCAGAAATTACAGTATAAAACTTGACAAAGGGAATAAATAAATATTGAAAAAAAAATTATATCGAAAAAGTTGTTTAATAATCTCTATTTCTCTATTAGGTTCTCAATTATTTATTTTCGATTTCGATTCGCTTCATTCATTCGATTAATTATTTTGGATTCGATTTCGATATTGGTTTATTGGATTTGATTTGGGAATTTTTTGTAATATGCAATCATTACAGTTATTTTACAAAGAATATTATAAATCCTTACCGAAATCAATAATTTAAAATAGAAGACTGTTTCTGAAAAATAAATTAAATAATAATTAAATTAAATTATTAATTGACATCAACACATATGACTGTCAGTCAACTTTGTTTATTAAATGAATAATCATGTCGTTCAAGCGGGCGAAGCCGCGGGCGGGCCGCTAGTCTTCAACAAGGTACCTACAGAAGTTTCAGGGTAAGTTGGGTCAGTGTTCGGTGGCGTGCTATAGAGGTGTTAACATTAAGGTGTGACTGAGATATTATGTTTTTGCACACTTTTTGCCTGATTTGTCATAATTATGAAGAATAGAAAAGATATTGTAAAGAAATACTATTAAGGTATTTTTAATATTGGTATTTGTATATAAATAGTCCAGTGGTAGGGTTTCGTATCTTAAAAGAAAAAAGAGAATTGAAAGGAGAAGATATTGAGCTAACATAAGCTAATAGTATCCGCGTTGATCTAAGCCCACTATACTTAAATTATAAAGAAGAGAAAAATACAAAAAAAATTATAGATATTTCATACAAAAAAATATATTACAAACTTATTTTTCTAGTTCATTTTATAGAAAGTAAGCTTAAGTTTGTAAATTTAATTAATCGCGGAATCAAAATATATAGAGTATTGAGGGCAGAGTATTGTATTTATCGTAGAATTTGGCAATAGGTGAAAACTAGCATTACAAATAGAAACTGTTACAAACTTATAATTATTGTAGTCCAATTATATACAAAATATAAACTTAAGTTTGTCAACTTTGATAAATTGTGCTTCCCAGCGACCTAGAATCCTGAAATCAGTACGGAACCCTCTTCCTCTCTTAGTCCGACTCTTGACCGATTTTATTGTTATGTAATAATTTGCATAAATAAAAACTTTATCATTTATGTATAGAAAAATCTATGGATATTAATATTTATGTATAGAAAAATCTAAGGATATTTATATATTTTAAAATAAATTACAATAAACTGTTGATTAAATATCTATTTAAAGAGTCCATTTTGTTTACCCTAGTTTCTTTGTTTCTAGTAAATCTCAGTTCGCTCGCAACCTACCTACGAGCGTATAATGCAACGTTGCTACTCGTACTATCTTACAAAGGTTTTAGTACTTGACGATGTAACGAGGCTCGTAAGTGTTCCGCTTAAATGTACGGCTTGGAAATTGTTGGAAGAAATATTTGTACTTTCCACACCGCTTTAAAAGCAATTGTGAAATATTATAATACATTTATTTTATAGATTTTTTTTTTTTAGTTTTACATAATACTTACGTTTACGTTTTACTCGTTTCAGATTCACGCTGTATCTCGCCCACAGCGGGTTAGACTGAGGAAACCTTGTGTCAAGATATTCCCTACCCCGTTTCCGCGGGATTCTGGAGGCAATTACGTGTTAAGTGGTGGAACTCAACGACGAAGAAATGAAAATATACAGGTAAATAAATATTTCAGTTTCTCGAGTAGGGATCGAACTCATACCTATGTTTACAGAAACACGCTTATGCCTCTACGACACGACTGGCCCCCTCGTTTCAGATTAATAAAAGTACATATTTCTAAAAGAACTAAGTATAAAAGTATACAAAATTAAATATTTTATTTCCAAATCTATATACTTATAGTACCACATTAAATTATTCAAACAATGCAATCAGTGCTTCTGGTGTTAGATATTGGTTTCATATTTGAACAGTCAACGAAAAATTGGGGCTCATTATTTATTAAACTGTACGAATACCGATCGCCGATAGCTAAGTTTAAACGTCTAGTTAAAAATTCTGAACACGTAGTGACTATTTGTTGATAGCTAAAAAGATTTAAGGTCGATTTTAGGTTAGTAAAATTTAGATATATATATTACTAGTGGACCCTTACGCGGCTACGCCCGCTTGAACTATACGAATATTTGTTAAATATATTTATGAAATCATTTTCAGTTTTCAATAGAGAGATGCGTTAAGCAAGCTCATTTTAGGTGACGTTTTCTAACAACAAACTTCGCAAATCGTTGTTAAGCAACGGTCGCATAGCGACGGTTGTTATAAACATGGCGGAATAAATTGCGTGTCAAATTAATAAGTATTTTAATATATTGGTATATATCGAAAATATTACAAATATGAGAAAAAAAGGTATCCTATGTTCATCCCGAGACCCTCAAGTATCTCTGTATGAGTATTTTATCACAATTAAATTAGCGGTTTGGCCCTGATTGCGTAAAAGACAGACAGACAGAGTTACTTTCGAATTTATAATATAGGTATGGATATATAATGTGCCTCAAGACGTAAATCTCATATTAATTTAATATTAAATCTCATATGAAAATTACGCTCTTATTTGAAGAGCATATTCTACGTCTTGCTTAGAAAACGCAATTCGTTACAGTCATTCCATTTTTCGTTAGTGGTTGCAGTAAATATGTTTTCTTTTATTAAAGTAGTTTAGAGACACAAAACTTTATTTGATTCATTTCAGACTTATTCGTACTTTTATCTATTGTTCTAAAACAATAAACTTGTTTTTAATCAACTGTGTTTACTAACTTTTCAATTACTTTACAAAATTTATTTAATGAAGACAGTGTTTATATAATAAAAATTAATAATAAAAAAATAAAATAAATAATAAATATATATATAATTAGGTTTCAGAAGTGAAATATCAAAAGAAAACTACACAACACTAATGTTACAAATACAATCTTATTTATTAAAAATCAAAATAAGTATAAACTGAAGTTTATATAACTAGAAACTTATATAAAACACCAACAACATTCGAAAACACATATAGGTATTTACTCAGTGTTAATTATAGCAGCTCTTTTAACCAATTCACAATATTTATTAATTAAAACATTTAAATTACTTTATAACTTGCTAATAATTATCTATTAACAACCTAGTAACAAATCACATCGACTACAACGCGTGTAACCTCAAGTATATGAGGGCCAAATATGTCTTCCCGCTTAAATTAGTAACTTAATAACTAAATAAAAAGAGCGGGCCTTTTGATATTGACAGTGACATTGCCACATTGCAGTACTATATTTGACAGTTGACATTTGTAGCACAGAAGTCTCCCAACTATATATACTAGTGGACAGTCCTAGGTTTCATCGGCCATTTTCCTTGATTGTCATCTAATCTACTGAAGCCAGTTGTGACGCAGGGGCCCAACTGTGTGAGTGTAATCGCGACATGTTCTGGATTCATCATCATCATCTCTCGAGGAAATGAAATATTTAATATATTTATTTCTTCGCTCGTTATCGAGGCTGCGGCTTTGAGTTCCACCACTCAACATTATTTCTTCAGGATTCAGCAGAAAGTGCAGAGTATCTTAACATTAGGCTTCCTCTGCCTACCTTGCTACATGCCAGCTATAGCTTGAAGCTGAGAAAAAAAATTAATCTACACACAATTGTCGAGTTTATTGATGATACAACAAGTAGAATAGCTTGTAATTTAGATTCCTAAATTTTATTACATAGTTTTTTAGAGCTAGACCTTATAAAAGCGTTTTAATTTTTTACATTAAATTTGTCTGTATGTTGTTAATTCTTATCTACATACAAAAGATGAATGGAAAAACCGCAACGAGTGTAAGGTAAATATTAATTAGACTATTTCAGGAACATGGCCTAATGAAGGCAGGGCCGGAGGGCACGGTAAACATTTTTAATCCGTGGAGCATTTCATAAATTTCCAGGCTGTAGACGAAGTAGCTTTTGTTTTTCTTAGGGAGAAATATTTTTTCGTTAAATTTACATTGCTTAGTTAAGCGCGTCGGTAGCAGCGGAAAGACAGCCGTAGTCTCTTTATGGTTCACTTCTCAGTCATTAGTTACCACATTTGATTTGTGTAGGTTTAAATTATTTTTATATTTTTCTTTATGTTTTGGTTTTATTTAAATAATTTTAATTGAGTTTTTAATTGAGATTTCATTTTGTTGTACTGCTATATACCTTCTGTATATAGCAGTGCAGGCTAGTGTCACGACACTCTTTATTTGCGATTTTCATCCAATTCTAATGGGGATCGAATCCACAACTATCGCCTTTATATTGAGAAGAATATTCAGTAGAATATTTTTTCTTCTGTTCAGACTAACACCCCGCATCCTAGTACTGTATACGGAACCTTACTTTATTATCACACCTCGCCAAGAAAATCTTCATTACAAAGTTTTTTGTTTACCTTTTCTCATAGTGATATTTTATTTATAACACAAAAGATGATGGATTTTTATATCTGTATTTTTTTTTCACAAAATCTTTTTACAGTACTAGTTACAATAAGAATATATCTTCTTTAAATTCATTTAAATGGCTTTTGATATTCTATAATAATAATTAAATTAATTATATAACATTATAATTAAAAACTTAATCTATTACATTAGATAATTTTCAACGGTTGCCAACGTTGAAAATACATTTGCACGTTTTTTTTAAGAAATGAACTAGTTAAGGAACATGCCAAAAAGCTATATATTAGGGGACGTCAAGTAATAGCGTGATTTGTGAGTGTAGTAGATGTCTCGAGTCATTGCTCACCAGTTACTTTAACACCGTAGACAAGATTTCCTTGAATATTTTAACATAAAGTATTTTCAAACTTTGTAGTGAACAAGTTTTAACTTAACGGGATTGGAACGCTTAGAAATATAAGACAAAAGAGTTTAAGCAAACTATGTTGTAATATTTGACGCGGGGTTTATCCTTATTTCATTCGATATCTTCTTCTTCTTCTTTCGAATTCTTCAACGAATCCCAGAAAGACAGAGCCAATTCTGGCCCAGAAAAACAGTTTCTGGCCTTAAACGTGATGGTCTTGGGCTCAAACTTCAGGAGGAAATGGTGTCTCTATAATAATACTTACATAATTCTTAAATAATTTTCATTTCCTGGTTACAGAAAGCTTAGCTTTTGCTCCCTACACTCAACAAACGATGTGTTGAAATTGAGCAAAAAGTAGAGAGTAGAATAAAATATTTGGGCACTAATTTATCTCTATTTCTCTCTCTCTCTCTATACGCTAAGAAATACAGAAAAAGCGTAGACTAACAATCCTAAAAAAAACTGCTAGATCGCATGCTACATTTTCTAATGACAAATGAAAGTCATTGTATAAATAAGCGTTCATTCCATACATTAGTCGCTCCTAAGTATCCCACAAAATTTCTTTATATCGACAGAGTAGAGTACAATTGTCACGATAACAATCTGTCCCACCTTGAGGCCATTAGGGGTCAGGCGATGCCCAGATAAGACCAGGCCAGGCAATTTATGCACTGCATACTTGGATTACAATTTCCTTGTGTTTACATCTATAGAACCTTTTATCCGATTTACTATGTAATTTGATCATTGTTTTTGTAGTAATGTAACTGAAAACATCGTTTGATCTTATTTTATTGTTTTTTTTAGCTTCAAGATTTATCCCGCATACAGCAGGTTAGGAAGCTGGGACCTAGTGTTAAGACACTCCGTTCTCCATTTCCTGCTGAATTCTGGAGGCATTGCGTGTGCGGAACTCAACGCTGTGCTTTTGCCTTGTTACCAGAGCGAACAAATGAAAATATTAACACTAATTCATTCCCTTGACTGGGATTCGAACCCACAACCAGTCGCGTTTACCGTCACAGACTAACCTTCTATTGGAATTAATCTATTCATCTATAAACAAAACTGTACATACATATATAGCAATTATCTCAGAAACTAAAATCACAGTTTGCCCTACAACAAAGATCATTATTTACAATACGAGTATAGTAAAGCTATTAGCTTCCAGATAGAGGTTTATTTGGTAAGCTTCTTCGTGGATACGTGACGGTGGGTTTGGTATTGACGTATCACTTTCCACATCGAGGCCTGTTGATGCTGATAAACACAGTGACGCGTGGTGTGTTTGCCAATCACAGGATTTGGAGATTACAGAACACTTTCATTAGCTATATTTTTTTAATGTACGAGTATATTGTATGTGAAATAAAAATATATGTATGTGTAGGACTTAGAAGCCAGTATTGGAGCCAGTGGGTTCGATTCTCATTGGAGGAAATTAAATATTAAATGTTTTCTATTTTCATTTCTTCGCACTGGTTTCGAGGCAACCGTGGCGTTGAGTGTTCGTTCGTGGTGGAAAGTGGGGAACGGAGTGTCTAAACACTAGGCTTCCTCTGTATACCCTGCTGCGGGATACAGCGTGAAGCTAAAAAATATGTACAATTTTTTTATGAGAAAATTTATATCTTTTGAGCAACTCGTCTCTTTTTTATAAATTACGATCAGAAAACGAAGTTCTCATTTCAGAATATAAAGCACGAATTTGCGGCAACGACAATGCTAATAAAATGCGAACATTTCACATATCGGGGAGCGCACCATTACCATAAACAATTTGCAATTCGGCGCCTGTATCAACAATTCCATAGGTTTTCGTTCATTGGTAATACAATTATTCAGCTTTTTCTTTTAAAAATCGATCAATAAAAAGAAACTACTGAAGTAGAAATTATACTTTACTAGGTATATAATAATTTAAAATAAATTATTTATTTTGAACTTCTTTAATTTTCATTGTTGAATACTACACATGCTGGGAAAACAGAAAAGATTTATTAGCAACGTTTGTGAGTTGGAATGCCACTCGGGAAAACGAATTATTCTCAATTTATAGGTCTGATAAAGACAAAGAGTGGCGTTTAGCTTCGCTTAACGCAATGTCTTAAAAAATAGGCGAAAATAAAGAACGAAATGTCTTAACACTAGATTTCTGCTAACTACCACGCTATATTCGGTATACAGTGTGAGGCTAAAAAAAAACAATGTCATACTGCGGCGTTTAGTTGTGCCTAAGTGGCATACCATCTCTAGAAAAATAGGAGGAAAGTAACTATTCGTATTAACACTAGGTTCCGTCGCTTCCACTATTGATTTTATAGCTAACAAAGACGTTAGCAATAAAATTAAGAAAAACTACACCTTTCTATCAACAATTTCTAACAAACGTTCATTGTATTTTGTTGGACATAGATTGAAAACACACTTCTTGTTAACAGAGTTGCTTTATGGTACCAGGTCAAGAGCAGGGCCGGTCCAATCGCGATGAGGGTCTCTTGTTATGTCCTTCTCACACTCGATTACACAACCGATGCAGCCATTCGCATAATAGCAGAAAGCTCTCAGTGTCCCGTTACATTTCTAACGTATTAGGCAATTTTCTTTGAGAGCATCGAGTATACTTTCGATTGTGGGGGTTAAATAAAATCGATTAATGTATTGAGAGCAGTTGGTTCAGGGGCATAAGCGTGTGATTGAGAGGCGATAAGTAGTGGGTTCGTTTTTCACTTGAGGAAATGAGATATTGAATATTTTCAATTGCGTTGCGTAGCGTTGAGTTCCGCCACTCAACACGCAATACCAGAATTAGGCGGAAAGTGATGAGCAGAGTGTCTTAATACTAGGTTCCCTCTGTCTACTCTGCTGTGAGCGGAATACAGCGTGAACCTAAGAGAAAATGAATGCCCTCCTAAGGTTTTTTGTATTTTTTCTTACATAAACAGTTTCATTATAGTCACTTTTTATATATATTTTGACACCAAAGTCATATTCTAGTATTATATAATATACTTTTAAATCCTTATCATCCTGAAATAAAATTGAGTGAAGCGGAAATTCACGTGTAATACAGTTTTTATAAAGCGATCAACTTTAATTATTTCATGAGGACTTTATATGCAAATTGAAATTTTATATTATACTGACAAGATTTCCGTTGCATGAGGCCAGAGTGGCTCAGAGGCATAACCGTGTGACTGTAAAAGCAAAAGGTTGTGGGTTCGATTTCCATTCGAGGGAACCTTCCAGCGCACTTCCTTCTGCCTAGGGAAGTTGGGAAAAAAATTGAAAACTTTTTTTTGAGTTAACCAAAGTTTGACATTTAGCAATGATTTTAAGATACAACTGCAATTTGATAAAAAAGTTATTTATTTTTAAAATTGGCAATATAAGTTCGTATATTGTTTCTTGCTATAAAACCAGACAATCTTGAATAAACAGTAGCCTCAAAACACTAAATCGAATCGACTGTAACCCCATACAATTACTAGTTAACCACCTAGTTTCAAAGTAATCGGGTTACCATACGACTCGATAGAGCAATAATACAAATGAGAACGAAACTTAAGTTATTTCTTACAAATAGCTTACGAAGTTGAGGGCTTAGTTTACTTGTTTTTTTAACTTAGCTATGCATATAAATGGATCGAAAATTCCCAGTCCCAATCCAGCGTTGAGTTCCGTCAACGCTCAACACACAATACCTCGAAAAATCCGACGGAAAGTCGACAACAGAGTGTCTTATCACAAGGTTCCTTCTGATTACCCTACTAAGCGATATACAGTGTGACGCCTTTTTTAAATAGGTATATTTTTTCAATAATTCATTGTTAAAATTTGATTCATCTTTTTGATCTACTTAACTAATATCAAAATGCTTCGTTCTCTCTGTTTTTGCTCGAATTCTAGATATTACGCATTGAAAGGCGGAACTTAACTCTGCGCTGTTTTTGCAGAGTGGAGAACCGACAATAATTAATTACCTTGAGTGATGATCAAACCCACTATCATCGCCGAACCACTGCCCGAATACAGTGGTGGGTAGTGGTGGAATATTATTACCATTTAAAGATTATAATAATAACCCCCCACTTTTATTTTATCATTCATTTACTCAAACCCCCTTCAAATACGAGATGTTTACGCAGTAAACTGACAACAAACGCTTGTTTCATAGCGCCGCGACCCTCACATATATCGGGAGCGTGTCACTACCGGATTTGTCGAATCCGAGATAAGCTACCCTTAGTGTATAAAATGTCAAATAATGTCACAATATTTACTGTTAAATGTTAGAAAAGTTTAAAAAGTTAAAAAAATAATTATAATTGCTAATTATATTTAGAAAAACATGTAGATATCGTTTTTTATAGATAAAATATATTATACAATTATTTATATAAAGAATAAAAAAATAAAAAGCTACAGTATCTGCAACTTAAAATTTATTTTACAACCAATTAATATTTAATTTATTGTATTTTATTATATAAATATAAATAAAAAGTATGGCCACCCTATCCTAGGTAGAGTATCCCGCGGATACATTACGGTTATCTGGCGAACTGGCAGCAGCCTATTTCATTCCGCCATGACCTCTGCGGCGGGACCGCGGTCTTGTGAATACCGAGATAAGCACCTCCCTCTTGTTTATAAAATACTAGCGGCCCGCCCGCGGCTTCGTCTGCGTGAACTACGTTATTATTAATTTCTGTCTCCGTGAGTATCTACGTCCTATAAGTGACGTCCATGCAAAATTTGAGACTCCTAGCATTTGTAGTAACGAAGTTTCATACAAACTTTCAGCCCCAAAAACAACCCCTTAGAAGTCGAATATTGCAAATTCCCGTCTTAGTGAGCACCTACGTCACATAAATAACCTCCGTGCAAAATTTGAGATTCCTAGCACTTGCAGTTTCTGAGATTTCGTGATGAGTGAGTGACCTTTCGATTTTATATATATAGATTGATTGTACAGCGCTACAATTTAGTTTGCGAACTTAGCCACTTTTAAATAAATCTAATAACACTTTTTTTTTCATTACGCGGTTAATGCTGTTAGCCCTTTTGGCTTTTATAATGGGGGGTGGGGGGTTGGAAGAGGGAACACTATCCCTGAAGAAATGCAAGCACTATGTGGCTGCCTATGAGGAAGTCGACGACCGTAAGGGCGTTGCGGGACTCGAACGTCGGCTTGCGGCCGTCGAGCGGACTGGAAATCACACATGAAGATATATCAGCTGTATACATATTAGAGTGTGGAAATATATAAAAATCTATCTGCATCTTTGATGTATATCAAAGAGTTTCCTATTTATTTCAATTCATTTCATTTCAATCATTTTTCATTTCTAGCCGTTCATACAAATCAGAATTAAAATAAAAAAATAACAAATATCAATGAGAGGAGTTTTTTGAACGCACGGAACTATTTGAAAAATAATATCCTTCTGAAGAAATGCAATAAAATATACCATTTTTTGTCGTTAAGCATACCTCCTCTTTCGATTATTTATTTCCTACCGAAAAAAAAAGTACGTTCTAGCTTTCACGCTGGATTCCGCACTCCGCTTTAGGCGGAGGAAATCTGGGAAACTAGTGTTAAGACACTCCGTTCTCATTAAGACACTTCCGTTTCCCACTTTCCGTTGAATTCTGGAGTCATTGCGTGAAAAAAGGTTTTTTTATCTTTATTAATTCAATCGCATAAAACATTTACCTAATTATATAAAATGGCTAACGAAGTCTAAAAATACTCGTCTTCTACCTGGCATTAGTCCCTGCTTTTGTTGCCAGGGTCAACTTTCCGATTCAATCTAGGTAAAGCAACGAAGTCTGTAAATGTTATTTGTTGCTAAATGATTTAGTAGTATATTTTTTTACTTCTTTTTCTTTATTATCGCAATGTGAAAATATGAATGAAAGATTATGAATATGAATTATTACAAAGAGATAGAGCTAGTATTTATAGTGTAAATTAATTTTAAATAAATAAAATAAATCAGCCTCACCCTGTAACCCGCACATAGCAGGGTAGGCAGAGGGAACCTAGTGTTACAAAATTCTGTTCGCCACTTTTTCACCGAATTCTGGAGGCATTGCGTGTTGAATGGTGGAACTGAACGCCTCGATACCAGAGTGAAGAAATGAAAATTATAATATACCTATTCCATTTCCTCAAGTGGAGTTCGAACCCACAGACAGCCGTGTTTACAGTCCCAAACTTCTCCCATTGCACCACATCTGGCCGGAATTTTACAAATGATTGAAAAACATTTTTATGAATATCATAAAACATTGTAATCAAAATAAATATAAATACTACTAAAAATGTTAAAATTTAAAACATGACTGTAAAAAACTAACTTTTTATAACATAATAGCTTTCAGTTTCAGCACTAATTATAAAGGAATTTTCTATAGGGAAATTAATCTAAGTCGTATATTAAAGTAGGTACCTACCTTGATTTATGTCATGTAAGGTAAAATAAACTCGGCGTTCTTGCTGCCTGTAAACTTAATTATGTACTGAGTACTATATTTAAATCATTTAGGATATTAAAGCATTATTATTTATTAAAATTATTGCAGATAAGTTATTTTATTATTCGTTATTAAATTTGAATCGGCTTTACGCAATATTCCGCAAAAAGCAGGTTAGGCAGAGGGAACCAAATGTATAAACATCCGTTCCCCACTTTCTATCGAATTCTGGAGGCATCGCGTGTTGAGTGGCAGAACTCAACGCCGCGCTTTGCCCCGATACCAGAGCGAAGAAATGGAAATATAAATGTAAATAAATATTTCACTTCCTCGAGTGGGGATCGAACCCACAACCGTCGCGTTACAGTCACACCCTTGTGCCGCTGCGCCACGACGACCTACGACGAATTTGTTTCTGAAGACTCTTGAACTTATGGATGTAGATATGAAGTTCATATATATGAGATTTTATAAATAACTAGTGGACCCGAACGCGGCTACATCCGCTTGAACTATACCAATATTTATCAAATATATTTATGAAATTATTTTCAATTTTCAATAGAGAGATGCATTAAGCAAGATCATTTTGGGTGACGTTTTCTAACAACAAACTTTGCGAATCGTTGCTTAGCAACGGTCGCAAAGCGACGGTTGTTATTAACATGGCGGAATAAATTACATGTCAAATTAATAAGTATTTTAATATATTGGTATATGTCGAAAATATTACAAATATGAGAAAAAAAGTATCCTATGTTCATCCCGAGACTCTCAAGTATCTCTATATGAGTATTTTATCACAATTAAATTAGCGGTTTGGCCCTGATTGCGTAAAAGACATACAGACAGACAGACAGAGTTACTTTCGAATTTTTAATATAGGTATGGATGATTAAAGTTTAGTTTAGTTTGTATATATGAAAGTGAGTCTAAAATATAAACAGAGTTAGCAGTTGATATTTATCGCGCTGTGGTTACGTTGTAGCAATCCAGCTGTCTATTCACGTGGTGTTAGCGAGCTAAACCTAATTATCCTACACAAACTGTAAATTAGCAAATAAAATTATGCACCATGTTTTGAACGTCATGTCTAAGTGTATTACTAACTATAAATAAAAAAATCACGCTTCACGCTGTATCCCTTTCCGTATCCAATTCCCACTTTCTCTTGAATTCTGGAGGCATTGCGTGTTGAGTGGCAGAACTTAACGCCGCGCTTTGCCTTAACACCAGAGCGAAGAAATGGAAATATAAACATATAACTGTTTACTTCGTGATCATTAAATTCTCTTTTAGCAGTGAAAGAAATATCATAATTTATGAACTAATGGCGAAATGATTATGGTTGAAAAGAAGTATTGGATTTTTTTGTAATAAAAACATTTTATAATAATATTGACGTCTAGATGTCTGAAGCAGACTTTTTAAATATGAATTGGTATTAAAAAACCAATCAAGTGCAAGCAGGATTTGTCCACCGAGGGTTCCGTACCAATTTCAGGATTGTAGGTCATCCTAGAGTTGACTCATAAAATTCTTAAAATTTTAATAACTTAGGTTTTCGTGCGTAAGCATTTATTTTGTATGAAATTGACTACAATAATTAAAAGATTGTAATAAGTTACATTTTTTTCGATTTCTTGTTTGTACTGCAAGTTATCACTTCTTGTATACTTTCATAATTGCAAGTCTGTGAGAAATAGCTTATAAGTTTACGCGGTAAATTTCATACAAAATACAACTAAAACGGAGCTTAAATGGCTCGTATCTTTTGATTGCGTTAAGCTCGAAGTTTAATTTCTATGCTCCAAGGAACCGAGAAAAGAAACCTGAATATTTGATTTTAATTTCAACTTGCTATCTCTACGCGATCTCGACATAAATAGTCTTGCCAGACGGACAACAAAGTGATCATATAAAGGTTCCCTTCTTATCTCGAAGTAGGTACGGAACCCTAAAAATGAATATATTAAAGAAAATTTACAATTTACTACATCTTGTATGAACATACACATCGAAAAGAGGAAATTAAAACATTCTCAAACGCTTGGTTTTGACGGCCCTCGGTAATTTACTGAGGCGGTGAATGTACCAAATCGTCGATGCCGATAAAAATCAATTTATCACACCATTCCGTTGAGAAAAAAAGTATTTTTCTTTAAGTTTCTGTACCATACATATTTCATGCATATTTTTTATGTCAGTAGCAATAGCTGTATTAAAATATACTTATATAGTTTATAACCAAAATTGTAAATCAGCTTCACGCTGTATCCCGCACACAGCAGAGTAGGCAGAGGGAACCTAGTGTTAAGACACTCGGTTTCTCACTTTCTGTCGAATTCTGGAGGCACCACGTGATGAGTCGTGTTTTTTTAATTATAAATAATATTTATTTATAACTTAAACTTGGATAATGTTATTAATCAGGGCTTAGATTAGCTTTGCAGAACTTCGTAAATATATGATTTTTATAAACTTATAGTACTATAATACTATGAGCTTATAGGAAAGATATATTTAACATTTTGATTTCTACAAATACCTCACAGGTTGAACTGCCTATAACACTCGTACATTCCATACAAATGTATGTGTGCAAATACTTCGGTACAAATGTATGAAACTTGTGAATGCTTGAACTGATCTGGCAAAGGGAAAGCACGAATGTTGAGTCTAACGATGATTCGTATTGTGATATTCCACTTTGTAAATGCATTCATACTGTGTTGCTATACATAAAAATAGACACGAACATTCCTTTATAAAAAAAATACCTACATTTGTTTTCAGGTTCAAGGTGTAGCGGGCGAAGCCGCGGGGGGTCGTTTATTTAATAAAAATCTATGTAAATTGAATGCATTTTGATTATAATTATAAAAAGCAATAACTTATACAATATACAATTTTTATATATAAAATAAAATAGTATGAAATTTATAATTAAGACCGAATACCTCATGTTCACAAAGGATGCCACTCAATGACGTAAATTTAATATCGTGACCGAGCGTTATCCGCCGGAACTTCTGTGCCAAATTTCATTTATCTACAACTCTCTGTGGAATTTCATAAAATCGATCATTATCAAGATGATTTAAAGTTATTTTGCAAAGAAATTTGGAAATTAAGTGACTTTATTAAATGTCTCCGAAATGAAAGTCTAAGTATCTGTAGTTGATGTGATTTGCAAATTATAATAAATCGAGTGGAAGGAACGCGATTTTACTATGTTAGTCTACGTATAGTAAAAGATAAGTAATATTTAACGAACGAACTTCTTTTTGTAAGGCTATATATTTATAGCTTTTAAGGTTTTTATCACTTTAGGTATAGCCTGCAAGTTGCCGAGGACATTTAGCTATAAAACAAAAAAAAAAACATCAAAATCCCTATATTACTTTTTACGTGAAACACGAATAATAGATAGATAGCTAAATATTATAAAAGTCTTAATTTTAGCTTACGAAAGTGTATTATTTAGTTTATACTTTACAGCCAACGTTCAATATGGAACCTATCAATAATAACAATTTTATTAAAAAAACATACAAAAGGAAACGTAGAATTATTTAAAAAATCATGGAAAAATAGGACATAATATAAAAATATAATTCCACATACGTTTCTATTAGTGGGTACAAACTTACAAGCGTAATACAAGCATATAATAGTTAAGATATAAGAATCTTTATGAGCGAGTTCTCGTTTATTACGGTGTTATCGACACGGACTCGGTTTTCTACGTCATAAATCTTAGTCGTAATTAATCATGGGCCTGACCGAGATGGCGGACCGCACACCCCCAAGACAATGTTTTTCTAACCGCCCGAGGCTTTTGTCTTTTCAAAGCTCGGCTTCTATTATTTTATTTAAAAGAAAAATGACTCTTTCTTCTAAGCATTGTTCTGTAAGGTGGAAACTACGATGGAATGTTTTGATATTTAAATTATTTTAATGCTTTAATGAATTGGTGAATAAATTTTCATGTGACTATTATAAATTATCTAAAAAGACAGATCATTAATGGTTTTGTCAAACGAAATGCGATTTTTTAATTAATTATGTTAGCGTGTCAGAAGTGTTCAAATTTGCTTGAAAAATATTTACTAATAGAAAAGGAGAAAAGTAGAATATTGTTTTTATATTTTTTATAGATTGTGTACCTAATAGTTCAATTATAAAGACATGTACATTTTATTCTTGATCTCGCATTTTTTCTCCCAAAGGTGAACACAATATTATTTTTGCGCATGTCACACAATGGAAACAATTTTAAATTCATCATCATCATCAGCCTGTCTTGTTTGTGTCCTGTCCTATGTAGGTCTCTCCAATTTCATGTCACTGAGCTCGATCTTTAGCACTTCACATCCAGCCGTTTCCAGCTACTTTGCGAATGTCGTCATTACATCTAGCTGGAAGACCTCCTGCATTACACTTGCCGAGGTGTGGTCTCCACTCTAGAACGCCTTTGATCCAACGGCCTTCAGTTCTGCGACAAATGTGACCAGATCTGCCACTTTAGCCTGCTAATCTTTTGGGCTATGTCGATAACATTGGTTCTCTGTTGGATTATTTCGTTTCGAATTCGATCTTCCACAGGTACTACAAGCATAGCCCTATGCTTACCACGCTTAGCGACTTTAAAGTAATAGAACTCAAAACAATGATTTTTAAAACGTTGTCTGTTTGTTTTTGCGTTTCTGGACACCTATCTGAGAAATGGCTTAACCGATTTAATTGAGTGTGGGGAGCCAATATAACGGAAGCATTGAATTACCGGAGCGGGTGAATGAAAATTATTAAATCAAGTAGTAAAGTTTATAAAAGAATTGCCTTAATTTTATTAGTTTTAAACATAACTTACAAGTTGGTTCTTAGAATATGTTAAACTTTCATATAGATTCACCAGTTTCCCCAATATTTTTATTTGAACAGTCACGAAGCGGCAGTGTGCACAATATACCGAGTGAAATACTATAAATCACACTCGTACTGTGATCACCGATCAAAGTTAGCAAAGTTTAGCTTTGCTGGATATTCGGATAAATCAGTGTACTGATGCGCGAAATTAAAACGACATCAAAGTTAAAGGTAAATCTATCAAAACCACATACAACATTATTTGTTGGGATTTTATGTGATATTTTAAGAACATATGATTACATATTTGCTCTCCCAATGTCAGATTCCTTAAATGGGATTGAAACTTTGGAACGATTTCCACATTGGAATGTTTCCCATACATTTGGACGTATATAGAGTAGCATATTGAAACTAATTTTTACTTAATAAATTACTATTTTCTACCACATTTTATGTTCAATAAATAAAAATAAACAAAAATACCATTCCTAATTCTAGAGTCGTGTCATTTTACAAAAGTTGAACAAAATTAATAAAAAAAATCAGATTATATCATTCCAAAATGAATGTTCCTTTCACAAATTACAATTCTCTGTGAGTAATATTTTTTGACTTTATAATACTTAAAGATTCTATTCTAAGATTACAAAAAGGCCTTCCTATTTTGGAAAGGCGAGTCTATTTGCATATTGCGAACAATCAGAATAAGTACGGATCCGGTTGTTAGGGTACGGAAGACGGCTGCGCGGAAGATTTACGGGGCTTTATTGTAAGGCTCCCGACAAACGATTATTACGAACGTCTCACTCTGCACACGTTCTCTTCTCCGTGGAATATATAGAGATTTGTGCTAGAGGAACGTGTGATACTTATTATGTTAAACTAATTTCATTAATCTTGTTTTTAGTTTCACGTTGCAGGGCAAAGGAGAAGAAACTTGGGAAACCTTGTGTTAAGATACTCCATTCTCATAGAGGCACTTCCGTTTCCCACTGTCTGCCGAATTCTGGAGGCATTGCGTGTTGAATGGTGGAACTCAATCCCTTTTTCATTTCCCCAAGTGGGAAACGAACTCATAACCGGTCACGTTTACAGTCACACGCTTGTGCTGCGCCACAACTGGCCTCAATTCTATTATCTAGGTGAAACATTTTTATCCCGCAGTTGTGTAAGGGTTGCGACTACGAGGTTACGTTCGTTTATTTAGAATGCACTTTACTCTAAGCGCTTGGCACATAAATAACATTAATTATCCGGACTAAGGTTTGTTAAATGCGAAACGGTATTAACTGTTGAAATAATTATGGGTCCACGTAGTGCCTCCACCGGCACGACCGGCACGAAGAGGTGTCGCCTCATACTATTGATATAGTAAGCAGGTAACATATAGCCTCCGTTCCCCCCGGCCCAATTTAATATAATATTGAACCAAGAAAATTTAATGTTGTTAGGTAGCGAACAAAGGAGTTTGGGCTATAAACTACTTAGGTGGTTCTTGTTTAAACGGTATTGTAAGTTGCGCTAGGAAAATTTAAAGAGTAAATAGTTTGTTATTGAATTTCTCATTTTCCGCATTTCATTTTACATATTGCTTACAATATGTTTTGTATTTCTTATTTTTGTTGCGGTTTATATTTCTTAATACCGATACCGATTATATTTGAGGTCTCAAGGCTTTATTTCTATTTAGTACGTCTATCGTTAAATTATTTAACAATTAAAAAATATGCATTTTCTTGCATGCTTTGCGTAGAGACGTCATCTCGCTGTGCATTCTTTACCGTATTTATCATGGGGTGTGTTATGGAAAACTGTCTGACCTGGTACTTGTTGTCGAAATTTTTAATCCATAGTAGGTACGTCAAAAATTCAAATATTATCCTAACTATTTGGAAACGTGAAACTCCATTAATATACGGTTTCATAGAACGACTGATTCCTTTCGCGCACCTGGCAACTATGTTTTCAGTGTTTTCATGTCGATACGACCTTCAAAAATGTGCGCGTCTATAGGGGTCTTAAGGGCCGGCAACGCAGTTGTAACTCATCTGTTACACGGATTCATAGGTAGGTAGGACAAAAAACTAAAAGAGTTCAATAGTATATCCATAGGAGAAAAAAAAAGATTTTTTTCTGCATAAATTTACACAAGAGAAAGTGTCTAGCGCAAGAATTGAGTGAACTTTCTTCGGGTGTTCCTAACTTTACTAAGAGCGTGCTGTAAATTTGCGCACGACTCACGTCCCATTTATATTGTTTTATGGTTTCTTTCCTTCCCACAGAGGATTCAGCTCAGCTAGAAAATGTGGATCCGTTCCATCGTTACGGTTTTTGTTATCCTGGGAAAACATCCGGGAAGCTATTGTGATTAAGATCGACACGTCGTTTTCACTGGATTGACGTTCTATGAAATATTGCTTCTGTCTATAGTTTTACAGATATCTGTTTTTTATAAATAACTATTTTAGTACTTACATGCTTTTGTAGTTAATAGTTATTTTTTGATGTTGTACCTAAAATTAAAAATACAAATCTGTGATAAAATACATGTGTGGAAATATAGGACGTTGTATGATTTGAATATATTCATTAATTAAATATTGAAATATTGTGCATATTTGAATTATTTGTACAAATAAACATAATTATCTAGCGAGTAACTATAAACGCAACACGTTTTGTGGCCGACGCAACGCCCACGTAAGGAACTGAAATATTTAATATTAATTTTCTGGTGTCGAGGCAAAGCGCGGTGTTGACTTTCGCCATTCAACACGCAATACCTCGAAGTATTTGGCAGAAGCTGGCAAGCGGTGTATTTAAACACTAGGCTCCTTCTACTTATCTTATAGCTTCAAGCAGAAAAAGAATATATACATATCACAGGTATGATTCTTAACTTGGGAATAAACGGTAACAGATTATGGGCGTGGTACAGGTCAAACATGGTAACACTAAGGTTACCATTTGTATGGAAGACCTGTCATTTTAACAAACCTGCATGGAAATATATTTTAACAAATGTCTAGTTAAGTGAACAAAAACACCCCACTTGGCTAGTTCATTGTTTACTCCAGCAATTACTAACGACATGTGTATTTTTTAAACGAGTAAGCGATGTTATTTATTGTTGAACACAAGCAAATTATACTTTATATCGTTTAGCATAAAGTCTACTTAATCCCATAATGGCGAAATTGGTGCCGACATATCCATGAGGTCATGCGACGGCACGTACAGCTAACGCGAGTAAATTATAAGCATCGTTTGTTAAAAACAGACTTGTAATTACAATTATTTTGATTAAAAATAAATTATATTTTAAAATTCCATAATTTTTTAATTTAAATTGGGGCCAGTCGTGGCGAAAAAAGTGACTGTGAATGCGACAGGTTGTGGGTTCAAATCCCACTCGAGAAAATGAAATATTTATTTAAATTTATATTTTTACTTTCTTAGTTTTGGTGTCAAGGTAAAGTGCGGCGTTGAATTCTGCCACTCAACACACTATGTTCCCTCTGTCTACCCTGCAGTGTGTAGAATACAGCGCGTGGAGGCTGATTTAATTTTTAATTAAAAAATCCTAGTTTATTTAGTTTAGTTTACTCGGTTAAGTTTTAATTTAAAAGGAAAACTATTCTCAAAAACTTATAAGTGAAACAAACTTAACAGAAGCATTGTGAAATATATTAAGAGCTAATGTGGCAGAGTAAAGTTTCAAACGCCGGTTTATCCATTCTTTACCAGTAGAATTGATTCGATCGGATTCTCTTAAGTTTTCAGAACTCGAGGAAGACTTGCCACAAACTTGTGGCTCGAAAATAGCTTTAACTGTTAGATTGGGAGTATTTCTGAACAATTCCTCATGTAAGTTTGTGAAAAAGACATTTATATATTAATCACAATTGTTTAGGCCGTTAGGGAGCAGCAGCACAAGGGTGTGACTGTAACGCGACGGTTGTGCGTTCGATCCCCACTCGAGGTAGTGAAATAGTTATTTACGTTTATATTTCCATTTCTTCGCTCTGCTGTCGACGCAAAGCGCGGCGTTGAGTTCTGCCATTGATGTTCAACATGCAATGCCTCCAGAATTCGGCAGAAAGTGGAGTACGGAGTGTCTTAACATTAGGTTCCCTCTACCAACCCTTTTGTGCGCGGGATACAGCGTGAAGCTGATTTTTACAATTGCTTACAAAATTATAGATTGTATGTAGGTACTATTCTAGTTTCATTGTACTACGACAGGATGACAGATACGTGTATTTTTTAACCGACTTCTGTAAAAGGAGGTTATATTTCAATTCTTGATTTTGATGATTCTTTTTTTATTTGAAAGCTAATGCTTCCTATGAGGTCCCATTTTAATTTGGTACATTTCTGATAATGTTATCCATGAGAAAAATACACAAGTCTTAAATCTGCTTAAAGTATGTACGTGACAAATGGACGAATAACTCAATGTCACGCCAACCGATTTCTATGTTTCTTTTTTTTATTGGAGGGTAGTTCAAGGGTAGTTTGATGAGAGTTTGGTTAAGTTTTGAATAAGTTGAAGTTGGAATTTTTGTTAAAAATTATAATTATTACTAATCCATTCTGGTTTAAAAAATTTAAAATATCCCTACGATATTTGTACATACTAAATTTCAAAATCCGTTGTTGTTTATTCAAGCATTAACCAAATTCCAAGCAAACATATGTGTATATGTAAAATAAATATGAGGACGCGAACACTTCACTTGTTTAATAGATAAACAGCCTGCCGAGAAAATGAAGTGGTAGATACAAAGAAATACCCATGTTCAAATAAAAAGGCGTTCTTTGTTTTTCGCTCTTTAAATAAGTTTTCTTTTGTCTTTGTACCCTTGGACCCATGTGTGGAGTGGACCATAAATCAAAGCTCGCTCTATAAATCTTGGGCTCGAAAGAAATTCGTGTGATAATGTGTAACCACAGCTATATATATATGTTATTAACATTATCTACTATATTTGATATATATATGTATATACATCACACTTTCTTTATATATTTCTATAATATGTTAATATATCTATCGCTCAGGAAAGACAAGATATAGCGTTGATTTCAGAATTTAACACGGAATGTCTCTTTGTATTTTAAAATATATTGCAAAATGTTATAAAAAATGAAAACAAAATACATATTTATATTTTAAAATAATATAAATTACAATTGAGTACTCGTATTAATAATCAATATGACATTTAATCATGATGACCTTATTATTACATAGATCAGAATAAATATTCAACAATTATATGAAAATACGTGTATTATATATTTAAGTTTACAAAACTAATATAAATCGACAATATGGCCATTTATTGGTTTCTTACAGCAGATATCGTAAGAGTAGCAGTTACAAGCAACTGGCCAATACTTGGAATTTATCTTCTAAATGTCTCTACAGAGAGCTATCCGCGGGCTACTTTCATGTGGAATTATAAGAAAACATTTATTATGGAAGTCTGTCCTTTCAGAATATATTCAGAAAATATTATTTAGGCTAGGTTTATGCAGGCTAAATATTAAAAAGCCTGGCTAGCAAGGTTTAGAAATATAACAAGGCTACTTTTTCATTACTGCTATAGTTAAGGCTAGACTTAACTATACATATTTAAGAGAGAGAAGAGAAAGTAAAAAAATTACAATATTTAAAATAAATATATAATAGCAAAAAAGTTATCTTAACGCTTATAATTTTAATAAAATCAATATCCCGCACCGAGCGACCCTATTTAGGTAGTTCTATCGGGAAATTCGATTTAAAAGGGGGAATTATTTGAAATGGAACAAACAGCGTTGATATCATCTGATTCGTTTCTCGCCTACCCGAATTCCCTTAATCTTTCTTAGCTGAAATTAAACCATTTGTAGACGCTAGCATTGGAAAAGAGTAAATCAATCTATACATTGAATTAGTTGATGTTGAACGGTCGATTTTGGTAATATTTTAGATGCGATAGAATGGCGTAGTTTGCTCCCCGACCACGTTTCCAGCTATTCATCAAGTCGGCCAGGCCATTACCGCTCCCGCCACCTGCACGGTCCTCGGTTTGTATTATGCTAGATTATTCCCGGCTTTCATCCACTGACGCCAATAACTTGTTGAATTATAGCTGGAATTCGATTGGTTAGGTTAACGGGCGTGCACGCTTGTTTTACAAGTGGATTTTGGATTTGTGAGTCTTATACACTATGTATATATTTTAGTGGTTAATAAGTTATTAATATTTTTATTAAATATTTTCATTAAAATTACATACATACAAATTTGAAATAATATAAGATTAAAGTAAGATTTTTCATCGTTATGTTTCCAGAGGCAGTGAATTTATAACATATAAATCTCTAACTACAATCCTTAACATGATAAGAAAAATAAAAGATTATACGAATTCAAACGATTGAATATAAAAATGTAATCAATGTTATTACAAGCTAGAAAATTCTGAATTCGGTTTTTTATTTATAATTTCCAATAAAGAAATAATAATATATATTATTAATAGTATAAACATATAGTTCAAATTCGTAGATATTTTACATTCTTAGGGTTCTGTATCTCAAAAAAAATGACGGAATTCTAAGAACTTATAAGATTCCCACATAAAATATAACATAAAAATACATTACAAACGTATATTTGTACTTCAGTACATAAAAACCGATTGCGTATTGTGTGTTGAGTGGCGGAACTCAACGCCGTGCCTTGCCTCGTCACCTGAGCGAGGAAATTAAACATATTAAATACTTCATATCCTCGAGTGGGGATATTTTTTTTACGAAAAATAATGATATCCCATCACAAACAAATGAGAAATGAGAGCCAAGTTAAGTGTTGAGTAATGGAACCCAGCCAGCCTCTATGCTATACGATGCCGTCTGCAAACGTATGTAATAATATTTGTATGTACCTAATGTTTTCTTAAATACTGTTCATAAGAAGAATATAAAAAAAATTAATAATTTTTACATTTCTCTTATTTTTCCTCAAAATGACTATGTAATAATAACTTTTGTAACTTAAAAGATTTTAGTGTGATTGAAAAGCAACCCTCTTTTTTGGCTGTGTCATAAAGCGGCGATGGTTAAAGGTCAAGGCTGTATTTATAGTTCCACTGTCTTTTGTAACGATAGTGTATTTGAAAGATTGAATGAAGTATTATATTGTTGTTTGAATTCGTTACATAAAAAGAGAGAGAGAGAGAGTTATAACTAAAATTCGAGTATTAAAAACTAGTAGTTAATTAATAATTATGAATTTGTGAAATGCTTTTAACATTTTTTGGGTTCTGTACCTCAAAAAGAAAATCATCATGTTCTTGTTGGTATGTCAAGACCATTTATCCCGAGATTGCGTGGAAATATTAATTTGAAATTAATATTAAATGTGCAGGTCTACAAGTCAACGCAATCAAGAAATAATATGGGAATTTATGAATCGATTTTGCTGCATTTTGTATGAAATTTACCGCGTAATCAAAACCTATAGGTACTTCCCCTGGATCTACATTTGTGAAAGTGAGAACTTACAATACATATATCAAATTATTATATTCAATGATATTAACACGTTCCTATCGTCGAAATTTATAAAAAAATGTAAAAAAAATTATACTCTTCCTTCTATAGCCGTCTACTGCAGAACGTAGGCCTTCCTCATCGAGCGCCAACCATCCCGGTCTTTGGCTTCTCGCATCCATTCGATGCTACGGCAATTGGCAAGGTTAACACATAAATAAAATATAAATATGATTGGAGATTCGCACAATTATATGTGTAGCAATAAGATTCAAAATCTATATATCTGAAATAAAAAACAAGTGGATATTATGTAATTATGTTATTACAATAATTGGGTATTAAAAGTAGGTGACCAGCTGAAGGCTTAACCCGCGGAACCCGCTATCGCGGAAGCGATGTCCTATGACGAATGCGCTATTTCCCCCCGATATCACGTATGCACATTCAACTTTTATTGCTTTTTGTGCGGCAGTTACAAATCGATTTGGCTTAAAGCCAATCGTGTCATTTTAATAGCTTCTCTTTGCCACCGACAGATCATTCACATATTTTTAAAATAATGAATGTTTGTATTGGTGTTTACAATTATCTCAAATTGTATGATCGACCATGCAAAAATATATTAAAATATCTTTTTACGTCTCTTACCGCATGTTAGGTGAGAAAATAGTGTCAAGACACTCTATTTATTATTCACTTTCCGCCTGTTTTTTAAATATTGTGTGATGAATGGCGCAGTTCGTTGCTGCACTTGGTTTCATCAGAGCGAGTAAATTACAATAATTTTCGTTTCATAATAAGATCTTCAATCTAATGTTAGTTACAATTTTCGAGATCTTTACACATTTGAAATGTAACTTTACATTTTTAAACAATTCATTGGAGTTTTACATATTAGTTATGAAATCGAACCCACAATTATCGTGTTTACAATCAGACGCAGACCCCTTGTGCTATGACGGTCTTAATTAATTCCTTTTTTTTCAGTGCCTCAGTGTATTCCGCACATAGCAGGTTACGCAAAGAGAAACTGGGAACATACTGATAACTAACTCTGTTTTTTATCTTTTTAAAAGTGTTATTCCACACTTAGGAAAGAAAAATACTCGCACGGTTTCCAAAGAAACGCGGGTTCAAATTCCGTTACGTTCAAAATTTTAAACGTTTTCTTAATCTATATATATAAAAGGACTTGTCCTCACTGACTGAGGTAAGACGCACGCACAGCCGTAACCGCTGTGCGTAGAAACGTTAAATTTGGACAAAAGTTTACTTTCGTAATCTGGACATCCACTAAGAAGGGATTTTGAAAAATTTTAACCCTAAAGGGGTGAAATAGGGGTTCAAAGTTTGTATGGAAAAAAATTTAAATCGGCACCGATTTTTATAAAATTTGAAATTTAGATTTTTAAAAGTATTTAAGTGAACACGTGTTTCGTCGTTTTCTAGAATTCTCCTCCTAAGGGTACAAATAAGGGGTTGAAAGTTTGTATAGAATTTTTTTTAAATCGGCACCAATTTTTATAAAATTTGGAATTCAGACTCTAAAAGTATTTAATTGAACACTTGTTCACTTGTTTCATGTTTTCTTGAATTCTTCCCCTAAGGGTGCAAATAAGGGTTGAAAGTTTGTATAGAAAAATCTTTAAAACGCCACCGAGTATTATAAAAAATTAAATTTAGACTCTTAAAAATATTAATTTGAACATGTGTTTCATGGTTTTCTAGAATTCACCTCCTCAGGGTGCAAATAAGGGGTTGAAAGTTTGTATGGAAAAATCATTAAATCACCACCGATTTTTATAAAATTTGAAATTTAGACTCTTAAAAATATTTCATTGAACACATGTTTCGTGGATTTTTGGAATTCACCCCTAAATACGTAAGCGAAGCTGCGCGCGTCCGCTAGTATCTAATATGTAAGGTACTCTGTTGCCTATTAAGACAATTCTGATCCCCAATTTCTGCAGAATTCTGGAGGTATAAATACTTAATTAGTTTTGCTTGTTATTTGTTATAATGAATAAGAAACCGTTACGGAGTCCATGGAATATAATTTGATGTTTTATATTTCAATACCCAGGAGCAATATGAGTGTGAAAGGAAATGGTTTTAAGGAAGGATACAATAAAGGAATAAAGGAAGCTCGTTTACAATATCATTTCTATTCAGTTATATAATTGGGAAGTGCGCGCTTTCAAATGTAAAGAAAAATAAGTAAAGATAGGACTGGTAGATTAAACAAAGATTTCTTAATAGCATTTATTTATTTTGGTGATGAATTGATGATAGTTTAAATTACATATAGTACAAAATTGTTTCAAAAAGTTTTTTTTTTCCAAAGAGGAGCGGGTTCAAACCCCGCTACGTTCAAATTTTTATACGTTTTCCTAATAAATATTTTTCTTTCCTGAGTGTGGAATAACACTTTAAAAATATTAAAAAATATATTTTTATTAAGTACAAATTTACAAGCATCATCGGTCGGTAGAGAAGAGAATTAGTCTCTCATTAATCAGTCATCTCTCCTTCTCATACTTTATTGTATTTATTCGTACATTATTTTCTAATGTTTTTACTATACATACCTGTACAATATACTATGCTTTAAAATGTTTCGGTACATTTTTCTACCTGAACCCTTTTCTCGAGCCTTTATTGGTAGTATCTTGACATAACGTTAAGGAAGATGCGGAACATTTTTATAATCAGGTCCGGACCAGACAAGAGGGGTTCATTAGAAATATAAGCTTAGGGTTCACCGTCTTATTTTACTTTTATGGCTCACGAGCTGTTCTACTTTATAAAATCGTCGTTTTATTTGACGTTAATCAAATAAAAGACTTTCCTTTTATTCTTACAAGCAAAATCTTTGTTTTGCTTGTAAAAATATTTGTTAAAGTAATCCAGCTTCTATTATTATCATTTTTATTAAAGTAAATTCAGATGCCGTCACATAGCACAGCGTTGAGTTACGCCACTCAACACGCAATGCCTCAAGAATTCAGCGGATAATGGAGAACGGGAGTATTCTAATGGGGAATACTCCTTTACTTAGCACACGGTTCCTAGGTTCCCTCCCGTGTCTAACCTACTAAATGCGGAATACGGTGTAAAGCTAAAAAATAAATATAAATAGACTCATCCGTTTCCAAAATTACATAATCTTCCTACATTACTAATACATTAAGCATACGACTATATACAATTTAATATTAATTTTATATTTATGTATTTTAAACTATTTTCCCACGCAAAGTAATTTCCCAGTTCCAGTGCTTATAGTGTGATGCGGTGTCAAGCAAGAAATGTGCAAACACAGACAGAATATTCATGTGAGTTAATATTCATGGGCGTGCCACCTGCTCCAGGTCGGTGAGAGCGCGGTGCGAGGTGAGGTGGGAGGAACTACAAGAAACTTCAAATTATATTTACCAAAATAAGTATTTAATTAATAGATATTATCTTATTTATTGTGTTAATAGTTAAATGTATAATGATTTAAAAAGTATTTCGTTTTTAGTACTAATATGTATGTGAATGTAAGGATGAATGTTAGTCCTATCCTATTTAGGTTACATTTAATAGTAATATAGCTTATTCAGCAAAGTAACACTTAGGCTGTAGTAGTTAACTACTGTAGGAAGAGATGCAAGAGAGAGCTATGTTTTTTTTCTACTCTATTCTTCTACGTTCTCTACTCCACATATTTGGAGAAGTGTAGGGTAAGTCGACTAACTGCTAGAATTTCCGTTCGTTCGTCTTTGTCTCCCGCAAATCTTCTTTCAAGTTTCTTTTTTCAACTTCATGTTGTATCAAGCGTATAGAAGGGTACAGAGGGAACCTTGTGTTAAGACATTCCATTTCCCCTTTCCGCCAGATTCGAGGCATTGCTTTGAGAGTGGTGAAACTTAACTATGCGTTTTGCCTTGATACCAGAGCAAAGAAATAAAAGTATTGTCCCATAACCTCTAAAAGTTCCTTTTACTTGTTGTATACCTTTCAGATCTAGATTTCGATTATGAAGAATTATCTTCATCAATGAATATAATATTTTAATAATATTTCAGAACAAGCATAAAACCAAGTTCCCTGTAAATCCTTGTGATATAATCATGGAATAAGTTTTCGACGCAGCATAGCACGTAGCACGTACTCGTACACATGCATGCGGGATGAGTGTGCGGTAGTGAGTTAATTTGAATGTGGAATGCGAATGGCCTGTTTAAACCGTTGTTCGCAAACAATAACAATTGTTGTTATTAGACCGATATTTCGGACGATAAAAATGTTAATGCTAACAGCTTATTTCAATAATGTGTATATGGAAATTTGTTATGTTATTGTTGTTTAGCGCTTGCGGCTTCGCCCGCTTGAATTTCATAATTATTAATTTATAACTCTTTATCACTTTCGTTGTTTAATAATAACATTTTAAAAACCATATCTATATTAATTTTGTTTATTAATATAATATTGAAAAGTTTTATAGCAATTTTGTAGAACAATATCCTTTAAAAACTTTTTAAATGTTATTATAATTTTACTATAAGCTTAGAATTAACAGTTATATATTGTACGTAAGTACAAATATAAAGTGGATCATTTTATTTTGGAAATACGTCGTTCTAACATTTTTATTTAATAAGAATCTTTTTATGATATAAATATTCTTGGTGCAAATATAAAATACGCTTGAGGATATTTGAGTACTTCCTTCTACGTTTATATTCTTTAATACACAAGGAAAATTGTATCTAAGTGAGATTATAAAGAAATAAAATGAAAATATCTTTTTAATTATATTATTTTCGTCTGTCATTAATAAGAATAAGAAAATATATAATAGCTCTTGTAACTTGTGTTAAACTTACCAATTAATTTTAATTTATATATACAATATAAATTAAAATTAATTGGTAAATAATAATTACAATTTAACAAAACTTAACAAAATAATTAAAAGATTATCAAATTTCATGAACAATGTTTTAATTATAATCTTACTACGTGACTACTTCTATTGCTAACTACTTTTCATATAGTTTATAACTCAATTTTCTATTGAAAGCACTAATTAACCGAAGCTTTTGTGCTGGAGTAATTTGCAGGGAAATACGATGTTGGTTATTACAAGTTTGGAGAGCTTCACGTTTATATTTGAAAATACTCGAGCTTTAAGAATAGGTTCAATCTCAACCGATCAAACTTAATGACAAGTAATATTATGAAGAATTTTCTAAAGTTGTTTGGTCAAATAATTAATTAAATATTTTGAAATGGACTTTTTTTGGGGTTTTGCGGTTCAGATTTTGTTTTATTATGAATAGTCGTATTATGAAAGATAGTTCCGATGTATTAAGTAGGATTTACACATTTTTAAAATATACCTTGTTAAGTTCTTGTCTTACCACCAATTCTTACAACCAAATATCGCAATAGAATTCGTTTTTGTGCAAATTTCTGAATTAATCTTGCGCTAATTATTAGATTTAGGTATTTCTATGAAGTGAAGTCTATTTAAAATATCTATTCTTATCTATATCTATTTGCCGCCAAAAATGTGTGTTGTTTTTATAAATGTATATTTTTTTAGAAGAATCTCACGATCTATTCCTATATATTCATTTTCTATCCGTTTAGAAACATTGCCAGCTCGATGATGCGAAGTTCTACAACGTTACATGTAACCGAATCGAAGAATATATTCTATTAAATATTACCAGTGAATTTTGAACCTGCAACTCACTTTTTACTATCTCTATTACGCCATACAGCATTTTTATATATGCCTAATCCTAAAAAACGCTTTTTTCTCACAATGGAATAAATAATATTCAAAATGAAGAATAATCGTACACTCCCAACACAATTCATTTTCATTCACACTTTTCACCGCACTTAATATGTAACACCAGAATAATACGCTGTAATGCCCGCGTAGCTCCCACTGCGGTCATAAATAAACCAACTTGGGAATAGCCCCCTATTAAGTTAAACGTAAACAAAGCTTACCTAGTTCCTATTCACTTTTTTAACTTTGATTTATTAATTTTTAGTTAGTTAATCTCGAATTGTGGTCACTGAGGTCACTCGTGGGCATTACCGACTGTAAATTCGACAGGTTGTGGGTTCGATTCCTACTCGAGGAAATGCAATATTTAGTATTTTCATTTTCGCTCTGGTAAAGAGCAAAATGCGACGTTGAGTTCCGCCACTCAACCCGTAATGGTTCGGTATAATTCAGTATTCGGTGAAAAGTGGGGAACGGAGTGTTTTTACACCTGATTCCCTCTGCCTACAATGCTATGCGAGGGATAAGCTAAGCTAATCCCAAAAACTTTTTTATATATAATTGTTATAGTTTTAAAAATAAAAATAAACTGCTGTTAAAAATAATATTATTTATATTTTTAGAGTCAAAATCGCGTTTTGGTGAAAGAAACTAAAGTAATATTAGATGAACTCTCCATCTAAATACTGGAAAGAGAAAAACTAACGCTAAGAAGTGAAAGAGAGCCTAACGATCGAAGTTCTCGGAATGTTAATATGCGGGTAAGTAGGACATTAGTGGTCGTTAGTGTGCATTAATATATATTTAGTTTTTATTGTTTGTTGTTTTTGATGTTTCTTTTAGAACAAACGAAAAATAAACTATTCGTATATGCTCTGTACTGTATATATTTTATATAAGAGAATTATAAGATTTAGTTTAATATTTACTTGTTAATTTACACAGTTTTAAGATTTTCTTGCACAAGTAACTTAGTGGTGAGTTACTCTATTACATATCTTCACTTTTTAAGATATTGCTTGTTGAATGGCTGATCTCATTACGCTTTGTCTACCAGAGTATATAAGGATAAGAAAATGATTTGCAAAATAATTTAAATATTACTTCTCTGAGTGGCGATTCACTTACAACCATTCGTCATAGTGCACTATGACAGTCACTAAATATCAAAATTAAAAAAAAAGATATATATTTAATGAGTTTTAGTTTTTGGAGTCAAAGGAGATGTTTACGATTTCAATCAGACTCGGGGAAGTCAAACTTTTCCTTGGAAGGAAACCATTTCCCCCGAATTCTTGAGTGGCAAAATCCAATGCCGTGCCATAACGAGGAAATGAAAATATTAAATATTTCATTCCCTCGAATGGGAATCGAACCCACAACCGTTGTGTTTATAGTCGCACGAGAGCCCTGAGCAAATATATAAATAGACAAATATATATTTAAAATTTCCGTTTCATATATTAAAAAATTTACAATTCAAATATTAATATTTTTACATTTGATTTTAATTAAAGTAGTATTACATAATATTTTTTGTATAAAAGATTCATCATTGTATTCGTATCATTGTATTCTAGTCTAGAAATAATTCATCAGGGTTGTAAATGGAAGTGGACTATTTTTGTCTTATTATTCATGCACACGCTCGTTAGAAAAAGGTGTCAGATTATTTTTATAGTAGTTTCTCTCGCAGTCGTAGTAAGTACACATTGTATAAAATATTTTTTTTAATTACTCGTTTATTATGTTTAGCTATGTAATATATTTTTTTCTACAATGTAATTCAAATGTAATATAGATGAAAAATAAAAAAAAAAATTGCTTGACCCTGTATCCCCAGGATAGGCAAAGGAAATATAATGTTAAAACACTCCGTTTCCCACTTCTCGAGGCCAGAGCAAGAAATGATAATATAAATAAATAATAAATTATTCCAACGAGTGAGAATCGAACTCACAACCATGCATGCCTCTGCGCCATGACTGACTTAATAGATTAAAAGTTCCTAAAACATATAATAGGCGTTCAACAAGTACCCTCCTGAAATACTAACCGGAATTCCTTTCACGATTGAAAAACTTGTTACAATAAACGCCCGAAGTAGCATTCGCGGGCTGTTCCAACAAATTTAGGTGAAATTATATGTTAAATTGAATTGAAAAACGTAAAATGAGCGCGGCACCCGTACCAGTATATTAGTCTCTGGGAGTCGTGCGCCAGGCATTTGTTTTCCCGGAGTAATCTCCGAGGACCCGAGGTGCTTCGCTAAACTGATTACGAGTTCAAATTAAGCCGTAAAGTTGCTTGAATTACTGGTACATTATATGGGGGCATCGCTTTTAAGACTGACTTAATGATATCGTAAAAACTTGCGTTTTATTTGCTAATGATAGATGTGAGTGAAGCTTTGGGTGTATAGCAAATGCTAGGTAAGGTTATTTAATGATTATCAGTGTTGGTTTCTAGTTAAAATTAAATTATTAGGCTATAGTGATGTCTATTAATAGCTATATATTAAAAGTTTACTCAAAATCTGTCAAGTCGATGTTGCGTGAAATGCGAAATACAAACAGATAAAAATAATAATGACGTCGTGGTGTACTATAAAAACGAGGATTGTCAGTTCGATTCCCACTTAAGGGGTAAATTATTTTTATTTTCTCACATTGGTAATAACACAGTACGGTGTTAAATACAGCCACTCAATACGTAGAGTCTCAGATTTGAGTGGAAAGAAGAGAACAGAGTGAGCTAATACCAGGTTCACTTCTCATTAGAGAAGATGCGTTAATTAGTGTCAAGTTGAGTCTATTCTTTAAAAAAAATATGTAAGTAACTAAACTTATTTAAACAATAAAGCGTATCTAAGTTTTTTACCTTAAAATAAATTGACTTTTAGTAGTTATTTTATAAATATTTTTAATATGACGACACTATGTGAATTTCAGCAGCCATATTACTATTTGTTTTAGAAAATTCTTAAACTTTCCGCACCGCATCGTATATATATATTCTGGTTTAAATGTGATATATGATAATTATTTTCGCGTCGCGTGCACAGACAGTCCAATCTTGAATTTCCTTTTATAGTTGCTAGCAAATCTAAATTGCGTAAGGCCCAATAATTTTCAATAGAAAGTGACTGAAAAGAGACGATTGCAGTTCTTAGAATTTCCCAGTTTAGTTATGGCTTTGTTGTGCCAAAAGCGCTCTCTTAATGGCCCAAGCTGAGTTTTAATATGGGAAAGAACGTGTGAAATTTGCTTTATAAGGATTTTTAGGGGTTTATTCTTGGATTGACTTTTAGCGTAGTTTGGCATAAAAGTAAATGACTCTTGGACCTACTAAACGTATGTAAAATATTTTCCATCGTATTTTTGGGCTTTTGTACCTAATAAGTAAAAATGGAATTGCTGCTTTTTATATGGAATTCGCCGTTTAATCAAAACCTATAGGGTACTTCCTAGGGTTTATTGGAATTACAGTTACGGAAAAAATCTGAAAAATGAAAATTTATTAGCATATGCTGGAAAAAATTCATTACTAACTTATACTTGTAGTTCATTTCACACAAATTGAGTGCATATTATGCACGCATTTTTAAATTAATGTCTTTTTAAATTTTCGCTTGTTATATTCTCAATTCATTCCTTAACTCACGAGTTTAAGACATTACCTAAAACTAAATTCATTACGTTAAATATATACGAGTCCATAAAACATTCTCTTAATATTTCAGCTACTACATTTCTCAGTAATTAATTTAATAGATGTTACTATGCTATAAAAATAATAGCTTTTACAACCGCAATTATAAAAATATATAATTAAAAAGCGTATTTAATAAGCTTTCGTTATAATTAACGAACAGTAAACATTTTTTACGACAGAGACTTCTAACAGGTTTAAAATAAAATGATAAAAGAAAGTACATAAAATTAAATATTATAAAGAAAATAGCTTTATGCCACCATTTAGTTTAGAAGCGAGGAAGGCATTGGGTAGGTATTGCATATAAAATTTACTTTATGCTTATTAACATTTATATCGCAGCTATAATGGCGGTTGTCTACAATATGGAAGCAGCAAATGTGATTACTTGACGGTATTATGTAGTTGTGCTTAACCTAGACATATTGTATGGAAAATTAAATGGGTAAAGTAAAAATATATTTTATTCCTTTCATATTAATTGCTTTTTTTATCCGACACCTAGATGGGTCGGCAGAGGGAACTTGGGGACTCAGTGTTAAGACACTCCGTTACCATTAAGATACATCCGTTCCCCGCTATACAACGAATTCTGGAGACACTGCGAGTTGAGTAGCGGAAATCAGCACCGCGCTATGCTTTGTTGCCAGAGCAAGGTAATGAATATATTAAATATTTCATTTTGTTTAATGAGAATCGAACCCACTAACTGTGGTGCTTTCAGTCGCACTTATTTGGCACAAGCGTGTGACTATAAAGTGCCTGCACTGCAACTGGCCCCAAAGTGAACGCTGGCCTATATAAATTGTCGTAACTTTATATTTTCTTATGGTTTCAACTTGCTGGTCTTTAAAATTTGCTGAGAAAAGTGAGAAATAGTCTGTTTTGTTAACGTGACTTTCAGGATTCTGGATTTTTTAAATTGAAAAATTCTTTTCATATAATAGTGTCCATTCATCTAAGAAAGGCTATATTATATGAAGTTAATCCCTTTAATGTAACTCACTATATACTCGGATATTTAGTATATAATCGTATCGTACAATAACACGACTCCTTCATTTGAACCAGATAAAAGCCAGTTTGATATTTAATTAAATTAATTTGAGGCCAGCCATGGTGCATGGCAGAAGTGTGCTGTAAAATCGACTGGTTGCAGGTTCGATCCCCATTCGAGGAAAGAAAATATTTATTTAAATTTATATTTTTATTTCTTCGCTCTGGTGTCGAGGTAAAACGCGGCATTGAGATCCGCCACTCAACAAATGCCTCCTCCATTCGGCGGAAAGTGGGGAAAGCAGTATCTTATAACGCGAGGTTCCCTCTGTCTACCCTGCTATGTGCGGGATACAGCGTGAAGCTGATTTGATTTTGATATTTAATTAACATATAACGTTAATCTGTAGGTACTTTATATTATAAAACTGGAGACTTTATATTATAGAACTTTGTTTGGTTGAATGCACTAATCTTAAAAACTATTGGTGTCGGAATATCTAAAAGCTGTTTATACTTGAGTACGGGGCGAAGCTTTAAATAAGTTAGTTATTATAATAAAACTATATCATATTTTTTTTATTAGCAACTACAAAGATTATCTTATAGCTTCTAAGAAAAATATTAAGTAGCTATAATTGAAAGAAATGGTTTTTAGTAATAATATAAGTAAAAAGTTTTTAATAAAATCCTGTTTTGTTCTGAACAATGGAACTCGCAGTATTGCCAGAGGCGCGGCCGTCATTGCTTCCGGGGTAGCTGTTTGCAGTTCAGTTAAATAAAGCAATTCTATAGAGTATATTATTAATATAATATTAAGTTTAGAACATTAAATGTATTAATAATTATATTTAATTGCGACATTTACGGTAAAAGATTGCTTGCTGTAACTTTAATAGAAGACTACATTAAAGACAGTTGTAATATTAAGAAGAAAAAGAAATTAAACATAAGTTAGTATATCAAATATTATTAATAGTTATTTTGGTTTTTAATTATAAATTTTTAGGAGAAATATTTTTTAAGGGAAACACATAGTAGGTATATTAAATTTACACTTTTTTTTTACAAAAACAAATGAAGTTTCCACAGATTAATTACACATAAATCTAAAGAAAAACAATTTATTTAAATATTGAAAACAAAAAGACGAAATCTATATACGTATATTCATATTTATTAAGGCATATGTTAAGATATATTTAAAAGCTTCTTCCAGCTTCTATTCATGTGGTGATAGTGTATTTTTTTAAAGATTTAAATAAGGGGATATAACGTTTTGCTTTTGGAGGACATATGTTTGTATATGGTTATAGAGTTCGCGATATCGTACGCCGTCACCATTGTGACAATAAACAATAATAGTATGAAAAATAGAAAACTAGACAAAGGCTATTTATTTATTTCAAATTGATGTGTACGAAACGAAACTAATGTCATTTTTTGAGTGGTTTTAAACGCTTCATTTATATATTTTTTAGCTTCACTTATATAGAAGGATAGGCAGAGGGAAACTAGTATAAAAACATTCTGTTCTCCACTTTCCGTTGAATTTTTTTATCTTATTTATCAGTAATACTCAGAATTAATCACCTTTTTTCAAATCTTCGTAGTCAAACATTTCGCATTGAATCTATTGAAGTTTTTTGAATAGGTAGCCCGAGACATCGTGGTTGAAATCATAGTTTATATTAAGTCTACTTTAGCAATAGCATTAGCATTGACAATTTTTATGCAAAAAATGACGAGACAAGTAATTCATCGAACTCATAGTATCTCTGTACAAATAATACTAAGAATAGACATTATGGAAATTAAAAAAAAAAAAACAGCTTCACGCTGTATCCCGCATACAACAGAGTAGGCAGAGGGAACCTAGTGTAACGACACTCCGAACTGAACTCTTATTATATTGCCAGAAAATTATTATGGTTAAAAATTGATTTAAATAATGAATTTAATTATTACGACTATTAATAATTGTTTCTATTAACTTTAAATTTTATTATGCAAAATGTATAAAAAATAAAAAAAGTCGCTAATAACCAATAAGCTATGCTTCAAAGGAATTCTAAGCTAGTTTGAATAGCGAACAAAATTGTTGCGAAGCAAGTGTTTATTAAAATTCACTTTGCACTTATTATGCTCCATAAATTCCTTCAAAGTCCTACTTTAATTGCATTATCCGGCTTTGCGTAGCGTTATAATATTATGTATATGGAACGTCTATTTTATAAGAAAAATTACTCAAAACTTTAAAATGCAAAAACTAATAGCTACGGTATATTATATACTTTTAAAGATAAATTAAATATTTAATATTGGGGCTAAGCGCGGCGTTAAGTTCCGCAACTCAACTTGCAACGCCTCTAGGATTCTGCTTAAAGCAAATAACCAATTCATAAAAGTAAATCTTTGAAGAAACATTTATCTTTTAATGGACAACTACTGGCGTTAACTTATACTACTTGATGATACTTTCGTTAATTTTTTTACAAAAGTCTTGTAAAAATGTAAAAGTAAGTAATACTTCAAAATAATAATAGTTATTCATGGATTATATTTGAACTATATTTATTTACATTAATACTTCCATTTCTTCGCTCTGGTGTTAAGGCTAAGCGCGGCGTTGAGTTCTGCCACTCAACACGCAATACCTCCAGAATTAGGCAGAAAGTGGGGAACGGAGTGTCTTAATACTAGGTTCCCTCTGCCTACCCTGCTATGTGCGGGATACAGCATGAAGCTGATATTTAAACTATGCTAACTTAAAATATAGGATACTTATAATGTTATTTCTAAAAGAAATATGTATATCAAAATTATATATGTGAATAATATACTACATTCAGCAAATATTTCTTCTACTAAAAATTTCGTATAAAATAGAAAACAAAATATCTAAAACCCGAATGCGAGAATATCACATCACATTTAATTGAAAAGCTTTTAAATTTTCTATCTTTATATTGAATAATAAAAGGTTACGTTACATATATGTTTTATTTATAATATAAATGTATAGAATAAGACACTATACATTTAATTATAGTAGATAGATAGATAGATAGATAAAAATCTTTATTGCACACTTAAAAAGATAGAATACAATAAATTCTTAAAACAAAATGCACAAAGGATTTCTAACTATATGGAATCTCAGCTATACATATATAGGATTCATTCAGGAGTCTGTCTATATGATAATAGAGAACGTTAAGTATAATTGTAGCATTACATATACGACATTAAGTTAGACGGAAACAAAGGAAATTCTCATTTACACGAACGAGCAACTTCATATGTACATACTATATACATAAGTATAAGCTATAATTTGTATTTTCATTTCTTCGCTCTGGTGTCGGGGCAACACGCGGCGTTAAGTTCCGCCTCTCGACACCCCATGCATCTCGAATTCGGCGAAAGTATACCAGAGATACACTCGTATCATTTCGTATAATAAAATATTTTTTAAATACGCTTTAAAATTAAAAATCGTTTGCATATGAGACGACGAACTCAATAAAGTGACCGATGAAAATAGCTTGCCATATAAAGTTGTGAATTGTTACTTTCTGCTTAGTAGATAATAAAATCTTCTTATTCTTTCTTTCAGCTTCACCATGTGTCCCGCACATATCAGGATAGGCGGAGGGAACCTGGGAATATAGTGTTAAAATTCGAAACCCAAATTTTTATTTATTAAATAATATCTTAAAAGATATTATACTAAGGTGAGTTTGTAAAGATATCGTATTAAATATAAAATATCACAAGAGTATTCTTTAGGTACCTATAATTTTATTTACATGTAAATAAAATTTTAATTAAAATCATGTAGTCTAAACGACAAAATAAAGTATTATCATTTCTAGGATTTCTTTTTAAAAGAAACGATAACATATAAATACATCAAAAGATAGTAAAAGTGATAAAATTCTAAGTTTAAAAAAAATATTTAAGTAATAGTAATTTTTACAAACGAGGTTTTGCTCAAAGAGATCAAATATAAATAATTAGTGTAAAACTTATAACCCTTAGCCTTTGCTTTGAAGTACGACTTCAAAAAAAAAAAAAAAACCGCCAGGTAAGGGCGTCTCGACCTACGTACAAAACGACCTCTGTCGCTTATACTTTGAAAAGAAAAGGACATTTTCTTTTAATGTTTCATAATTTTCCCAACATAATACTGTAAAAAACGTAAAAATAAAATAAAAGTTGCAAGTTCAAATACAGTTCGCAGTTATTTAATTTCTTCCTTCATAATTGTCTTTATTGGGTACAAAGTAAAAAAAAAAAATGTCAGAATTTGTTAAGTAATCGCGTTCTTGCCCTCGTTAAATCCTATAGCTGCAATTAAGAAAAGGGCACTTAAGCGGGCCTGTGAGCTGATTATGCTTAAAATGAAGCGGTAACACCCGGTATTGCCTTCCACGTTTGCATAAATAAAGTGTTACTTTGATAAATATTATAATATTAGAGGCCCGTCGTAGCCTTAGGGCTCTAAGTGTGACTGTAATCGCGATATGTTGTGAGTTCGATTCTCATTCGAGGAAATACAACATCAAAGAGGAACGTTGAGTTCCGCCACTCAACACGCAATGCCTCCAGAATTCGGCGGAAAGTGGGGAACGGAGTGACAAACATATTATTTATTTTAAATTGGGAAACAAACAGCTTTTACAATACTTTTTAGCATAATACATATCCATATTACTTATTAATTATGTATGTATAAAACCTTAACAAACGTTCAAAATGTATAATTGATCAAATCTTTCTATTACGCTTCCCTTGTTCGAGATTCGAGATTCAAAAAGCAGAACTAAGTTATTTGTATATTGTTTTCGGTTTTTTCATTAAACACAATGTAATAAAAAAGTAATAAAAACTATGTAATATTCTTTTTATTTATACCTACACAGAAGGTAGATTTAAAAGTTTTTCTTAATTTAGAGAAATAAAATGAAAAGCCTCGTCGCTTAGGGCACACTATTTTAATACAATTTTTCTTTCGCTCCCATTTCCTGCAGTCTCATTTTTATTTGTAGTGTACATTTATATTCCCTATTTTCTTGGGAAAATATTTTTATATATTTTTTCTAAAATGTGATAAATTGTAATAGTATTTAAATTGAAAATATAGTTTTTTTTATTTATTTTAAATAAATACTTTCAATACAAAATATTAGTTTATTTGCCTAACGCAAAGCTTGGGGCGAGTATGCTGTAAATTTAACTAAAATGTCCGGTCTGGTTAACCTCAAAAGCTCAAGGGAATCGATAAGCCAAAGGTGATCGTGAATGTCTTAGATATTCAAATAAGCTATAATACTAATATATAGTATTGGACATTTAGGATATGCCACAATTATGGACATGTAATCTCTATGTAGCAAAACTGATATAGATTTTAAAAATAAAATCATTCTTCAAAAGTTGGAAAAGTGGAATGGAAAAGTGAGCGGTAAGGTAAGGGGAGACCTCGGTTGACCTTCGAAAACACAGTATTGAAGAATGGAGGAAGGTTACGTAAAAAGCATGAGGATCCCCCAGAGGGCATGTATGAAGAGGTTGATGACAGTGGACGAGGCGAACGAGGTATGTAGAGACCGTAGCGTTTGGCGCTCCTTTCTCTCTGACTACCCCGCTGGGGATAAAGCGTGAAGCTATGTACGTATATATTTTTGAGTAAACAAATACCAAAAAGGTGTCGAGGTAAAGGGCAGCGTTGAGTCCCACCACTTAACCAGAATTCGGCGGAAAGTGGAGAACGGAGTGTCCCTCTGCCTATAGCTGTGTGCGAAGCTGATTAAAATTTATTAAATTTTTAATAATTTTTTACATATACATGTAAAAATGCAAACATAAACAAATATTTTAATATAAACCGCGTCAGGGATCACAAAACAAACTGAGCGTTTATTATGTCGTTAAGAGAGCAGCGAATGGTTGTAATGTGGAAACCGCGACACGGCAGGTTGCAACTAACGCGGGGCCACGCTGAATATAATGTATTACTTTGACATTATGTTTATTACACATACAAATGTACAAATGTACAAATTATTTATAATTGTGTACGTTAAATATAGAATGTGTAAAAACATTTTACTATGTGTATCCTAATGCTATAGAAAGTATTTACACATATTTAAAAAATTACTAAGTTTTTTTCTTGAATTTAGGCTTTCACTCTTAACACTAGGTTCCCTCTTCCTATTTTGCTATCTGCGGGATAGCAAAGTAGGAAGAGGGAACCTATATGTATATACGGATACAAATAATGATAATTTGGAGGAAGCTAATTACTTTACTACTTTCAAGTATCCTAATCCTAATCTATATATATAAAAGGACTTGTCCTCACTGACTGAGGTAAGACGCACGCACAGCCGTAACCGCTCTGCGTAGAAACGTGAAATTTGGACAGATGTTTACTTTCGTAATCTGGACATCCACTAAGAAGGGATTTTGAAAAATTTTAACCCTAAGGGGGCGAAATAGGGGTTGAAAGTTTGTATGGAAAAAAATTTAAACCGGCACCGATTTTTATAAAATTTGAAATTTAGATTTTTAAAAGTATTTAATTGAACACGTGTTTCATCGTTTTCTAGAATTCTCCCCCTAAGGGTACAAATAAGGGGTTGAAAGTTTGTATAGATTTTTTTTAAATCGGCACCAATTTTTATAAAATTTGGAATTCTGACTCTTAAAAGTATTTAATTGAACAAATGTTTCATGTTTTCTTGAATTCTTCCCCTAAGGGTGCAAATAAGGGGTTGAAAGTTTGTATGGAAAAATCATTAAATCGCCACCGATTTTTATAAAATTTGAAATTCAGACTCTTAAAAATATTTCATTGTTTCGTGGTTTTTTGGAATTCATTCCTAAATACGCAAGCGAAGCTGCGCGCGTCCGCTAGTTTTATATAAAATTCTAATATGTTTATAATAAAAAGTGAGCTGTAAAAAGTTTTCTTACGCTAAAAGTTTTGATACGGTACGGTATGGTATACGATACAGTGAACTTAGTGATAAGACACTCCATACCCTATTTTACGGCGTTTTCTGGAGAGTGAGGAAATGAAAATATTAATCATTTCCTCTAGTAGGAATCAAACCTACAACCAAAGTCACAAGCGTGTGACTTTAAACGTGACAGGTCATACAGGAGATTGATAATATAGTTTTTCTTAGTTTTGTTAAAAACAAGTGCGCCATTGACTCTCCTATAAGATTTCGGAAATTAGGCGAAAAGAGAAAGTGAGGAACGGAGTGTCTTAACATTCGGTTTCCTCTCGCGTGAAGCGTGAAGAAACTTGAGTAAAAAACGTAAGATTTACAAAGAGAAGTTATATTTTTTTACATTATAACGCATTTTTAGCACAAAGTGTAAGTTTTCTAGTCGTTGTAATCGAGTGCAATCCATATAGGTACCCTTTGTGCGATACCGAAGTACCTCTCGGTTCGTGATGACGCAACGGTCTCTGTGCTACACCGCTATATTTTACTCTAATGCCTTGAAAGTGTTTTAAGTATTTTCTTAGCTGGATTTTACGGGATAGCGCGTGATTGATATGTACTTAGAAATCGTAACTTTAACTTGACAAGTATTTTTACTGACTAAGTGCTATAATTGTGCAGGGTAGGCAAAGGGAACCTAGTGTTAAGACTGGTTTTTAACTGTTATTTTACATTATTTATTTGTTTAGAATGTCTCTCAATACTTAGTTTAAAATTTTTGAGAATCATTCTAAATAACTTACGTTATCACAATTTTTAGATCGTATTTCTTTTAATGATGAGTATACAATTATATTACAAAAAGAATGCAGCAATTAGTTTAATCGTTTTTGGGTCATGAATAATTTTAAAAGTAAAAAATGTCTACTAACTTATGAACATATGAACATATCAAGTAGAGTTAAGTATAAAAGAATTTTAGTAGGAAAAAAGGTTAAAAATATTTACTGTATTCGAGCATAAAATATTTGCGTCGAATGATCCTTTCGTGAAAATCTCTCTAAGCCGAGTGGAAAATATTCTAACTATTTTCTCCCTTTCATTTTTGCTTCCCGAGAATATTCTATACATATATTAAGTGTATAATGAAGGACCTTTTTGCGTACAAAAGAGAAAAATATAATAAACATTATGCTAAACTAGTATTTTCAGTTTGTCAAAAATATATGTTAAGTATAGTTTAAGTAAATGTGTAACAAAGAATATAATGTCGGAATGTGAATGTAATGAAAATTATATGATTTTCATAAAAATATTTCAGTTAAATTTGTAGTTCTTTAGAATTTAGGACATTAAAGTGGAAAGCTTAAGAACTTACTAAAACAAAGGGAGAGATGAACATATTCATGTAAAAGTTATTTAAAAAAAATAATGATATAATGACCGATATTATTTTTTAATATACCTAAACGATACTTACGAAAAAAAAAATATGCAACTTAGGGAACTTAGGGAATATTATTAATTTTATTTGCTTCACCCTATATCGCGGACATAAGAGAATAGACAGAGGGAACCTAGTGTTAAAACAATCATTATCAGAGCGAAAAATAAATTAATAAATAATAATTAATTTCCTCGAATGAGAATCGAACCCACAAGTATCACGACGGTCTCCATTATACATATTATCTTAAAACAAAACTATATATTAAATTTTAATTTATATTGATTTGAGAGTAGGTACCTGAAGTAGATCAAGTGGAAGTAATACGTTGCATACACGTAACGAGAACCTTTGAATTTCTAGAATTGTGGCCTCGTCTAATGTGCTTCAATGAAAATGATGTGAATAAGAGGTAGTTAGGCGCAGACATCGACTTGAGGATGCAGCTTTATTACCTGAAGCAAATATTGAAGTTGAAAATGATTATGTACAAGTACATGTATCTACATGTACATCATACATGTATCTAGAGGCCAGTCGTGGCGCAAGGACACGAAGTATGTGACTGTAAATGCCACTGGTTGTGAGTTCGATTCCTGCTTGAGGAAATTAATATTTATTTCAATTTATATTTTCATTTCTTCGCTCTGATGTAGAGTATATGCAATGCCTCCAGAATTTGCCGGAAAATGAGGAATGAAGTATCTTAATACTAGGTTCTCTCTGCCTACATATCCTGCTCAGGCCTAATAGCTGTACATCAAAAAAGTTTTTTCAAATATGTCAAAGTAGTTGACGATGTGCGTGTAAAAACAGGGAAACAGACAGACTTAAAATCATCAGATTCATATTTTTTTAGTGTCTTAAAATCCCTCTAGGCTGTTCTTTCGTATATTCGTACAGACAAAAAATTTTTATACTTTTATTAAAGTCAAGTCAAAGTCGAAATATCTTCATTCCATAAAAATGCTTAACATTTACTTGAACATGTCATAAAAGTAGAAAAAAATGATGAGAAGATCCAGGCAAAGAAACTCATGGACACTCTTTTTAACTGCCAATATTATAGTCATATATTACACGGTACGCTAGATATATATTACATTTTAATTTATTTTTATGAAATACTTCATCTATTGTTGTTTTAGTTGTAGTGAATGATTTTAGAGCAAATTACTAATGTAAAAACATAATAACAATAGCATAATTTAACTTTTTATATTTCGATTCAATGCATTTTATTTAGTACATTCATTCTGAATTGTTACTTCAATTTTTATTTTAATTATTCCTCTATACATAACCAAATGGCTACTTCAATATTAAAATAATAGAATAATAGACTAGGTATGTTACCTAAAATATATATAAAAATCTGTTAAGTGCGAGTCGGACTCGCCCACTGAGCCTACCGTATCAATTTCAGGATCGTAGGTCAACGGGAAGTATACTGTGGAACTTATAAAACTTGACTAACTTAAATTTGTGGGCATGTGCACTCATTTTGTACATATGAAATGAACTACGAATGTAAGCTTGTCATTTTTTTATATGAAATACATATAAATGTTCACTTTTCGTAATGTTTCCTTTATTTCTATTGTAAGTTCTTACTTCGTATCAAATTTTATAACTGTAGGTCCACGGGAGGTACCCTATAGGATATGATTACATGACGAATTTTGTACAAAATGCAGTAAAATCGATGTATAAATTGTCTCGATTATATCATTAGATTGCGTTGACTTAGAAATTTCATTTTTCTTCAAGACACCATAGACTTGAATATTTGATATTAATTTCACCTTGCTAATAACAGACGGACAACAAAGCGATCCTATAAGGGTTCCGTTTTTACCTTTTGAGGTACAGAACCCTAAAAATAGCATAATTTTTTGTCATATTTCATGAAATCTGTATATAGGTCGTCAATGTCAAGAATTTTTGAAAAGAAAAAGAAATTTTTGTACGAATCGAAGAATGTGATTGCTTTGATGTGAGAATCTTTGAGTATTTAAGTGAACTTAAGGCGAGGGCGCTGTTGAATCAGTATAGCACCGCACGCAATTAAGCATGGCATTGGTGTTTCTCAAAGGTTTATAAAGGCTCTTGAGGTTGGTCGGCCTGTGAACCTGTTTGTTTGACGTTGAGGGTTCGATTTCTTTTAGCTTTCAGTGGCATATTGCAGGTATAACTTTTATTAAGGTAAATCTTTTTCGGAAACTGTAAAAGTATTACTAGTAGGTATTTACTAAAGCTATTTAAAATAATATTTAGTATCAGTTATTTAATTAAACATAAAAAATAAGTCTGTGATTTCAAAATTGCTGTTTTTTCCAAGTGTATATAGTTATTTAGTTGATACCAACACAAACAAACAATTTTATAATTTTTATCTATCGAATTATATTTCTGTTTAAGCTATGCCAAGCCAATAATAGAAATAATACATATATCCGAGTATATATTACTATTTTTATCCGTGAAAACTACGTTTACCGTGTGTGCCTACCTCGATAGATATGCCATAAATAAACATTTTTCTATTAAATATAATATTTTTTGCTCATCTAAAAAGATTTTAATTACAATTTATAAAATGTAAAACAGTATAGAAAACCATAATAAAACAATCATTACATAGCAAGAATAAACAACACTGCAAATATTTTGATTAAAATACCGAAAATATTACAATAGTCTTAGACACAAGCCAGTATAAAATAAATATGCGACAGAAGAAATATGAATGCTCCATAAATACGGATTTTCCGATTTCAAATACAGATCTGTTGGGAACGTGGTATCGTAAGGACAGCGCTATCCACATTTTATCGTATATTCTTTTGTATGCATTAATATTGGTAAACGTGTATGATTGTATGTAATCGGATTTTGTATAAACATCATCACGCTGTATCCCGCACAACGCAGGATAGGCAGAGGGAACTTAGTGCTAAGACCCTCCGTTCTTGATTTTCTGCCTAATTCTGGAGGCATTGAATGTTGAGTGACGGAACTCAACGCCGCGTGCCACTTGTTCAATTCACCTCATCATTGAGTATATGAATTAAGCTAGATTTACTTTAAGTAATATTATCATTTATGGGTGGTTATTTTAAAAATGAATATGGAAACAAAATGTAAGATTTTTTTTTGTTAATTTTAGATGTGACCTGAATTTTAAGATGAATTTTGAATATTTTATATTTGTAGAGACAAAGCCGCGTGTCAAGCTAGTTCGGCAATAAACCAATACGGCCTGTCCGATCCATAAACAACATACAAAGGATTGCCCACGCTTTCTCAGAATGAAGAAAGTCCATTGTGTTCGACACTCCTTTTAACCGATACCGCTTGTCCCGCTGCTTTGAGCTGAAAGATATTATATAGATTACATTTGAAACTATATATTACACACACACATATATATATATATATATATATAGAGGCGGTCGAGGCCAAGGGACGCAAGAGCGTGATTGTAACGTGACAGTGCTGGGTTCGATCCCCACTCGAGGGAATGAATTATTATTTCTGAATATTTTCATTTCTTCCTTCTGGTAAGAATTCAGCGGAAAGTGGAGATCGGAGTGTCCTAACACTAGATTCTGTCTCGTTAAACTGAAAAATATATAATACGTAACTAAATTTCATTATTCTATTTCGTAACTTTCGTGTTAATGTAAAATGTTCAAAAAACAAAAAGTTTTCTTAAAAGTAAAAACCACGTACTTGTCAATGATTAATTATTTCATACATGTATTTTTTAAGCGTGTCATTCCACATACAGTAATAGGTTGAGAGTATGGTGAATGGATATTCACTGGATATATATATATTAGAGACGGAATTCAATTATTAACTTTGTCTTGCCTAAGCGAGGAAGTGAATTAAATCATAACCTCAAGTGGGAGTCAAACCCACAACCATCACGTTGCGAACGCTACTCCACAGTGCCCACAAATTTCCACATATACCTAGTATATGTAATTTATTTATATATTTTAGTCAGCACGGTATATTATCTTATAACACGGTTAGTTAAACTTCTAATTACATTTGCTGTCAGGCTGCTGGCGAAAGATAGGGAGGGATTCCTTTATTATTTTATTAATAACAATTAAGATGTTTGGTATGATATAATTAATCTCATTTATTATGTTCCCAATATATATTAGATTGGCCTTTTTATTTGTTTCTGAATGAAAAATAGTAAAGATTCGATTTCCATGTGAGTATATTATTGAAGTTATACTTCTTTTGCGGCATTAGGCAAAATGGTGGACATAAATTTTACGAAAACAAAAACCGACGCCATGAAATTAGTTACTAATGACACGTGTCAACATTTCAGTTTTTTATTTATATATAAATATTTTTTATGAATAATGATATTTAAATAAAAATTATTTAAGTGGTTAATGCGTTCTAATAACATTTTATTCTAATGTATTTAAATATATCTTTTTTATTTAATTAGTGCCGTTCTCTCTACAATTCAATAAACATAAGATAACGAGAAGAAAGAAAATTTCAGAATGATTTTTATCTTCTTACGCCAAAAAAGTATATATTAGTAATGTACGCGTGTTAGAAGTTACAAACAAAAATCTTTTATTATTATTTGGTTTGCTTATTAAAAATGTTTAAGGCAACTTCAATATCACAAGTTAATAGTTAAAGTTGTCTTCAAACGTCCATTTTCAACAGTTTTTTTGGTAAAAATGAAAATCCAAAGGTTTTTAACGATATTTTTTATCCCCTAGGGTAATAATGTTTATAAGTTAAATAAATAAAATGAATATTTATTGTACTAATATTTAATTAAATCTGTGATTTCAAACTAATCGCCCGAAAACCAATAAATTATGATACATTTACGAGATGGAACGATTCTAGAAAATTAAACGTCTATTAATCTATTCGGCCCTAAATATCTAAAATGTTTTAAGAGCTTTGGTCTTGATTGATATTTGATTAGTAATTATATCGACGGATTTATGACCAATTATAACGATGAGGGTTTTTGACGTTTTAATTGATGATTATGAAGCAAAAATCTACTTTTTATTTCAGGGAGAGTACAATTGTACAATAAATAAGGCTTAACCAATTAATATTTTTATACGACAAACTAAATATATTAATAAACTTACATATTAGAGATTTTTGGTCAGCTTCACTCTGTATCCTGAGTGTAGCAGAGTAGGCAGAGTAGGCAGAGTAACCGAATAGAGAGATTTCCGCTGAATAAATAAAATGTATGAAGATTTTCTTAGAAAAACTTAGTATTAAGACACTCCGTTCCCCATTTTCCGCAAAATTTTGGCACGCTTTCTCCGTCTCGACACCAGAGCGAAGAAATAAGCGAAGGAATTGAACCCACACTTCGTACCCCTGGGAGATTAAAATGTTCGTACAAAATGTAAAATAGTTACAACAAAAATAGATTACCGCAAAGCCAATTGTTAATTTAACTTTAAAGCAAGTTGGCGTAATAAAATATTCCATTTCCTGTTGGCCTAACAATCGCGATTATATTCTTTGATCCTATGCCTCGTTAAACTGTCATCTTTTTTACTCTTTTACATTCTAGTCTCTTCTTTGTGGTATAATGAGTAATTTTTTAATAGGGAATCTGTTAGGTTTTATGTTTTAACAGAATTTCGAGATTTCTTCTAATTAATATGCCGGCAGTGCTTGAATATAAGCGCGACGGTTGTGAGTTCGATTTCTACTCAGGAAAAAAAAATTGAACGTAGGCGGAACCGCCTCTAGGAAATTGCCCGTGGGTTCTTATTCCGCTACCTTCAATGTTTTTTATATGTATTTGCCTTAACCGAATGTTACTTTGAAAATGTAAAAACCTATAGTTTATAGGTTCCTCTTGTATAACTTGTTATAAGTAAGAGAAGCATGAAACAATAAAAATTAAAATACGAAGAAATTATAATATAAGAGTATATATCTAAACTATGTAAATATCAGTTAAATAATAACATTATAGGTTATTCCGTCCGAGGAAAGACGAATTCCTAACTTAACTAAAACACAGTTATTTGAAATGTGTAAATAAATAAGTGTGGTTAACAATTTAATACTTACATCCTAAAGAGGATTGCAAGTTACGCAACCCTCAAATGTTTAACCTGTAGAGATCCTTTAAGAACCCTTAGCCAGAATAAGCTGTATCTTAATCTCATAAATACTGAATTTGAATAGAGAATCAAGAATTTTGTTACCTGCTTACAAATTGGTTGAATATTTTCGACTTATCCATGTATAAACTGAGGCCAGTCGTGTAACTCCAAATGCGACAGGTTGTGGGTTCGATTCTCACTGGATGAAATTAAATATTAAATATTTTCTTTTTCTCGCTCTGTAATGAGGCAAACCATAGCGGTGAGTTCCGCCACTCAATAAGCAACGGTTGCAGAATTCGGCGGAAAATAGGGAACGGAAGTATCTTAATGGGAACGTATCTAAACACTATGTTCTCACCTTTCTTCTGCCTACCATGGTATATGCGGGATACATCGTGAAGCTACAAAAAAAAAAAAATATTAATAATCTCTTTTTTTAGTTTCTATAATAATAATTGTTAAGTGTTAATAAATATTATTTAATTAAAACTAAATATTTCTTCAACAAATAAACGACAGTTTTATTATGAACTTGTATTTGATACAATACAATAAGCCGCTATGCTTGTTAGTCTACAATAAACCACCGCTGTTCTAAGGTGAATTGATTTTGAAAAACGTATTATTACTTGGCGAAGAAACGCGAAGTATAACAAAGTTTGTAAAAGCCGAGTTCATAAGACGGCTTTATTAGACTATTGGCAGGTGTGAACCAGCTGACGTCTCCAATATTAATATCTGATGGATCTCTCACCAACATTTCTGCGCCGATCCCGAATTTTAATGGCCGTTTCGCATGTGGAATTTGAGCGTTGGAAGGTCGTTATTCAATATCTTTTTCAATTAATGCGTGGAATTCCAAACAATGATTTTTAAGATAGTATTCTGTGTTTAAAAGATAGAAAGAAAGTGGGGAATGGAGTGTCTTAACACTAGATTCCCTCTGCCTATTCTGCTGTGTGCGTTTTTTTAAATTCTATTTTTAATATATGATCGATCTAGCGTGTGGCTGAAATGACAGGCATGGTTTACATTATCATTGTTATCACAGTAAGAAAATATTTAAAAAGTCTTAAAATTTCTTTGATATATATTAAGTTGCCTTTGAATCGATAACCGATCATCTGCAGTGGAGTAGATATTATATTTATTGCTGTTCTGGTTCCTGGATAAAAATTTTTTACAAATACTTTTTTTTTATATTCATATAATTGTACAATAATAGGTACACATACAACATAATTATTAAAATCGTTTACTTAAAGAAGTACCTAATATAAATCACTCTTTTTCCACTTTTATAATTGTCTAAAAAAAATGGAAACAAAAAATCAATTTTTTATTAATGATAATAAAAATATAATTTACCAGGTTTAAAAACAACATAACAAGCTCAAATAGCTGTAAGCTGTATTTATCTTGGAATCTGTTTGTATTGTCAGGATTGGGATCAAATAAAAGGGTCCTCCGAGAGGTGTCCCAATAAGCAGATTGGCGGAAACGTGACAAGACAGCTAAGTGGCTACAAGAAGTGCTAATCATTGTACCTTTCCTTGGAACTCCTGGTTTTGTGGGACCAAATAGTGTAACGGACCGACCGCCCGTTGGTTATGTTTATATATTTATGTTTGTTCCTGAAAAATAAATCTATAATGATGAAGAACGCGTGAAGCTATAAGTTAAATATCTTTAAAAGTTTTTTAGTTTCACGCTCTATCCCGCACATAGCAGGGTAGGCAGATAGAATCTGGGAACATAGTGTATACTCAGTTTTCATTAAGATAATTCCGTTCTCAACGTCATGCGGAACTCTTGGAGGCATTGCGTGTTGAATGGCGTAAATTAACGCTGCGCTTTGCCTCGTTATCAGAGCGGCAAATATTAAATATTTCAGTTCCTTGGATGAGAATCGAACACACAACCTCTTGAATCAATTTGGCTTAACTTCAAATCTATATAACTTATAATAATCATAAATTATAATAAATAGAATAAAAACCGAAAAAAATAAGCAAAAAATAATAAACAAATTAAAATATATCATACCGTTCACAAACGTATTTAAGTGTTACAACGGTATGCGACAGCCGGATATACGGAAAGTTATTATTAAATTTCCGTTATCCGTACAAAATCTCTGAGCGGTGCGGACCCGTGTTAACCGTGTGAGTCGCGTCTAATTTCGTCATAATTTATAATGCTTCGTCCTCGTCCACTTTTAACAAACATGGGGTAGACCTTTCTAAGTAATGAGCAGGGATTTCGTGGCTGTTGGTACAATTTTCATGTTTTATTTAGAATATTATTATGTTTTGTTGCATGGAAGTGTATGTGTAGAAAAGTCAGTTTTATGTTGTTCTGGTTTACAGCAGGGTAGGAAGAGGGACCTTAGTCTTAAGACACTTCGTTTTCCACTTTCCACCCAATTCTGGAAACATTTTGTATTGAGGGGCGGAAACGACGTCGCGCTTTGTCACGACCAGAGCGAAAAGATGGAAATATAAATTTAAATAAATATTTCATCTCCTGATCAGAGTGGGCATCGAACCCACAACCAGTCGGTTTTACGTTCACACTTTGTGCCCCTGCGCCAAGACTGGCCTCAGGATAGTAGATGAAATATTTATTAAAATTTTTATTTTTCTATTTCTTCGTCTTCAGAATTCGGCGGAAAGACAGCAAGGGAGTGTCTTAACACTAGGTTTCCTCTGCCTACCCTGCTATACGCGGAAGACAGCGTGAAACAAACATCAAAAAGACACTTGGCACGTGTACATCACGCTTATTATACGTATGTTCAAATTTATATTATTCACGTACATATATTTGTCACTTGGGCTTTTGATATGAAATAATTTGATGAAATCCCAGAACTAAAATATGAACATATGAACGTACAAAAATAGCAATATTATTATATATATGAACTAGCGGCCCGCCCGCGGCTTCGCCTGCGTGAACTATGTTATTATCAATTTCTGTTTCCATGAGTATCTACGTCCTATAAGTGACGTCCACGCAAAATTTGAGACTCCTAGCATTTGTAGTAACGAAGTTTCATACAAACTTTCAACCCCAAAAACAACCCCTTAGAAGTTGAATATTACAAATTCCCGTCTTAGCGAGCATCTACGTCCTATAAGTAACTCCTATGCAAAATTTGAGATTCCTAGCACATGTAGTTTCTGAGATTTCGTGATGAGTGAGTGACCTTTCGATTTTATATATATAGAAGATATAGATAAGTAAAAATATACAATATTTTTTTCATATTTCTATTGAATTAAGGAATCTCTAGAATTTCCAATGTAAGCAGAAGCATAAATATAGTATTTTATAGCTCGAAAGCGAGTAGGTAATGTGTCTCTAAGCGAAGCCGGCGCACTATGGCCAATGGTAGAACAACGGCAGATCAAAAGTCATTTTTTCAAAGTAGTCCCTGATGCACTATTTTTTTTTTAATTAATAGTATAAGAGTGGAACTTCAATATTATGAATTATTTTTTCATGAATTACATTTGGAATATATATTTATTCATCGTGAAAAATTGTCATTCGTGAGAATGTCTATTTCAGGTTGTTCACTTTGATACTTTAAACATAATTTCCTTAAAAAAATGAACAAGTAGGTATAAAGTGTTATATATTTTTGAAGAGCCCATAGTATGTAGATTTAAAAAAATATATTATATTGTGGATATCGTGACTATATTTTTATAAAAAATATTAACAATAAGTGAAGAGAAAAAAGGTACGTGTTTAAAGTTCATCGAGACTTTTAACAGTTACCGACGTCTCCCGACGCGTTATATTTGATATTGTTTTATAGTCCACATATTCATAAATAAGATTTACCAAAAATCAGCTGCAGAGACCTGCAGACTGAGAAGTTATCACGAAAACTCCGATACAAGTCAGGGGACACGAAAACTCTATCTATTGTAGTTTCTAATGTTTTACTATTTAATTGATTAGATTGCGGTAAATTTCCATAAAATTATTGTTATTTATTGATAAAAGGACGTTTTATCTTCATTTTGCACACATTTTGCACAATCATTTATTCACACTACCCTCATTTATGAAATTATATGAAGAGTGAATTAATTTAAAAAACTATTACAAATTAGTAATAAAATTATTAACAGACGTTTGATTATTAAGTGTTTTCACTAAATTTCAAAATGACGAATACTTTTAGTGTTGCAAGCGTGAATTATTACTCCCATACATTGAAGGTGCAGGGTTTATGTTCAATAGGAGAAGAATTAGCACCTATTTAAATTATTTGAGGTTCCTGGTAAAGATTTTATTGATTGAAAAATTACTTATAGGTCCCGATTGTTCATCCTAATAAACTATTGGGCTTGTTAATTTCGTTTTAGATTTATGCAGTCGGGGTGTTTGTTTTTTAATAAATATTTTTTTATTTTTCAAATTTTTGTTAGGAGTCATTATGGTAATGATAATCATGATATACCTTTTTGAAATCCTCATATTAAGCTCTTAAATTTGATACCCATATTGTGGTATTCGAAACCAAAAATTTTTTTTTCACTAAGTCCTATGGCGTCCCACAGCCGCCATGATTATTATTTTTTAACGTCACCTATCTAAGAACACTTGGGCTGCTAAAGCGAATATAACGATACCTCAATTATGTAAATCCGTTCAGCGGTTCTGGAGATACAAGGTAATAAAGAATATTGCATACATACATACGTACATACATACATACAAAATACGCGCGAAAAACATAACTCTTCTTTAGCAGTCGGGAATAATAATAAACTAATTTAATAATACATTTTTACTATTATTCCTTTAATTTTTACTATTATTTACTGAAAACTTTTCCTTTCATTATTTTTTTATATATAAATTCTCCAACAAAAGTATAATATCTGAACGTCACCTAACGTACTATTTCATACTTTATGCTTGTGCAAAAATTCAATTGTTTATCTTAACAAATAAAAAAGTTATCGATTTTTGATCTGATACAGACCTCGATTTCCCATAGTGCGGCGGTTGCTTAGCTAGGAAATTGTAATTACTCATTCGTTTACTTACCAAAGGGAACTGAGGTCTCCTTATAAAGCAGTTCCATGAATATGTATTTGAATTTAAGTATAATATAGAGATTCTGGGTAAATGATCGCCCCGCAGTGTGCTTTGGATATTAGAATAATAGATTTATGTCAAAAATATTGATAAGAATATTTAACAGGTTAAGGAAGTAGGTTAAGCTGGATTTTGCAAGTTGTTGGGAGTTTATTTTTTTCTGCTAAGCTGTGGTGGGTTTAGTACTGAAACTAAATGTTACATTAAAATTTTTATATGCAACTTGGGTATAAAGTTGGTTATATATTTTTTTTCTGTATTTCTAGTCTTCTTATATTAAAACATTAAAAAGTAAATGTTGCAATTTTTTTTGCTTCACGCTATATCTCAACACTACGTTTCGTCTTTCTACCAGAGCGAGGAAATAAAAATATTTATCCACTCTATGGGAATCGAACCTAGAATCATTGCATTAACAGTAAGATGCTTTGCCTCTGCGCCACGACGCGTCGTGGACGCGACGGTCTCCAATAAATATTTAAAAGTAATTAAACATTTTTTTTATTTGACAAAAACAAATTATGTTTTTTGTAGGTTAATGCGATGATAATAAATTTAAATCTCGGTCCATACTTATATTAAAAGAAAGTAAACAAGAGCTAACCAAGGCTTAATAATTAATTGATATGTAAGCCTTTATAATATTTACTAACTAAATTGATTTTAAGAAAAAATGCTTTTTCGATATTTTTAGTAGAGAATTTGCGGTAAAATTATGGTGCATGTGTACAAGCAATTTTAAATATTCCTAGAATTAACAACATAATGTCGCTTCAAAGGTATTTAGATTTAAAATTTTTATATTACCTAAGGTTTAAAGCTGAATAAAAGTTTTTAGTTAGTCTAATTTGTTTTTATAATTTATAGCTAGCTATATACTTCGAAAACCCTAAGAAAAATGGACTCTATTAAGAATGAAAGTTATATAGAAATAAGAATATACTTAAATTAAAATGTAGATAAATTATTATTATATAAGGTTTTCATCATCTTGGATGTCTTCCAGGAGGCACGGGCTCGAGTACTGCTACGTTCAAATTTTTAAACGTTGTTAAATTTCCAAATATTATTTGCCCTCTAAACTTTAATGTGGTATTGCTATTTAAAAAAAATCAAAATATAATAAAAAAATAATACAAAGAGGCTGAAACGTGACGATTGTGTTTTATTTTTTCTCGAGGGAATGAACAATTGTAATACAGTAGAACCTCGATTATCCGGCCCTCAGTTATACGGATATGTACTTTAAGGGTAATCGTGCGTATAAATATTATATAGAAATGTTATCAAAACGTACGTACAGCGTCACGGGCCGTTATCTTATTATCTAACTGTCAGTTCTACCTGTCGCGGTCACGTAGGTACGCACGCTCTCGTAGGATTTTTTTATTTGAGGTCAGTCGTGGTGCAGGAGTCACAAAGTGTAAACGCGACTGGTTGTGGGTTCGATTCCCACTCCATCTTCTTCCCTCTGGTGTCAAGGCAAAGTACTGCCGTTCCGCACTCAACTCGCAATGCCTCCAGAATTCGGCAGAAAGTGGGAAACGGAGTATCTTAACACTAGGTTCTTTCTGCCTACTCTGCTGTGTGTAGGATAGAGCGTGAATCTGATTTATTTAGCTATTAGAGGAAATAGTTCTACAATAAAGTAAATATTTGAAGCATTTTATATGAGAATTTTCAATGGTGTTACAAACAATAGGGCCTGTTTGCAGGCTGGCTTAAGTATTGCAGCGTCTTAGAAGATTATAGTGGACGGACGGAGGGACGGAGGCTCGCGTGACGGCGCTTATCTTGTTACTCGCCTGTCGCTGTCACGCTATGTAGCCTTGGGTTTCCGTCGCCTAAGACCGAGCTTTGTACGTAGCACTTACGCGTCGTGAACGAAAAGTTTTGTGTTTATGATAGGAACTGTTTTTGATAGGTGTGTATTTTAGTTCCTATATTATGTAAGATTTTTTTTTGGATTTTTATAGTTTTACTCTATTTCTTTATTGAAAACTAATTAATTATATAAAGTTAAACAAGTTGTAGGTACTATATAAAAATATATTATCGATAGGTATTTAAAAAAAAATGGAATCCATACCTATATTATAAATTCGAAAGTAACTCGGTCTGTCTGTCTTTTACGCAATCAGGGCCAGACCGCTAATTTAATTGTGATAAAATACTCATATAGAGATACTTGAGGGTCTCGGGACGAACATAGGATACTTTTTTTTATCATATTTGTAATATTTTCGATATATACCAATATATTAAAACATTTTATTTTAATTAATTTGACATGCAATTTATTCTGCCATGTTAATAACAACCGTTGCTAAGCAACGATTAGCAAAGTTTGTTGTTAGAAAACGTTACTCAAAATGAGCTTGCTTAACGCATCTCTCTATTGAAAATTGAAAATAATTTCATAAATATATTTAATAAATATTCGTATAGTTCAAGCGGGCGTAGCCGCGATCGGGTCCACTAGTATGTAATAAGATAATAAATAAAATTCTGTATAATTTAAAGCTTAATTAAGATATCTGGTACGTATAAAAATAAACTATGTTAATTTAAAACAAACAAAAATGAAAACAATAAATTTAATATTACAATTCTTCTGCGATCGCATATGCATTCTGCATATTAAAGTTGCTGTTGAAGGTAAAACGCGCACCGGAATGAATATTTTTAAGTTCAACTCTTGTCATGTTCTTATTTATCTTCCAACGTTTCTACCAACTTGAGTTATAGCGACTTAAAGTTTCATGAAGTGGGGAACTTTTGAGTTCAAAATGTTCAATAATATGTGATTTTTACGGTTACTTTAATTTTTTTTTTGTTTTGTTACAGCCCAATGAGCTGTGAAAGGCTTGACACTTTAGGTCTGCGTAGGGACGTCTCCTCGCTGTGCGTTCTCTATCGCATTTATCATGGTGAGTGTTCTGAGGAACTGTTCGACCTGTTACCTGCCGCCGAGTTTTCCAACCGCACAGTACGTCACAAACTTAAATACCATCCACACCACCTGGATACGTGGCACTCCACTACTGTGCGGTTTCGTAGAAATTTCCTTCCACGCGCCACCGAAATGTGGAATGGCCTACCCACGGCAGTGTTTCCAGGTCGGTACGATATGGGCACCTTCAAAAAGCGCGTCTATCTCCACCTCAAAGGCCGGCAACGCACCTGTAGCTCCTCTGGTGCTGCACGGGGTCTTGGGCGGCGGTGATCATCGTCAGGTGACCCGAACGCTCGTTTGCCTTGTCCTTTTTCCATAAAAAAAAAAGCTTCACGCTGTAACTGAGTGCCAAGGCATTGCGTTTCTCATTTACCGCTGAATTCTGCAGGCATTGCGTGTTGCGTGGCGGAATTAAACACCGCGCTTTTATACTTACTAAGTTTATGGAATATTATGTTTATATTATTATAATACAAATAACATAACAATCTGTTAAGTTTGAATTGACTGCACTATTCAAATTCGGGTTAATGCTAATCTTTCTGCAATAATACTGATAGTGAGGCTGGGTGATATAGACAGGTATACATTGCTTTGGGACCAAATATGTCTTTCGTTAGAGCAAATAAATAAAAATATTAAATATTTCATTTTCTCGAGTTAGGATCGAACCCACAAACAGTCGTATTTACAGTCGCACGTTTGTTATCCTGTGCCATATCTGGGTTCCTCCTGATTTTTTTATGTCAACAAACACGGAATATAAAAGATTTTAAATAGTATATAGGTGTATATTAAAACATTAATCTTAAGCTTAAGCATAAGATCATCATCAAGCGTCAGCATCATTAAGCTTTATCTAATTATTTTAATTAATTGAAATATTATTTTTTAGTATTTAGCTTTAGTTAAGTTTGTCCATTGTAGATATGGACAACTACAACTTATATTACACTAATAAATATAAACCACGTATCCCTTGAAGTTACATTTAGGAAATTCAAACAACACAATGCATATTTCTTTTAGCATCTTATCTTTTATCTTCGATAACAAAATTTCTAGTAAGTCAACAAAAGACTCTGATTCCGAATGCGGTTAATGGGCGAGTTAACGTAATAGCTGAAAGCACTCAATGCTTACAAAGTCATGTCGGTCGCTTTATGGTTACACTAACTGTTAATTTCCTATTTTTTGCTAAAGGAAATTCTACTGTAAGAAAAATATTGGTTCCTATAAAGTAGTTTTTTATTTCTTCACGCTTGATCTGGGTTTTATTTTTGTGTTTCCGCGGTTAGTTTCTTATTTTATGACGCACATACATATATTGACGACCTATTTATGCAAGAGGCCAGTCGTGGCCGTCATTGTAAACGCGACTGGTTGTGAGTTCGATTTCCACTCAGATGACATTGATATTTTTTCGCTCTGGTGACAAGGCCAAGAGCGGCTTAGAGAGAGCGGAGGAAAGTGGCAGTTCCTTAACACAAGGTTCCCTCTATCTACCCTACCTCTGTGTAATACAGCGTGAAGCTGAAAAAAAAGAAAAACGAATCTAAGCACCTAAATTTAAATCCGCACCGCCTAATAAGTTAATCAATAACCGTTAGCCAAATTAACTCATGATAAAACATTATATATATTACAGAACACAATTTAATAACACAACGTATTATAACCTTAACTTAACACAAAATTTCGAACATGCCCTTCAAAACCATACATGCCCGAAAATTGCTCCATCGACCTCGAGAATTGAACAGTCTAGAGAGGCTCTTGAATTATGCAAAGTACGCAGCGGAAAAATTGATATAAAAATTGCTCGTAAAGCATAAAATTAAAACGCGAATCCCGGACGGTGTTGCAACATGCTAAATACCTGTCGTATTTTAAGCGCCATCTGTCGCCGACAGCGCTGAGACTGCCGCGTTTAATTTATTAACCAATTTGCTGAACGCCCCGAACCGCGTTCCACTCGCTATTTTGTTTCTTGACTTAATAAATTTGAAGTCATAATCCGTGAAAGAGTATTTTTCATAGCGGTATAGGCGAGGCCGGTATTAATATAATTATATTAAACGCCCCTTCTATTTAAATTTAGATTTTTCGTGAACCCAAATATTGTAATACAGGGTGAATAAGTGAAAAATACGATGCTTCGGTGCTTTAATATAGGTTTTTTATGAAGAATTCAACTTTTCAATTAGATGATTTAATTAAGTTGTAAACCGCACGCTGTTTTTAGTTATCTATATAAGATAGATAGATAGATATTATTTATTTGCTACTAGTAATATACAAGAAACTAAATTAAAACAGAATATTGCACGACATCACGCACTCTTGCAAGTCAGACAGGTTATTTATTTCATTAGACAAACTCTAATAAAATAAATAATTCTACTTTTGTTTTTCTGTCTATTCGGGAGAATTTATTCTAGTAAAAATTAACCATTTATTCTCCAAGCCTCATGTTACAGACAAAATTCATTAGATTTGTAATAGCATTACTGAATCAAGACACGCGCTAACGTTGAACGCCAAGTTAAAAAGCTGGAAACGTGTAATGTGTATATAATACGAACTATTTAAAGCTACTTTTGAACTCTTCATGACTCGTAGGCCTACAACTAAATAAGTTTACATGCATGAAATTTAGCACATTTATTAAAACTCCCGAGCTATAAGTATTAATTTTCAATAATTTAACTCAAACCAAAAAAAAGTTATGGATATATTAACCGTTTAAAAACCGACACTTTTGTGATTGACTCACTCACTCCGCAAAAACCTATTCCACTTCTAGTGGACCTAGAAACTTGATATTGGGTTCTAGGATGTACTATTACACATATGATAATTATTAATTATAACTATTAAGAAAGTAAAAAAAATATGAAAGTTGTATCAAAGAAGGTAGAAAAAACGATTTTAAAAATAATAAAGTACTAACGTCCTAGTTGAATATTATCCCGAGTGAACATAACTGTGAATGTGTGTATTTTTCGTGGGTGAAATCGAGAATGACGCATCACTTAACACTCAACTTGGCTCTCGTTTCACATTTATGTTTTCGACGGGATTATTATAATATAAAAAAATTGGTATATTTTTTCAAAAAAAAAACATTTCCACGATATAAATTACGAAACAAGGAAACGATTACAAATAAAATTTATGATAGAAACAAAAGCTCGGTATAATGAGACATTTCACACCGATTCGTGGTAGCACGCGCCTTGATTTACCGTACAATCTACATTATGATAGCCTTAGGATGTACGTGAACAGAACAAACCGAGATATAATTGCATTACAAATTATTATAAAATGCTTTTACGGTGTTACTTTTTATTAAATAAAACGAATTATTTAGATTTGAGCTCATTAGTAGCGACAAGCGTGTGACTGTTGAAGTTCTAGGTTCGATTCTCACTCAAGTACATGAAATATTTAAGATTTTCATTTCATCTCTCAGCACGCAGTGCCAACAGAATTCGACGAAAAGTGGGAAATGGGACTGGATTATTGGGACTGGAACAATGGATTGCTGGGATTAATTGGAATGGAGCGTCTTAGCACTAGGTCTCTGCTTACCCTGCTACTTTTATTTACGGGATACAGAGTGAAGTTAAAAAAATGTTTGTTTCAGTAAAGAATGCTTAAATAAAAAATAACACATCTTTTATAACGGATATACATATTTATGTATTAAAATAAATTATAAGAATTATGGTTGATATTAAAGAGTTTTTATTTTTATTAAATCACATGTTCAAATATTATTTATGTTCATGAAATTACTAAAAATGATTTTTGCAGTTGAGTTGCAAAATTTGAAATGAAATTTCTTGGAATCCATCCAAGCACTGTATCCAATTAATTGAGTATCTTTAAGATATTATAAAATAACTGAATAAATAGCATTCTTCTTAGCTTAATGATCGTACTTTGTAATAATCTTTGAATAGTGAAGCTTTGTAAAGCTCTTTGTTCAGAGACGCCAACGATAAAGATTGTAACAATGTATAGGAATTTTAACAGGCTAGATTGGCTTGAGCACTTGGACTGATTCCAAGAGTCACAGGTTCGAATTATATATATTCTTACTCCAGGCTCTTAAAATTTATTGAAACAAGTACATATATTATATACTAGCAACCCTCTTGCGGCTTCGCCCGCTTTAACTACTGGATTATTCATATTTGTATGTTTGCAAACCACTTAAGATAATGTGAAAATTAATTAACCCTAATGCAACCCGCATTTTCGTAGTTTCAATAAGGATGTTTTAATAAGGTTTCCAATTGTTTTACACAGCAAGGATTTTTTAGTAGGTACCGTAATTTTAAATCTGTGCTACTAATCTTTTCAAGTACTTATTAAAATATATTTAAATGACTATTTTTACATAGTTAAATGACTATTTTTAAACGGAAGATTTTATAAACAAAAGCCTACCTACTAATAACTACTACAAAAAATATGAAACTAAACATATCGCGCTGAAATAATACATTCAACTCCAATTATCCAATACGTGCAGACGCATCTAAATCTTCGTTGCTATAGAGGCAGGCAGGTTTTTTTTTCGCTTGTGGTTAATGCTGAAGAGGGTATTTTGTCCCTGATGAAAAGCAAGCACTACCTGGCTGCCTGTGAGGAAAATTAAATAGAATGCATCGGCCGGGAATCGAACCCGGGCCGCCCGCGTGGCAGGCGAGTATTCTACCACTGAACCACCGATGCGTGTAAGGCAGGCGGGCGCGGCGGACGCATGGCGAGTGGCGAGCCGTTTCGCAGCAAGGATTTTATGATATTGTAACAACTTCTAAAGTACTTATTAAAATGAAAAACAGTAAAAGACAATTTCGATCTACATTAAATGGCCAACGTAACTAATATACTTATTTATATGCTGAGAGTAAGGGATAAGTGAAACTTGACTCGATACAGCTGATGTATTAACGGAGTGATGTGTCAACAATTAAATGCGTTTTGCTCTAAAACAATTCACAATTTCGAAATAGTGTAAAGAGCAAATTTTATCTTCGTTTAACGTAGAAATTTAATAAAGTATTTTAAAGGATAAGGATTAATACCATTATGGAAAAATATCCCTCACAATAAAAAATATATTGAAATTACAATTTTTAGACAGAAATATGATCACTACACGTTATTCTTAAAAGATACGAATATGCTGTCGCGGACTTTTTTGTAGATCTTATTAAGAGGAATAATACTCCAGTACATTTTTTTCATGTAGTACTTACCATTAAAGTAGCGAAAGTGTCTCAACGGGTAGGACTTTATACACATTTATCGTATTTATGTTAATTTACATAAGAATGTACAAATAATAAACTATATATAAACCTTCTACGGAAAATACTCGACCTAATGGTCAAAACCGCATCAAAATCCATTGGATGGTTTAGAAGAAGAAGAGTTAGAAACAACAGACAGACACGAAAAGCGACTTTGTTTTATAAGATATAGGATGATACAAGAAATAAAATAAATATATATCGTCAAAATGAACCTAGAGGTGAAATGTCCATTTCTTAACTTTTAAAATCCAGTAAGTATAACGTGTTTGCACTATGTAAAAATATAACATAAAGACTTGTCGTAGATAACATCCTCGTTCTAGCGGTTGTAATCCATCATGGCGGTGTTTCACGTTTGTAGCCTTTTTTGTACTTATAATTTTACATGAATCCCAACTTAAACAGTATAAATAAAAGTCAATTTATTTAAGAGGGTTAAATGGGCTAAAATAATACACGAATAATTTGAAATATCAGAAATTCAATGAATAAAATAAATATGAACTGAACTCTATTACATGGATATTTCTATTAAAACAAAAATGTTTTTATTTTTTTACCTTTTTACTCAATCTATTACTAATATAACAAGGTAGCCTAGGAAACTTAGTGACAAAACACACCGTTCTTCTCTTTCCGCCTGAATTTCAATTCTTGCGTTTTAAATGGTAGAACTCAAAGTTACAAATAGTCTTAAGAAAGCGGAGAAATAAAAAATAAATTGTAAAAGAAAAATGGAGTAGTGCACTTAATGGGGGAATGAAAGCATAAAAATCTTTTGAATTGTTAAAGTCATTTTCTATTATTTCGGACATAGTTCGGGTCAAATTAAAAAAAGAAAAGAAACAGTTTTAATTAAAATCATAACTTATCTAATGCATTCAACTATTAAATTTGCCAACGTATTCTATAATAATAATATATTTAAAAAAAAAACGCTGACGGCCATTGATCAATTTATAAGGTTAAATAAATAGTCTAAACTACTGATGTGGAAAAAGATATATTGTGTTCAAAAAAGCCACAAAATATTTTTGTAGGCCCGAACAATGTTTGTCACGTTTTGATCGACACGTCGATCGTGGACGTGATGTCACGCACTCTCCTGATTTATGAAAGGAAAGGTAGTTCAGCGTGACCGGCTGTTGATAAATAACACTCGTTACGGCTTTAAATGAGAATGAAAGCTGTACGTTTTTGTATTTACAGACTATATATTATATAAAAGGTAGATTATAAAACCATTTTATAGGTTATTCTTCATGTGGAAAAATAATTAACACGTCGTGTGTCCATATATATTTATCTCTATTTTTATTGTTTGTTTTAAAAAAAATCTTATTTAATTAATATTTAAATTGTTTGAGGAAATAAGGAAGCTGGAGTAAAACATAAAATTATAACTTTTGTTAGAAAACGGAAGCGGTTAACGTTTTTAAAATAAACACGATAAAAATACATACCGTCTATATGTTTCCAACGTACTCGCACAGAGGTTCTATGTAATTACAATAAGTGACATGTATCACTCAATAACAACACTACACACTAGATACCTTCCAATCAGGGCTTCCCCCTACAAGCAACTGTTCCCGTTTGACACAATTCCACTGCTTTTATTGTCTTTTTCACCTAAATCTACCCACTTTTACACGAATATGCTAACACTATTATAATCTTCATCTCTTGCTCGAACTCACCTTCAAAACTGGGTTGAAAGTTTTATTTATAATAATGTTGGCCCACCTAAACTCATAATGACGCGTTGTAATTAGATTTGTAGCCACAAGCTTATAATTAGAGGATGAAGAAACCTACAAAGGCAGGGAATTAGTCAAGCTTACCAGTTAATCAAGATCCAACCAAGACATTTTCGCGCAGGAAAAACAATTTACCCAGTTAATGACAAAGGCTGAGAAAATACAGCTTTTACTTTATGTAGAGGAAATTATCAAAGTATTTAGGACAATTCAGTCGCGATGTGAGAGGAATCATCTTTGTTAAGTGCGTCTTTAAGTTGAAAAGTGACGGGCTTCACGTGAAGCCTTTTTGAGTATTTAATTTCTGTACTTTTCGTCTGTTATGGCCTATTTATTTCGATATGTAGCTATATTTAATTTTTTTTAGCTTTACGCTTTTCGAATTATACTCGTAGCAATGTAGGTAGATAGAACCTAGTGTCAAGACACTTTATTTTTTACTTTCTAGGAAAAATAATAATTATTAACTACGTATATTTTTTTTATGAATATTCTGCAAATATAATTACGCAAAGCTAAAATGTAGCTATCTACGTAAAAATTGGTGTAATTATATATTTCATTCTAACCCCACATTCTCCCCTACTTCGAACATCGTAGTACCTAATTTACACAACGATATATCCATGAAACACGCCAAAGGAATTTTGAAAAAATTATAACTTGACTATGGTAGTTTGCACAAAATTTATGTTTGACGACTCTGGTTTATTGATAACAGTTTTTAAAGCTTTATATGATTTTGATAAAATATAGGAATAAGATAAACGATAGGATATTTCGGTTATCTTGCTAGTAGATTGACATGACCTTAAAATGAACTCTATATACGTTTAATATAATTGATTAATTAAATATATTATATTATATAATATGTTTAATTAATCACAGCTTGTATTAAATTAGCGGCGTTCAGTTTTGCCATATCTGGCAGAAAGTGAGGAACGGAGTGTTTTAACACTACAATATATATACAGCGTGAAACTGATATGATTTTAATTTCATTTTAAATTAATCCAGTATTATATCAAAAAAAATTAACGGATCATTACCAACGCAAACCATTTTTATTGTAAAAATAACGATTTTACTTACTAAGTTTCCTTTGTTTCAAATAAATTGAAAGAAAAAAAGTGAGGTCTTTTCCACATTGCGATTGTTCTATTCACACTAGAGCGTGATTAACATTCAGCACCGCCAGTGACGCTCTTTAATGGTTTCAATTGTAAAGAAAATTTTATAGCATTCAATAGCTAGCTCTGCGGAGAATTTTGTTGCGAATGAGACCTTTTAAATCGCACCTCTCCATTGATTTTGGTCTTTTGTGAAATATTATTCTACTATTTGTTGTGGTTTGTGTTGATTTTTATGTTTATTCTTTTATTAATTTAATATGTAGGTACTAGGAACTGTTTTATATTGCTTATTTTAATATGAATTATCAATAAATAAGGTCTAACCTACTAGTCATGTTATGGCAGTAAACGCAGTGCGGCGTTAAGCTCAGCAATACAACACGCAATATGTTCAGAATTCGGCGGAAGGTGTACTAATGGGAGTAACACATTTATGTAGTCTTAACACCAGGTTACCAGGTTCCCTCAGCCTACCTTGCAATGCGCAGCATGAAGCTAAAAACAAATATAATAAATATATTAAAAGATGCGTTTTAAAAGAATTGTGCGAATAGTGTTAATAATGTTATTTAACGCAAACTTGATGATGATGATGTCCTCCCAGACGTATCCGTCGACGGCGACACAC
>JAEBDU010000128.1:251918-314831 GCA_016802625.1 Heliconius numata
CCTCCAGTCCTACCTACCGTACTAAGCTAAAAAGAGACATTTGAATAATATAAACAAAATAAACTATAAAGTTTAGAACTCATACACTTTTTTGCAAATCCAATTTGGGCTTGTTAATTTGCGCGATCAATAGCTCGTACGTTACCGTGGCAGATTGCGGCGACATCGATCAGAATAGTTCGCTTGCAAATTTGGCAGCTGCTATCCAAACGGATTATACGAAACTTGTGAATACAACCAATACTGTTTATACGTAGTAGTAGTGGGATGTGCAATTGGGGAACTAATTTAAAGGTAGTCGCGGTTGTCTAGTTTTTAAATTTAATTTAAATATAAGAGTAATTTAAATATAAGAGAGAAATACAATTAAGTTATAATAAATATACTAGCGGGGTGAACTACGTTATTATTAATTTCTGTCTCCGTGAGTACGTTCTATAAGTGACGTCCATGCAAAATTTGAGACTCCTAGCATTTGTAGTAACGAAGTTTCATACAAACTTTCAACCCCAAAAACAACCCCTTAGAAGTCGAATATTGCAAATTCCCGTCTTAGCGAGCACCTACGTCCTATAAATAACTCCTATGTAAAATTTGAGATTCCTAGCACATGTAGTTTCTGAGATTTCGTGATGAGTGAGTGAGTGACCTTCCTATTTTTATATATATAGATACACATTTAGATATAGAAGGTAGACATGGGGGTATGATGGTTGTGAGTTTGATTCCCGCTATGGGGAATGAATTATTGTCATTTCAAGTAAATAGACAAAGAGCGCTTAAGTTCCGCCCCACAACACGCAATATCACAAAAATTGGGTGGTAAGCGGGATGCGAAGTGTCTTAACGTATTTGGGATATATCGTGAACCTAAAAAAAAGGTGATAATTATTGTTCGAAATTATATTTTTTACAATTAACAACAATTGGCAAAATTTAGCTTATTAGATGGTTTCATCATCCAAGCCTTGTTTTTGTGTAAAAGATTGTAGGCAAAGGATCAAATTACTGGACTAAATGAATAATCTACAAATTAAGCTAATTTATATTTAGCAGGCGAAGCCGATATAACTTGTCCAATTAGTCAGTGTATATACAGTTACAAATTTACTTTTAATTAAAGTAAATAGTCTGCTATATTGGTTCTAGTTTCATTTTGTAGACATTTGTTTGCTCCAAATTAATTAGTAACCTGTTTCTTTTCAAATATAAAAGAAGTTTTAAACTTGAAATGAACAGAAAATAGAAGGTGTATTTATTTTCTTACTTCTCGACATTTTGATTTTTTATAAATAATTCGTATGTTTTTTTTAATTAAGCATAATTGTAGTTAACGTAAAGTATTAGATAATAAAATAATAATAATAAGTATGTTATAAATAATAGTCGACTATGGAGAGATTAATATGAATAAAAAGTTAAAATCGGAAAGTCTAATAGCAAACTTTGATAAGGTCTCCTACGATATTTAAAAAATTGGAAATTCTTCATTATTGCACCAAATAAGGAATTTTCTATTGCTAATTACCACAATAATATCTTTTTCAATGTGAAAGTTTAAATTGTTTTAAACTGGCTGACTACAAAAGTGAGATAGAAGGAGTGTTTGGATTCCTGCACAGCGACCGGCCGGAAGCGTTTCACTATTATTAAAGGCACGTTAATGAGGCTTGGACTCGCTCTTGGATTTTTTTCTGCTTCTTAACATCAAAAGTTTGCCTTTGCAAAATGCTAATGAGAATTCCCACGTTAATTGCCTCGCGCTGTCGGAATATATAATTGCATATATTGTTCCCCTCGCTGTAACGACGAGAAGTGATTATTTGTGCTTACTAATTAGAGTACAAGCAAGATGTCTCGGTGATGTTTAAATATGGACTAATTAAACAGATGTTATTGAATAGATAAAAATATGATAGGAATTAGCTATGTTTTTCTTAATAATTTAGTATGTGAAACGGAAATAATAATAGCAATGGATTTGTTTTTTTTAAATAGTGTCGTATTAAGTAGATTTAATTTATATTATAATGTTAAAGTTTAAATTATTTTTTCGCTTCGTTTTTTAGTAATAACATTAAACGAACTATGCAAAATTAAATAAATATTTGTAGCCTTATTAAAATGATTGATTGACATCTAATTCATTATCTAATTTTAGTGACAAAATTAATAAACATCATATTTTTTCCGAATTTTTACCATAATCGTTATAATTGCGCAGCGTTCTCGTTACTCGTAGATTGTCTACGGCGTAGACTATGCTACGCGTATGTAGATATGTAATAATCTTTTTTTAATTATTGCTGAATCACTTTATCTTAAGCTTGTGAGTGTCATTAAAGACAACAATAATGAAAATTCTCTATAACATTTTGTCAAAATTGAAAAGATAAAAATCGACAAACTATATAAATCCCCATAATTCAAGCAATAAAATTTTTCCAAGGACGCTTGTTAAATTTAAATGGCTTCCGCCTGTTAATGCTTCTATTTTGAAAAAAAAAATGTTTCTGTGGCGTGATGATCAGACATTTTTTTAAGTTATAGTTTTTTTATATTTAGTTGTTTTGAACAGTCAACTATTTATTTTTCAAATATATATTTTTATTATTACACTAAAATTAACAATACGAAAAGCTTTGAACAGAAGCTTTTACTACTTATATATAACGTTCAAAATTATTTCTCAACTAAAAAAATTAAACAATACCTCGTTTTCCACACAATCGGATAAACCTAACATAGGTGGTCGCGTATGGCAAATATAAAATGGCAATCGCAATAGGAAACGACGTTTACGTGGAATATAAGCATACGGTGATTTATTGTAAGCGATCGTAACGACATAACGATCAGGTCAGGCCGTAAACAGTTTTCAGTTGATAAAATGTTATGAGGAGCACGCTATCTTTATATGCACGGTGTTCACAAGGATACTATGGATATAAAATCTTCTTCTTGACCTCTTGAGTTAAATCTTTATTGGGTTATTGCCCATTGCCATTGCCCATTGCCCATTTTAATATTCTAGAATATAATTTTTATGCTGACTCTGATTCCGGTTAGGTAAAAGTTTAAGAGTGAAGATTGTGATTTAAAATTAATATTGTGTTTGTTATGGTTGGCCATCATGTAAAGTACAATATCTCTTCTGTTTATCGAGGCCGTCGTGATGAGCAATATACGACTGTAAGCACAACGGTTGTGGGTTCGATTTGCACTCAAGGACCTTAAATATTTTTTTTTTCATTTTTTCGCTCTGGTTCCGAGGCATAGCACCTCGTTGAGTTCTGCCACTGCCTGATGCTAAGAACTTTCTTAAAAAAGAGTACTATCAAACCATGATGACCTAATAGAGCGTCTGGTTGTAAAGGCGATGGTTGCAGAATACATTTTCTCGTATAGGCAGATAAACCGCGGCGTTAAGTACAGCCCTTTAATACACAGTGAAAATCGAAATACAACGGACAAAAGAGGGCTGTTGATGATGATGATGATGAATGAACTAAAAATCATAACGAAGTAGTATAAACTATAACTCTGAACTAATATCCTAACTTAAAGGTTTTTGGCAGCAAGATTGTATTTCTAATTTTAGATTCATATTTATGTTAAAAGTCACAAGTTCAACCTTCACCCACGACAGACACTCGTGTAATACATTTATTACAGAAGCTGAGGCACCAGATGTAGAGTAAGTTATGCTAAATAGTTTTACGGTAGCTGAATGTTATTATATTTGTTAATTTATCTATTTAAATGATATATTGTATCTAAATAAAGATTACTAGGACTCATATACTTAGTTTAGGTTAGGCATATACTTAGATTATAGGTTTTTACATAAAAATAAATTTCAAAATTAGTATTTTTTTGGGTTTTTCGGATTACCGAGTACATTATTTTATTTTATTTTTTATTTATAATATTTGAAGCTAGTTATGGCGCAGGTGCACAAACATGTGACTGTAAGCGCGACAGATTGTCCGTTCGATTCCCATTTAAGGAAACTGAAAGTTTCATATTTACATTTCTTTGTCCTGACATCGAGAGAAAACGCAGCGTTGACTTCCGCCACTCAACACCCAATGCTTCGAACATTCGGAAAGTGGAGAGCGGAGTATCTTAAAACTAGGGTCCCACAATTACAAGTCTATACAAACTGCTATAGCCTGAAGCTGAAAGTAAAAAAAAAACAGAATATGAAACCCTTCCATTCTGTTCAACCTAACGTGTTTATAATTTGTATTTAAATCGTCTGTATTTCATAAAGCTACTAATATGAGTCGAGGCTAATCTCCATGATGCATATTTAAGCTTCACACGAACACCGGTCTAAACACACACGTTTTTCTTAATAAACGTTATTGTAATAGCTCTGGAGGCAATGTTTTGCGAAGCCGACTCGCTAAATGGCCCATTGCGGGGCGAATGCGGATTTTAGCTGAATTAGTACTGCGTTCCACTTCTTTAATTTAGTTTTAATGGAATTGTTATATTGAATTTAGTTTTTTTTTATATATCTTTTCTTATGTTTTTTATATATTTTTCGTTTTTCAATAGACACACTCGTAGGTGCATCCTGGCTGATGTTATGCAGTAGGTTTAACTTTTTTTTTATTAGTTATTCACGACTATATGAACTGACAAATTATACTTCTATATTAGTTATTTCTGTAAGGAAGCCTCTTTATTACCAATGTGTACAAAGAATATTAAGTCCAGTAATAAAGTATTGTTATTTTTACGTACATAAAGCTGAAATACAAAACATCGATTTCATTTTCTCGAGTGGGAATCGAACCCATAACCAGCCGATTTGACTGTGACACATTGTGCCCCTGCGCCACTACTGGCCTCAATTGTAAAATTAGTTCCACCAAAAAAAATATTTATGAAAAAAAAATATTTGATTTGTATTTTGTGGGTGAGGGCTTAGGGCTTGTCATACCCATATCAGCTTTTGCAGGATCTTTGATTGGAAAAAAGGTATACATAACATTATTTCCAATCAAAGATCTAGACATTATATTTTAGACATTAGGTATATTTATAATATAGCTATAATTATTGTTTATGCTATGGATACCGTATTAGGTTTAATTTTCTATACCGTATATAAGCAGATAAGCATAATGTTAACACTCTCTTTTCTCCTCTTTCTGTCCCCGTACAATACCTATATGTTATTTCTTTTTATGAGTTGTTGTATGCTACAGATTTTAATCATCCATGCCATTCTTAATACTGTATTTTTTTAAATTAATTATGGTTTAGGTGAAATAAACATTAATTGTATCAGTAAAGTATCGGAATATCGTTTGTACGCACAAAAAATAAAATCATGAAAATTGAATTTCAAATTATATATAAAAAAACATTTAATATACGTTTACAATATACAAACAGATATTACAAGAATTTAATAAATGTCACAATAATAGCGCAGACATGTGCTTGCTTGTCTTGTCTGTTTTTGCACAACTAAAACTTGTGATCAAATATACATTTACATTTTGATAATATATATACTCCCTCGGTCTGGTTAGCTAAGGTGCTTGATCCACTGAAATATTTCTACAGTATTGTCTTCTATGAAGATTCTCAAATATTTGGAGAATCTTCATAGAAGACAGTATCCGCATCATCAACTCTCTTTACCATATAGGAGCTACAAGCGGGTCGTGGTACTCGGAGATGGTCTGGTGTGAATGCTCTAAATAAATAGAAATAATAAGAATAGAGTGATTTACCTCTCAGTTTTAATTGTTTTTGTCTATTCTAAGCCCTGGGGCCAGGTAAAATAAAATATAAATTAGGTTATGAAAAATAAATTAGGATAAACAATCGACATGATTTTTTTTACATTGTATCTATGTAAATGTAATACCGCATTATAATTTTAAATGTACAAAGATAAGGGAAAGCACAGATATAAATACGAATTACGTTATGCCAGAACATTTGAATAAATAATTCAGACAGGAGTGATTAAGCTCTTTGAATGTTTAGTTAATTCATTAAAAATAGATTTAAGAGATTTACACAAACTAAAATATATCTATCTATCTATTCAAATATTTATCTATCTTAATATATAAATCTATGTTTACAAATACATACAAGAGAGTTGTTTTTAATCTAAAATGCCAAATTTTAATGGACATAACATAATGGGATGGGTCCGAAGAGCTGAGGATCGAGGTGGTGGCGAGAATTGGGGAAGGCCTATGTCCAGCAGTGGACAAAAGATGGCTGTTGATGATGATGATGATGATGAACATAATTTGTGATATTAAAATCAAATTTCAAGTTTAAACCAATTATATTATTACTGGACGAAGCTGCATTAGGCATTAGCTAATTGAGAAACACAATAAATACCTATACATTTTAATTTAGTTAAAACTCATACAATTTCACAATGATGTTAGACTAATTGCCCTAATCTTGCTAAGCTGGATTAAGTTTCCAGATAACAATTTTCAGTGTTTGCTAGAATTTTTCGCATTCTAATCTAAAATTTTCTTACTATTAAACATTTTTTTTATTTCATACCAACGTGAAAATTTCCAAGTGAAAACGGTGGAGGGAACCAATAATAATAGGCTATGCTAGCTTATAAAACATGGAATATACTAAATTCATCGTAAATCAAGACCATTGTAGCGCAGTGGCATAAGCGTGTGTGTGTAATAGTGATGGTTGTGGGTTCGATTCCCACTCGGGGGAAAAATATTATTTATTATTTTTTTCTTTATTTATTCGCTCTGGTAACAATGCAAAATGCCTTGGACCTTGAGGTCTTAAGATCCACCACTACACGAAATGCCTCGAAAACTCAGTCGAGAATGGAGTGTCTTAATACTAGGTTCTTTGTGCCTACCCTGCTAAATGCAGGATATAGGGTGAAGCTGAAAAAATATACACTAAAGAATACAAGAAATTCTATGCACAATTGTTGTAAATGGTTTAAAACAACAATTTTTACTTGGGGAAGCGAGGAAGTCTGTTGTTCCATGTTGTACTACCGTGGAAATCAGCATGGCTGTGTTATTGGCATATGGGGTATTGAAAAACTTTAAAATCGATATTGAAAAACTGTGCTGAATAAAATATACTGTAGGTTCGGTCTGTACATATCTTTTAAAGCGAACACATTTAAGCGATTGCAGTGACAGATATTTTATTGTTAAATTTAATGTCGTTATTATCTCTTGAGGCCAGTAGTCGACGGGACTGGTTGTGGGTTCGATTCCCAATCGAGGAAATTAAATATTTTAATTTTTTGGCGTTTCTTAATACTATCATCCCTCTGCCTTTCTGTGTGCGAGATACAACGTGAAGCTTTATTAACTTAGTTTTGTTTTGAACTATTTGTGTCTAAATAAAATTGAAATAAATATAATGCTATAAATACTGGAATAATAGTATAATTAACACATTTTTTATAACATATTCTTTGTATTTTAATACAAATAATAAAAAAATAAACAATTAAAAAAAATAATTTAGTGTATATTAAATACAAAATAGAAAATAGAGCACTTCATTTACTACGAACACCGTAACTATTACCGTGAAGCGACGCGACGGTCTGAGTCTATGGTAAAATGATGATTTAATTTCCAATAACGAATATATCCGTAGCGTATGGGGATTTTGCTGTAATAGAGTACGTGGTCGTACTTTGCAATAAAATTGTATCATATATAATTTTAACATATCTATTTTCTTTTTTTAGCTTCAAAGAGAAGGGGGTGGGGACCTAGTGTTAAGACACTCCATTCCCTATTTAGACTGTACCGTTTATCATATTGCGCCGAATTCTTGAGGCATTGCGGAGATGTATTAAGTGGCGGAACTCAACGCCGCGCTGCGCTCTGGTAACCACCAGAGTAAAGAAATGAAAATCTCTCTTGAATGTTAATCGATCCCATAATAGTCGCACGCTTGTGCCCCTGCGTCATCACAGCCGCATCTATTTTATCAATCAATCAATCAAATCAGCCTATTCGGGTCCACTGCTGGACATAGGCCTCTCCCAGGGTGCGCCAATGCTCCGTCTTTCGCATCCAATCGAAGCTATCAACCTTTTTCAGGTCGACAGTCCATCGATCTGGAGGGCGCCCTACGCTGCGCTTGCCATCTATTTAAGTATTACTTAAAAAAAGGAACTTAAACAAACTTTTTATATATCATATTTAAAAGAGTGTAAAATAATTATATTACTTCAATATCGCGTTTAAAAATCGACAGTTGTAATTGATTGCAACGGTTATTTTATTTGTATAAATATACTAATAATATAAATTACTAGCGGCCCGCTCGCAGCTTCGCCCTCGTTCAACCCCAAAAACCACCCCTTAGAAGTCGAATATTGCAAATTCCCGTCTTAGCGAGTACCTACGTTCTATAAATAACTCTTATGCAAAATTTGAGATTCCCAGCACTTGTAGATTCTGAGATTTCTTCTTTCTTCTGAGTGATGAGTGAGTGACCTTTCGATTATATATATATATAGATAAGACCGTAATATTTATATTTATATTTAAAGTTGGATATGTAAATGTCAACATGACGTTTGTCAGTTCACAGGAAATCACTTTGGAAGTAAGCCATTAGAGTGGAATACTCTGTAAGCGGTCGGCTATTGTCAAAACTTTATCCACATCTGGTAATAAAGTTTTAGTTTAAAAACCTATCTCATTCAATTTAGTTTTCCATTTCGCGTTATTTTATATCATTAATTTAAGCTTTTTTTTTTGCTTGAGTGATAGAAAACTTTGGTAAATAAAGTTAGGTATATAAATAATTTATACTTTTTTTAGCTTTAGAAGCTGGTCTACAAGATATACCTATATTTGGAATTCGATATTTATGTTTTTACAGCTTAGTTTGTTACTAGTGTGGCTTACACTAAACATACATATATAAATCTAAAACTATTTAATTATATAATTATTTATAATATAATACCATAAGCAATATCGACTTTAATCCCTATTGCCACTTTTATTGAAGACGCGACATGCGCTCGCGCAGAGGTCAATTCAGTCGTATGCATTACTCCACGCGAAGCGCACGTCTCTCGCTTCCTTGCAACTATCGCCACGTGCTTTTATTAATTCTGTGCTTTTCTTACAATTTCTCCTTATTTTACTTGCTTGTTAAGTCCGGTGAACCTAATTACCTTCTACTGCGCTTGTGCCTTGACTCTCTCTTATTTTCTCTTAGACTTGTGGACTTGTAAATTTAAAGATAAATAATAAACTGTGTATTAATAAAGTGAATCATTTGTTTATTTAATACATCTACATGTATAACTACACTTGTAGCTTAGATTGTTACAATGTCTAACGTTTAATTATAAAAAAATTATAATCAAAAGCAATTCGGGTTATAATAGAAAAGTTGGTAAAAGGTGTGGCTGGAACTTCTCCAGAAGTGGAATCGACTTGGAACGTACTCATACCTACATATTTCACAGCTACGACAAAACATTCTTGAAAGTAAATTGAAGTTTTTTCGTCTTAATATTTACTGCTGTTAAATCTGCATCTTGGAGTTTGGCGTTTGGCGTTTATATTTTGTTTATATGTTCATTTATTACAATCACCGACTCGCACTTAACCACCTTTTTTCCATATTGTGACTCTTTGTTATTTCTGGAAATGCCTTAAATAAAAAAAAAACTCTCTTCTTACTCCATCGATTTCAATTACATCTATTCATTGTGTGTTAAAGGGGTGTTAAACAATTATACTTATTAATGATTTTGTTTCACAAACATAATTTATTCAGATCTCATCTTCTTTTCCAAACGTAATTACAAAGTTGGCAAATACTTTAAATCTTAATTTAATATTTAAGTAAAGTGTGATAAATGACCTAAATGTAACTAACTTTGTTTCAATTTGCAGATAGGTTTACTTCTAAAGTTTTAGAAGCTGTCAAAGTGTATAACCGAATTAATTAATTGTTTAAAAGTATCAAATAAAAATTCCTGTTTAACGTATGAACATCTGTTGCATTGGTATATTCGATTTGAAAATAGCCCTACGTACCTAAAGAACTCTTAAGTCAATCAATATTTTTACAAGGCCAGCCAGCCGTTGAGATTTGGATCCCCACTCGAGCAAATGAAATATTTATTATTTTTTTATTTCTTCGCTTTGGTGTCTGATGTCTCGCGGCGTTGAGTTCCGCCACTCAACACGCAAAGCTTCCACAATTCGGTGTAAAATGGGAAACGGAGTGTCTTAACACTAGGTCCCCTTTACCTATGCTGCTATGTGGGGGATACGGCCTGAAGTTGATTTATTAATAAATAATTTTTTTAAGGTTTTAATAGTAAGTAAAATTTTTTGATTTCATTATATATTCTATAAAATTGCAAAGCCCAAAAAAACACACACTTAGCACAAATTAAAATTAATTAGAACACAAAAAAATAAAAAAAACATAAAAAAATACACAATTTGTTTAAAAAGACAAAGTGTTATAGTGAAATTTTCATGTCCACACTCCGACACGAATGAAAAGTCGACTCGTCACTAGAGATATGATTCTGTTAAGTACGCGCTACGTAAGTAAACAAAGCTTTTTACGAGGTGCCGGTACTACGCTAACAAGCTGGCAAGCTGCATCATTAACCGGCCTTAATGAGGCTCAGCGATGACAATGATACAAGGCTATTCCTTTTTTTAAACTTTTGTAGGTAACCTAATTACTGTTTTTTTTTTGTAAAATTCACCTTTCAAGTGACCTATATTATTTAAGCGTGTGATATGTTGAATTCTGTCAGTCAACACCCAATGGCTTCAGAATTCGGTGGAAAGTGCTGAACGGAGGTGTCTTAACGGGAACGCAGTGTCTTACCACTACATTCAATCTAGGTGGACGGAACCTGGGGAACAATATGATAGGTTCCCTGTTACTATGCCCGGGATACAGCGTAAAGCTAAAAAAAGATGAAAAAGAATAGTACTAACTTATATTGTTTTACGTAATTTATTTTTCAAGGAATAAAAAATTTGTTAGATATCAAAACATCAGAGGACATTCCGTTCCCAAATTCCGCCCACATTCCTTTTTACGTTACGAGCCTACGCTCGATTTTGTCCTAAAAAAATCAGTATTTCTAATATTTATTATAAATGAAATTAAATAAAAAAAAAAATTTTATTATTATTGCTAATATTTAATAAATATTAGAAATAAATACTGGCCTTATCGGAAAAAACAATATATCTAGTACTAGTACTTCACATATAAATTAGTAACACACGTTTCATAACGAAGTATCAAAATTTATAGGCGCTCTTTAATTAAAGCAGTTTGATTTAATATCCCGTTGTAGGTGCCGTTGTTTGTTAGGGGCGCCCGTAACTTGCCGTAGGAGCGCTATTAGAGAGGTGTACTATATAAATGGCCGGATATTATCAAAAGTTTGAAACATTAGTCACAAATACCTAATACAATTGCTTTAGACAAAGTCGTTTAATTCATAGTTACAATTCTAGTTATGCTGTAATACTCGTAGTTCAATTTATTTGAAGGCTTTTATTATCATTGATTTTACGATTCAATCTCGAAAGAAAGCAATTTATGATGAGAAACGATCCATATATTTAAATATTAAAGATGTCCAATTTTACTGCAGTATAAATCTCACAGCCGATCGTAAAAACTGGTTCCCAAAGCGTCAAGAGTGACTCTAGTTCATTGGCTTGGCTTACACTCTTCATATATACTTGGAGAAAAGGCCAATTTCTGAGATTTCCGAAGGGCTTAGATTCATTTCCTTTTATGTCTCCCCAGATACTAAATTCATCCAGGCAATAATAAAAAATCGTCTGGGACAATCGAAATGGAATGGACACAAAAATTTATTTTCAAACGATTCTTGAACCTATTAATATCGTTTTTTTTAAGTTATAATATTATAACTTATTATAACTTAAAAAAAACGATATTAATAGGTTCAAGAATCGTTTTTTTTAAGTTATAATATTATAACTTATTATTAAATATTTATTTTATTATTTAAAAAATATTTTGATATGGCTAAATATATAAAATAAAAGTTTATGAAATTATATTTTAATAAAAGTTGGTATAAATTTATATACGAGTATACTATGATTGAACATGTATTAAACCGCGGCTTTGTCCGCTTGAACTACATGATTATTCATTTTTAACCGACTTCTGTAAGAAAAGGAGGTTATCAATTCGACTGTATTTTTTTAATACATAGAATTGACTGACAATTATAATGACCTCTAATATGTTTTTTAACGAAATTATCGTAATTTCTATAAGGAATGTTGATACTTGATACACGAGGAATAATTTTCAGTATATATATAAAATAATAATGACTTAAAGATAAAATAATAGCAGGTAAAAACTGTTATTCTTTTGTTTCTATATAAGCGTTGTACACAAGGCACTGTACATACGTAATAGGGCTAACGAAAACAGTGTTTGTGATGTTTTTTTTTATTTACAATTGTTCTGCCTACGAGTTCGATATTCATTTTACTCGGGAAAATATTTCCGTAAGTGGCTTATAGTGTTTTCCACTTATTCAATTTTTAGTCGAAACGCCCTCCCCTACTTCGCGTTCTATTGTCAGAAATCGTCGATGCATTTCACGAGATTTAGTTCAATTTTTGTTTTATTCGAATCGGTTGTTGAAAAAATCGATTCTAATCAACTGTTTTTTTTTTTCAGGTCATCGATTATATTTAACATGTTAATATTCTGTTAGAAACCAGAATCCTAATGGCAGAATAAATATGTGGGATATTTAAATTTATTACAGTATTTTTCACTGCAGTTATTTTTTGTTTTTTTATTGTTATTTGTAAATGGAAATTGTAAATGTCACTTTTAATTTTATTTTATTTGTATCTTTTGCTACAATTTATGAAACAGAAAATGTAATTGGAACGTTATTTCAATTTTAAGCTAATCATCGAAGCCGTTGTGGCGCAGTGGTACAGCGTCTGACTGTCGTCAGCGTTTTACTTATGGGTTCGAACGATTCGGGGGATGATGTTAAATATTATTATTTCTCGCCTTTGATAGACAAAGAGCTACCCACTTTCAGTTGAATTCTGAAGGTTTTGTGTGTTGAATTGCAGAACTCAGCGCAACGCGCTCGACACTTGAAACAAGAAATAAGAAAACATTAATTGTTTTATTTTCTCGAATGGAAATCAAACCCACAACCTTCAGGTTGCGTTTTAAGTCTTAGGTCGAACAAATTTACTATAATATAAACATATAACGTCAAACATAATAGATTCCCAGCATGAATTACAAGTGCTTATATAATAGGAGATACTATAAAAGTTTGTAGAGCGTAACGTGTCTTAGAGGACAAAGTTTTAACTGCGTTTTAACGTTTACTCAAAATGCAAATTAGAAGTTCCATATGAGGGAGCTCACGCACCCCCCACCCCCCATAGGATGAAACACGAGTGCCCAATATTAAACCACATGTTCGCGCTGTAAATTGTACTTCCTAGGCGATATTGCAAAATTATCGACTGTTATTACAATTTTTTTTAGCTTAAGATTCTTCTTTAGCTTAATTATTATAAAAAAACTATTTTTAAATGCCTTTACATGTATAGTAACTGCTTATATACCTACTTGGTTTTTTAGGTGTTAATTGTTTATGTTATTTTATACTCTATATTTTATTTGTTTTTATAATGTGTAGGTACAATTGTTAGTTTATTATAATTTAAAATTAGGTATATATTTTTTTTATTTATATTTTACATACTAGTTAAGATAAGACTCTCCGCTCCCCACTTTCCGCTGAATTCGGGAGACATTGCGTGTTTAGTGGCTCTTTCGAGTTCAGAGCGACACCAAAGCGAAATGAAAGTTTAAATATTTCATTTCTTCGAGTGGGATTCGAACCCACAGTCTATCGCGTTCAAAATTATATGTTATAGAAAATAAACAAGCAAATATTATTTCTTTACCAACAAAATGCCATCATATAAGTATGTTATATATTTGACCCAATTATCATTTAACAATCCTAGAGTCACTGACATGTGACAAATGATCGAATCCTTCTAAGAATTCTGTCTTTGTAAGAATGTTATAAGGAAAATAAAAACTTATAAAAGTCCAACGCCGTAGAGTACAGAAAAATAATATTAACTTGTATTAAACCTTTTAATTTTTTGATTTAAAAATTAATACACTATGGTTAATAGTTATGCATTAAAAATCAAATATGTAGATTAAACGCTAAATGAGAAAAATGTTTACGTTTTATCCTGAAAAAAAATCCCAATTTTTGTGAAAAATATTGCTACATTTTTTCATAAAATTGGCGCAATTACCTCATAAATTGTCCCAAAAATTATAATAGACTGTAGTATATTACAATAAGAATTATAATTAACATATTTATAGCTCGTGTCTATACTTTAAAATAGAACTAATGTGCGGTTTCGTAGAAATTTCCTTCCACGCGCCACCGAACTGTGGAACGGTCTACCCGCGGCAGTGTTTCCAGGTCGGTACGATATGGGTACCTTCAAAGAGCGCGTCTATCTCCACCTCAAAGGCCGGCAACGCACCTGTAACTCCTCTGGTGTTGCACGGGGTCGTGGGCGGCGGTGATCACCATCAGGTGACCCGAACGCTCGTTTGCCTTGTCCTTTTACCATAAAAAAAAAAACTCCAATAAACCTGTTAGTTAATTATTTGTATAAAATACACGTTTTAAATACTATACATATACATCAAGATAAGGACTAGCAATCGTGTGATCCCTTTTACATCGGCCCCGATAATGCGGCTAGCGCTTTATAAAAAGGCTTTGTAGTTTATTGGGGCTTAGTAAGGCACGAAATTACGTCGCATTCGAGCTTTCTTGTATTTGAAGTTCTAATATAATCTTTATTCCTCCTTTTGACATCAGAAAATGTATAATAAGATTGACATTATATTTTCTCTTCTTCTTCTCTTCTCCATCTTCTCACGGTATGTCACATTAAGAACAACTCCGCCGAACTCCGGAGGCATTGCGTGTTAAGTGGTGGAACACCGGCCCGAAGAAAGGAAAATTTTCATTATTTAATTTATTTTCTCGAGTGGGAATCGAACGCACGACCTTTCCAGTCACTGTTCTTCAATTGGCCTCAATGTTCTCTTCTGTTTTGTGTAATTAATAATATACAAAAACAAAATACTGTCGTTTTTATGTAGAAACTCAAAACTATTTGCGTAAGTTCATTAAAAGACTACCATAGTGCTGTAGAACTAAATAAAATTATTAAAAACTTTTACTTTTAGAGTGGTCATTAAAATAAGTCTTCGTTATAACAATTATTTTATGTAGCGCTAATGAAATATTATTGTAAATATATCTAATTAAATAACGTTTGTTAACAAAATTAATGTGCCATATCATATGTTACGTAAACACAAACAATATTAATTTATAGAATATGGACCATATATGTATAAAATAAGATTCTCGCTATATCCCGCGCAAAGCAGGATAGGCAAAGGGAATCTAGTGTTTAGACCTGAAGGTTTTGCGTGTTGGACGGCGGAACTCAACGTCGCGTTTTGCCTCGATACCAGAGCGAAGAAAATAAAATTTAAACAGCGAAGCGAAGCGATTGGCCTTATTATATGTATAATTAACAATATTTCGGACAAATTTTAATTATTTTCCAAAACAACTATAACATAGCTATCGAAATCATAACTTCCGATAACAAACCAAGGTTTTACAGCTTCGTGTACCCATAAAACTTGTCTATTTATGATTATTGATGTCAAATAATAAGTATAATTCACAATATCTAGTCGTTGCTAGTAATAAAATTGTTATAGCGGGGGTGGCTGGGGGGTGCGGGGTGGCTGCTATTTTCATTAGAGCATTAAGTCAAGCTTGGGAGGCGGGCGGGTATTAATCTGTTTACGAGATATAGGTTGTGTTAGGTAGTAGGTAGTAGGTAGTAGGTAGTAGGTAGTAGGTAGCTACCTCACTTGCTATGTAACCTTCTAATTACTATTTACATTGGCAGTGTAGGTAGTGTTGGAAGATCAATTTTGGTTTAGGTAGTAGTTGTTTTTTATCTTTTTTTTTTTTTTGGTGTGCAGTCAGTTTTTTTTATTTTATTTTTATTGGTTTCCTAGTAAAATGAGGAAAGTATTAAAATTAATATCTATAATAATTGACATAAATTATAGATAGAGAGCAAAATTTGTGTTTAGTTCACACATTTACCCTAATTTAAAACACTCAAATACGTAATATTCCCTATATAGATGTGTATTTTGTTAAAATAAACAATAGTTTTCTAAAAATTTATAGATAGATACGCCAACAAAACCAACTTTTTTATTATACAATTCTAAACTTTTACGTTTTTAACAAAAGAACTAACATTTTTGCACTCCAAGTTAAGAGTTTAGAATTTTGACAAATAAAAATAGTTAAAAGTGGCGAGATAGAAAAGAAATAAATACATGTCACTGGTCCAAACATTTTGCGAAACTTTTCAACTATACAAGCGTTCACTAGTCGTGTTTTCCTTTTTCACTCTTTTTTGTTAGAATTGTTTGTTAAAATTTTATCTTTACGCTTTTCGACAGTTTTTTATATATATACATTCTGGTGCTATATGATCTGACCATCAACAGTTACCACTCAATCGAATTTTTAATGAAGTCGGTTAACAACAGTTTCGTGTGAAATAAAATGTTTACTTAAATAAAATACAATATAAAAATATTTTTTTAAGCTTCACACTGTTTTCCATACATAATACTAATAGGCAGAGGGAACCTGGGAACCTAGTGTTAAGGCAATTCATTCTCATTAAGACACTTCCGTTTCCCACTTTCCGCTGAATTCTGGAGGTATTGCGTTTTGAACGGCGTAATTCAACACCAGAGCGAGGAAATGAAAATATTAAATATTTTATTTTCTCAAGCGGAAATCGAAACCACGAAACCCGTTGCGTTTACAGATACGCTAGTGCTCCTGCGGTACGACAAACCAAAAGAAAAAATGTAGATTACAAATAATTTTACAACAAAAAATGCATAAAAAAAAATACAATTTTATTCTCAAAGCTTGAGTACACCAAATATATCTTCAACCAATGCGCTTACAGCGTAGAACATCACAATGGGCCCAAAGCAAAGGATTGTGAGTGCGCATGTACGACTGCGCCACATCGCCCGCCGGCTGGCCGACCGCCACTCCAGTACGCTCGTACGACGGGGACGCGCCGTCGTACGCGAATAACGTAATTACGCTATAAACATTCTTTATAAAGTGCTATGGAATATAATTTGTGACAGATAATACAAAATAAATAGTTCTTTTTTTAAATTTTTCTTTTTTAATTTGTGTGAAGTGCGATCGTTGGACAGAGTAAATAGGACTCGGATTGTTTAGTGAAATGGTAAAATGTTTTTAGCGGATTTAGTTTTGGTATATGATGTGGGAAACTTTTTTTTATTAAATATATATTAATAGTGTTATTATTTTTTTTATTGCTAATTTGATTTATAAGAAAATAAAATTCATAAATAAAAATATTTTTTAAGAAATACGTTCATAATTTTCTTATAGTTTTCTTAGAGATAATTTAATTTTTAATAATAACAATATAATGGTTATACAGTCTGTGGTAAATAATTATTAATAAAATCTCATTTTTTCAAATTAAGAAATTATTTGTACTTTATGCCGTATTTTATTAAGCTAAAACAGTTAAAGCTTACCTCTTGCTATTTCGTATTTTTTTAAATTAAAAAACTGACAATATTATAAATTTTTATCTATTACGATCAAAGAGGTTATGTATGTCCATATGCTATTATTATTATTATATTTATAATATCAAATAATCATTCTTAAACTACAGCTAAGTGTAGCGAGTTTTTTTTGTATTACAAAATATATTTAATATATATTTTTTTATCTTATATATTGGTACTTTTTATCTTTAAATATTGCTTTTTTAAAACTGTTTTATTTATTTAATATTTAAATTAATAGCAATAGTAGTCCCGTATGATAAATAATTTTGTTAACTTTGTGTACCTTCACACTGTATCCCGAATGTAGCAGGATAGGTAGAGGCCGGCCTTGTGTTAAGACACTCCGATCCCGACTTTCCCCCATATACTGGAGACTCACACTGCGTATTGAGTGGCAGAACTCAACGCTTTGCTTTTCCTTGACACCAGCACTAAGAAATAAACATATTAAATATTTCACTTCCTCGAGTGAGATTCGAATCCAACACCTGTCGCAGTTAATTCACACGCTACGCCACGACTGGCCTCACTGTGTTAACTTTAACCAGTATATATAATAAATATTTGTAAAACTTTAAAGTATTTCATACAAACTTACGAATCGTACTACTTTCAATAAAAGTTAGCAACGCAAATTTGTAAATGAGCCCGGAAAGTTGTTGCGTATTATTAAAGTTAGTTACTGGTACTTATTTTTAATTGTTATTAAAAGTAATATTATACATTATCCTAATTATTAGGTATACTAAATGTATAAAATTGAAGAAAAAAACATACAAAATGGCGGTTAATTTGACAAATTACACATTATATAGGTACGAAGAGAAAATGACGCTTTTAAAAGTGAAAACTAACATTATTAATATTGTAAGAAACTATTGGTAATATTAAATAAAGTGGGAAAGGTAATGAATTAAAACAAGGCTTCAAATAATTATTAAACAACTAAAGGGAATTATCTAGCAGTCTAATAACAATATCCGGTTCTAAAGAAGTCATCGGGTCGATTGAGGTTGGCGATTTTTTTTTTCGGTCGCCGTTGACAGCCCATAAAGGTGCCAGCCAGTAATTAGAGTCGTCCTTATATAACCTCTATGGTCATTATTTCTAATAATATATTAATTGTTAATATAACCGTTGTAGCGTCCAAGATGTTATTATTATAATATACATATGTATATGGACGTTCTGTGCCGTGATTGGAAGCGTGTAATTGCTACATGAAACCAAGATGGATTATTGCATGTGGGTGTTATATATTATAATATACAAACATCAAAAGCCTTGCCTTTTTCCTTTTGGGTTCGATCCCCATTCGAGGAAGTGAAATATCTTTTTACGTTTTTATTACCATTTCTTCGCTCTGGTGTCGAGTTCTGCCACTCAACACGCAATGCCTCCAGAATTCGGCAGAAAGTGGGGAACGGAGTGTCTTAACACTAGGTTCCCTCTGCCTACCCTGCTGCGTGCGGGATACAGCTTGAAGCTGTTTTTTTTTCAAAAGCCCCATTTTCTTAAATTTATAACAATTTACATGTATAATGAAACTCTTTATTATTAATTCTGGGTTAGAAAGTTTCTGCCAATTTTCATTAGGGCCGGCTTAGTGGTTTAGGTGAGTAAGGAACTCTTTCGTGCCCCGTGGGACTAAGACGTTTTGTGTCGATGAAAAGTAGGCTACTTCCATTACCCAACACCATTATCTTTGTTATCTCTACAATTTTCAAAGGGATTAACATTTTTTGCTAATAATTAAAACTCTTCTTTGATGCTATTGTAACACAATTGGAGACTGTTTGACTGTAAGCTTAAAGGTTATGGGTATGTCCTCTTCTCCTTCTTTCATATAGCCACTCCGCTGAATTCCACTACTCCTCATGCAATGTTTCAAATGCAGATGAAAAGTGGAGAACGGACTATTTGGACACGTCTCGTGTCTCTGCCATACTGAAGCATGAAGCTGTTATAAAACAAAATCCAGATCTATTATATGCGTGACAACTTAACTTGATATTATTTCAACATCATCATCATCATCAGCCTGTTTTCGACCACTGCTGGACAAGATCTCTCCAATGGTAGGCCACTCTTGTCGTCGCGAGACAATAATAATATAAATATCTACTATAGCAAAAAATGTTTTAAAATTGAAACAAATTGAAAAATAAATAAGTGTTTTGCTCTCGCATGTACAAGAATCTCTCGAGGGCCCTCGCTACATGCCTACGAGTACATTCCGCCAACCTATTGATGCTTTAAAGGAATTATTAAATTATACGTCCCAGTATAAATAGAGCAAGTTTCGTCCGCCTCGCTTAGTGCAGGCTTCCCGATAAATTGCTAGCTTCCCGTTCATAGTTGAGTAATGCTGTAAATTTTCCAATAATAAATTATCCGTAAAATAAATGAAAGACGGAACTATTTTTTCGTTCTCTAACAAGGAATGAAAATTCACATTCTTTGTGCTACCTTCAGTACCGTCGACGACATCAAACAAGTAAAATGTTGATTAATTGTGTTGAAATGGTTCTATCGTTTGTTCAAATCGTTACAAAAGTTACAAAATTAGGAACGTCTGTCGACCTGTGCCATTGCTTATTAGGTTTCTAGTTGATAATAGTATTTAATAATGTTAGTTATTGACTAGGCTCCTTCTGCCTACCAAAAAAAAAAATATATTCTTCTGTCCTTCTTTATACATAAAAGTAAAAAAGAAAATAAATTCAATTCAGAAACAGGAATTACTCACTTAAAAGTCTTTAGAGATTAAAATTATACATTTACAAAATACCCATTTTTTTATGAGACAGATAACACACAGTTCATAATAAATGAACCTCTCTAGATTTTTGTCCGATTGTGTAAATAAAACAGAAAAAAAAAAACAAAATATTCAAACTGTGTAAAAATAATAGTATCTACATCCACGTTAAAAGCATCTAGCTCTCTTGGGATGTAACTTTATGCGCAATGTTTCAGGCAAAACGGTGGAACTTTTTATACTGTGAAATTAGATAAATTTGTAATTTATATACATTACTTCATACATATGTATGTATATTTGAGGCCAGTCGTTAATGTTGTTAATGTGGTTGTGGGTTCGATCCCCATTCGAGGAAATTAAATATTTATTTTAATTTATATTTTCATTTCTTCGCTCTGGTAAAGCGCGGCGCTCAACACGCAATGCCTCCAGGATCCGAAGGAAAGTTGGGAACGGAGTGTCTTAGCACTAGTTTCCCGTTGCCTACGCTGCTATAGGGAAGCATAAATTTTTGGATTCTCTCGGATTTGATCTAACTCTCTTACCGCTCACTTTACCATCAGAAATCTTTTTAGCCATTCTTTCATTACTTATTCGTCCAACGCACACAGATGAAATTTACGTAATTCATGGCCAATATTCAAAAAATAAAGTTACTCTAATTAAAAAATAGTAACCTAAATTACATACTAGACTTCTTTGATATATTATATCTATAATCTAAATAATTTGGTTTTAGGAATATTCCTATAATAACAAAACCAACTCAAATGGCAGGCGAGCTTAAAATTAATGAACAAAGACCAGCTTACATAAATATTAAAGTACCTGAGATATTATTTTACTAAGTATTTTAAGTACTTTTTATAATTGCAACTTTCAACTATCAATGAAATTTGTTTGCGGGTACACATTATTTGAGCCAGCATGCATTACAAACTAATTATGGATCTTATCTGATAAATTGGTCAGTCATTTTTCAAAGTGCTTACCTACCCTAATTGATTTCCCGACATGACTCACTGAACCATTATCAAATCAATAACATTAATAAAGAAAAACATTCTTTGTATTTTTGTACGTAGATACAAATATAGATTTTTTTTAGTACTTTTTAATTAATTTTTTTTTCTTTTATTTTTAAATTTAAATTTTCAGCTTCTCGCTGTATCCCGCACACAGCAGGGTAGGTACAGGGAACCTAATGTTAAGACAGTCCGTTCCCCACTTTCTGCCGAATTCTGGAGGCATTACGTCTTGAGTGGCAAAACTTTATGCTTGCCGATAGCAGCGTAGGCAACGGGAAACTAGTGATAAGACACTGCGTTTCCAACTTTCCTTCGGATTCTGGAGGCATTTTGAGTGGCGGAACTCAACGCCGCGCTTTGCCTCGACACCAAAGCGAAGCGACACCGTTCGCTTTTGCATCAATTTTTTTTTATCATTTATCCTTTTAACGTACTTAAATTACTTTTTCACAGATTCTCCAAACATTCTTTTTGATTTTTATTCTCGCCCACACCGATTCATAGATTCGACATTTCGAGAGAAATCATTCTATAGATTTTTTCATTATGGTTTCGTTCAGAAGAGTTTATTAATTTTCCGTAGAGAATGTACCCGACATCGACGACATTCTTCTTCTTTAATTACATTTTTAAAATATTTTATTGATTTACAATTTTGTTTACTCTACGAGTATCTATCATTTAAATATCATAATTTGAATGTTATTTATATGTAAATAGGTATAGAATTATATACCACTTATTTTAAAGATAACCTAAGGTTATCCTTTGTTTGTAATTTATATTGAGTTCCTTTATTACTCTGTTACTACATATCAGTCGTGATAATAAGTTAACAATAACACACCAGAATAATAAATAGGACACAGTTTTAAAAAATTAATTATTATTTTATTATTAAAAACTTGGACATAATGTAACAATAAGTTTAAGCGGGCGAAGCCGCGTTTTGGTCGCTAGTATATCATTAATAACAGAGTAGGCTAATCATGAAAAAATAAGCTTCATTCTTTTGCTCAACAAGTAGACGTTAATCGTATTAGACGCTTAAATATTAATTAATGACTAATTATAATAATCTGGACTACAGAATTCATTGGATATATTATTTTGTGTTAATTATATCTCCTATAAGAAATCCCACGGCTATATATTACTAATGGAAACGGATTTTAGGAATTTAATAATTAATTTCTGAATTTTCTTTCGCAGTGCTTAAATTGAACAATATAAATGTATAAAGTTTTTAGAGTTTTTAAAGTTTTTCAAGTTTAAGTGTGTGTGCTAGTGGACTGGTACTTTATTATAGTGCAAGGACACGATGTGAATAACATTCACAATGTGGGCGGCGGAGCTCAGCTGTATTTTCATATTATTCGGTAAGTATACCTTGACATTTGAATAGTATTTTAAAATAGAACTATTAATTTAAAAGCTTTCATGCAAATAAAAGGAAATTAATATTTTCTAATACAAGGGGCGCAGTTGTATACCTGTGCGATAGGTTGTGAGTTCGATTCTCACTCGAGGAAATAAAATATTTATTACATTTTTCACTCATTTCCTCGCTCTAGTCACGAGACAAAGTCGAGTTCTGCCACTTTACTGAAAATGGAAACGGCAGTGTCATAATGAGAACGAAGTCTTATACACTCACTGGGTTCTCAGGTTCCCTCTGCCTACCCTGCTATGTGCGGGATTAAAATATTACGTAAAATATTTATAAAGCTTATTTTAATTAATAATAATTGTACACTATAAAGTAATTATAATACAACGTTACAATTTCATAAATAGCATTTCACTTTTGGCGATTGAACTTTAAAATAAATAATTAAAGTAAACACAATGAGGTTATATTTAAATGAAAAACGAGCCTTTTATGATACTCCGATATGGTTAAGCGAAAAACTTCTTTATCTGCTTGCTTTCTCAGTAATGCGAGAGACATATTAAAAAATAACATTTATAAGAGAAATGTTATGAAATTCCGTAACAGCAAATAAAGCTATTAAATATTTTTATTTTATTTTATTTATGTATTGAACTGTACCATACAAATATAATAAATAAATCTAGGTGTAACAAACATAATGTTAAATATGGCGAAAATAAATTCTTAAGCGACGCGACGCGACGGCCCAAAACGAGTAAAAAAATAAGAATATAAAAAAACGAACATTAATATAGGTAAATATTTATTTAGGATGTTTGAAATTTAAAAAAAACTATCCGTAATCATAATCGAATCCGATACAAAAGTTTCGGAAATTTTCATATATGGGCGGAGTCTAAATGAAACTTGTTATGACAAGTTGATTTAACATGGCCGAGCCGACATATTATGTACTTACAAGCCCTTATTAGGAAGTAGCGATAACAACTTTTAGGAGGATGAATAACTTTTATTACTAGAAAAACATAAACATTAAATATCGCAAACTGACAATAACAGATTCTTTAAATAATATTTTTCTCCAAAATGTAATATCCGTAATCGAAATTATTGGAAAATAACGGATAATTCGAATTTTAGTTTTTTCCTATACCCTTATCCTATCCAGATTCAAAATGTTACCTCCGATTATAACTATAAAATATTATAAATATTCATATTACTAAAAATTTTGGCATTCATTACAATTATATGAGACTATATAACTACAGTAGAAACTCGATTATCCGATTCCCAGTTATACGGATTCGCGATTATCCGGACTATCAACCGGGATAATTATTTTACTATCTACTACATTCAAACCTAAAAAAAATTACGTAAATATGTGTTTAAATCGTATGTTGGAAAATGTTAATGATTTCTTAATAAACGTTGATTTTCGTTGATAAGTACTTGTTGCTTTTAATAGTCATATATATAACAATTTTTTTATACATTCGATTATCCGGATCTTCGATTATCCGAATGACTAACGACAATAATTAGTCCGGTGTTTTACCTAACTGTAATGAATTAACAAACACAATTAAAAATTAATTCACGCAATATCTTAAAACAACACGATAACGTTCTTGTTTAAATATCATTATCTTTAAATGTATTTTCACACAGCGTAATGTAACTCTTAGGACAGAAACAAATAAACTTTTACTATTAGAAGATAAAGGCTTTTGTAAACGCTGTTGGAAAGGGGATAATAACGATTCCACCCTTAAAAGCTGGTGTTACCAGAACCTAATAGTTGTTTGGAGAATTCCTAGTCTATTTCAACATATATTGTTCATCCTGTTACATAAACTACGAAGAAATTATAGAACAATTTAGCCTTGTATTACAATTGATTTTTCCGAATGCTTATATTTAGATATCCTAAAACATACTAATCAATTAAATATAAAAATAAATTGATATTGATTTGTTTAAATATAGTATACTAATTGGTCAAGGACCTTTTTCAATTCCATTAGGCTTTTACTATTTTTATCAAAGTGTATGTATGTACGTGTATTATGTAAAGTATAATCTGGTATTCTCGAAATACCCTAAAAAACTCACAACCATAGGCGTGCCTTCGCAAAATACAATTTTTATTGTCATTAGCACTAATTTATTGGAATATCTCTACATTGTTATTTTAATTTGAGTTCTTGGAAACAAAGATTACAGAATTTAAATTTTATTGCCAGAAAAAAAAATTATAAGCATATTTAATCAAAACGTGTTCGTAAAATCTTTCTTTTATGTTTACTTTAGTATTTTGGTAGCCATCGACTTTAAATCAAACAGTAAAAAAGTTAATTATTTACAAATGTAACTAAATAGTAGTGCTAATTTTAAAATAGCACTTAATTATTTAATAAAATTATTATTTATTGTGTTTTTAATGTAGGCATAGCCGTAGTAACTATAGAATATAACTCTAACATAGCATAATATGTTTCTATCAGTTGGGTTGTTTAATTTAAAAACTAATAAATTCCATAAGTATTGCATGAAGAGTATATAAAATACCACAATTTATATATTAATATATTGCTTTTATAATATTTTATTATAATTTAAAAATATTTTTTGCACTTCCATTTACAATAGTCTCTCGTTCTATTCGATATTAAAGCAATATCAATTTCCATAGAATGAGACAAGATTAAATTTTCTTATGAAACCGAATCGAAAAATTCTGTCAAAATCAAATTAATTTTAAAAAATGATCTCTTCATAAGTATATAATGTATACCTACTAATATTTTAATAATATTGTTCTTTTGCGCGACTGGTTGTGGGTTCGATTAATACTTGACAAAATGGAATCTATATATATAAAATCGAAAGGTCACTCACTCATCATGAAATCTCAGAAACTACATGTGCTAGGAATCTCAAATTTTGCAAAGGAGTTACTTATAGGACGTAGGTGGTTGCTAAGACTGGAATTCGCAATATTCAACTTCTAAGGGATTGTTTTTGGGGTTGAAAGTTTGTATGAAAATTCGTTACTACAAATGCTAGGAGTCTCAAATTTTGCATAGAGGTCACTAGGACGTAGTCATGGAGACAGAAATTAATAATAACATAGTTCACGCGGGTGAAACCGCGAGCGGGCCGCTAGTATTTAATATTTTCATCTTTGCCACATGAAAAAAAAATAATCAAAATTATAACACATTTATGAAAATTACAATTCCCCTTCTACCTTCTGCCTACAAAATGAAATACTTCCAAAATACGTCAGTTAACGCTTCAAGAGTATGAGAATAAAAAAACAAGCGGAACGTGACGCAAAGGAAAGTACATTTTTATCGTCTACCTTCATAATAGACTGCTTGGATGAAGGCGGATGAAATCGCCCAGCTTTAGATAATCAGCATGATTCGGAAAAAAATGCTTAAAAGATAAATATATTCTGTTTACTTGTTTATTTCACGTTTTCGGTATATGTAGAGAAAAAGCAATAAAGTACTATGTTATGTAAACTGAATTGAGTCGTTGAGTATATGATGGAAAATTTAATATGTGCTGTATTTATTGAAATGATTACATTTCTTAAATATGTTACAGTTTGTTATAAAATTTCTGTTTTCTTTGAATGTGAACTGGTTATGTGTGCTTATTATATTTTTTTCACACACACACACACACACAGAAGGGTAGGTAGAGGGAACCTAGAGCTAAGACATTCCGAATCCCACTTTCTGCCAAGGTCTTAAGACATTGTGTGTTGCGAATAGCGGAAATCAACGCCGCGGTTTGTCTGGATACCAGAGCGATTTTTTTTCAATAAATATTTATATTTCCGAGTGGGAATCGAACCTACAGCCAGTCGCGTCACAATTGGCGGTATAATAATAAATATTAATAGTAAATAATAGAAATAATGATAAATATTATCGAGGAGACATTATATTTTCTGTTAATGTTAGTATAGTTATATTGCTTAACATCCGTTGATAGCGGTATCAGTACCAAATGTACTGGTAAAAGAGATAGTCTGTATCCTGTATGAAGTCAGCGGCATACATCGCTTAGTAATTATCTATACTTATAATAAAACTGTAAGAGGGTCGATGTCTGTACTTGAAAGATATTTAAAAAAAATGTTATTGGGAACCTTTATTAACGTAATAGAACCCAAAACAATGATTTTTAAAATTTTTGTCTGTTTGTCTGTGCGTTTGTTATCGCTAATCTTAGAAGCGGCTTAATCGATATTGGTTGGTATTCACTATTGAATTTTGGGAAGCTCCCGAAATCATATAGGGTTTATTTTATTACAATCGGTTTATAAATAAAAAAGTTATGTCAATTTAAAGTACTTAGTTCGACAAATTTGCTAATTGCCGTAACAGTTATTTTATACAATTGTTTTAGTGAATTGACTGAATCTTTAGTTTTCATTTTTTTTATTAATATTTCTATTTCAAGCGGGCGTAGCCCCGCACGGGCCCACTAGTGTGAAATAAAATTGAAATAAGCATATAGGTATGTAACGACGTACCTACATACATTTCTTATATTAATATAATTAGGAACTCTATAAATGACGAGGTGAAACATTCTATATTCACAAGTTATTGAAATTATGAATATAATACATTTCATCGAAATAAATCCATTTATCTATATAAATGGATTTAGTTTAGCTGTAAAATGATACACAGAGAGATTCGAATTCATATTAACAATGAATAATTAAATAATTTGCAATATCGATTATATGAAGAGTGTATACAATATAATAGTAAATATATTTTCATAATTAAAATTTCAACATGGCCTATTGAAACCGAGGTCGCTACTAGAGAATAGATAAATATGGAAGCTGGAACAATGGTATAGAGAATTATGCTGAAACTAAGGTTTATTTTCAGCTTCAGCCTGTATCCCGTAAACAACAGGTTAGGCAGAGGGAACCTAGTGTCAAGATAATTCGTTCCCTATTTTCACCTGAATTCTGGAGCCATTTCCCTAATATAACGAGAGAGAAAAAAATCTAATATTAAATATATAATTTCCAATCGAATTGAATTGGGAAATCGAATCCAAACCTGTCGCCTTGTGCCTTTGTGCCACAACTGGCCGCAATAGTTGTTCTTTTATTTCAATCTAAAAACTAAAAATAAACGCAATATTTTAGTACCTATCGTGATTGAAACAAATAACGACTGTACAACGAGGGTAGAGTACAATTAATTTTATATTTTTTTAGTAATTAAATAAATTGTTTTCAATAAGTTAATTGGAAAATTTCCATACAAAAAAATGTCGCAATTCAATCTATGTAACGTTCAGATTCATCAATCAAATTCATCAATTTAAGAGTTAATATTAGTTATTTCGCAATACATACATTCAATTTATCATAGAATTGATTTTTGAAATACCGTTAGGTATGCGCCATTAAATATTTCAATAGTTGCTGTTAAAATTTAGCAATGTTTGCAATTATATAACGTCATAGTTTTTAATATGAATGTAAAGTAAATATTTGCGAAGAAGTTTGCGTTTTAAGAACACTTTTATATTTTTAGGGTTCCGTAAAACCTATAAGGTACTTGCCGCGAATTGGAGATCACCCACATTCGAATCGCACTTATCTAGTTTTTTTAATCAATTGTCACTTATTTAAAATTTTAACTTATGCAAGTTAAATTTCTAAGCTTTATATACCAGTTAACTAAAAGTAAAATCAACTTTACCTAGCAAGTCTATTTGTATTCTATTCATTAATATACCATTTATTCTCGCTTGGTTTATTCAGATATGAACCTAAGCTTGTATATTCCAGGCACAAGATGTTAGATTTCATGCTTGAAGACGCAATTTCAATGTTTGGGAAATGCCATTGGCAATACTGTAGTATTAAGACCTTGCCTAGTAAATCAAATTTCAAATATCGTACTAACAATCACAAGGTAACTGTTAACACTGCTTACATGAATATGGGAGTAAGTAATATTAAATTAATTTTCTATATATATTTTCGTAATCACTTAGATCAATCAGGTCGACGTAAACGCGACGGGGTGTAAGTTCGATTTCCACTCGCGAAAATGCAAAATTAAAAATTTTCAATTCTCCACTCTGGTGTCGCAATGTCTTCAGAATTTGCCAAAAAGTGGGGAATGGAGCCTCTTAACATCCTTATCCCTCCTGCTACATGCGGGATTCAGCGGGAAGCTAAAAAAGCAATTATAATCCGATTATATACACGAATATTACATTACGCTAACATTATCTGTTAAATACACTATGATTGAATTAGGTTTATTAATTAGTAAGTCGATTTTCATGTAGAGAAGATTACAGTATTATTAGTGCGTAGTAATAAAGCCGGTAGATTTAATAAAATGTACCGGAAACTATTTTATGCTTTATATAATTTATAGCGGAGGCCATTCTGGCACAGTGGTTGTTTGTCTAAGCGCGATGGTTGCGAGTTCAATCAACGTGAAGTGACGTAAAGTTCTTTATAATTTTTCCATTCTGCCAAAATCAAGTCCAACGTTTAGTTCCGCCACTAACAATGCTTCCGCCTATACTGCTTTTTGTAGGATACAATGTGAAACTAATCTTTTAATAATTTAACGCCAATCAATTTATTATAGATACCTACATATATGTATTTAAAGCACAGTCAGTACCTGTACTTAAGTAAGGCATTTTGGCACTTACGATATTCCAAAAAGGAGGGAAAATTACTATAATAAGAGAGAGAAAGAGAAAAGTAGGAAATACTTTTCTATACCCACTCAGTAGAGTATTTATTCCTCATAATCGTCAGAAATTAAATTCTGAATTTATTTGCCACTTCTGTACTTAAAATACAATACACAAAGCTTACTAAAGACCTAAAAGTTATAATAAATATTATTACAAGATCACAGAACCCGCTTTCATGCAAAATGCCGCTTTGTATTTACATAACACGTATTTGCACCACTTAAGTAATTAGGCTGTTGCGGTCGCTACAACTACTTTACTTGGCGTGCTTTGTACGTGCGTTACCACAAGTGCTGGATTGGGGTGTTTAAATTATAATAACTAGTGGACCCGAACGCGGCTACGCCCGCTTGAACTATACGAATATTTATTAAATATATTTATGAAATTATTTACAGTTTTCAATAGAGAGATGCGTTAAGTAAGCTCATTTTGGGTGACGTTTTCTAACAGCAATCTTTGTTAGAATACGTCACCCAGTTGTTATTAACATGGCGGAATAAATTGCATGTCATATTAATAAGTATTTTAATATATTGGTATAAATCGAGAATATTACAAATATGAGAAAAAAAAGTATCCTATGTTCATCCCGAGACCCCTCAAGTATCTCTATATGTGTATTTTATCACAATCAAATTGGCGGTTTGGGCCTGATTGCGTAAAAGACAGACAGACAGACAGAGTTACTTTCGAATTTATAATATAGGTATGGATTATAGCTGATGCATATATTGATAGACGAGTGGATAGAGAGAACCTAGTGTTAAGACACTACTTTCAGCTGTATTTTCGGATCTAAGCGCCGTATTTAGTCTACTATAGCAGGCAAATGAATACTTAACTATTTTATTACTTTTAGTCATATATTACTATAAGTTATTGAAATATAACATGTACAAATTCTATTTCGTTATTAGGTATAAACATTTTTATCAAATTTAATATTTCAGTTATTAAACGAACGTATTATTGTATATTTAATATCTGAATATCTGGAGCCCTCGAGGCTTACGAAGGTAAATATAACCAGCGCTTTCAAATGTTTCATGTAGAATTATACAGAAATTCATAAATTATGAAAAACGGATAAAAAGCTTACAAAAGGGATTTCAATATTTTTTATATAATAATTTACGTAAGTAATATTTAATACAGTAGGTATACATAGATTTGTTTTGCATTATAAAAAGAAAGAAGGAAAAAGAAAAACACTAGGTTCCCTCTGCATACCCTGATATGTACAGGATAGAGCGTCAAGCTGAAGATTAATAAGAAGATTTACGCATTAAATAACTTTAATTATTTGAATATCAATTGTGGTTAAATTAAAACAAATTAAACTATTGAAATAGCTAAATATTGATAAGTATATGTTAATGTAGATATTAAATCGGATTTTGTTTTTACAGGCGTAACAGCGGGCGGCGGGGGGTGGGAACCTCTTGGGCAACCGTACTTCGACAACAGTACGAAGCGCGAGGCAACCGCCGCCGTTGGACAGCCCGCCTACCTGCACTGCAGGGTGCGCAACCTTGCTGATAGAGCGGTAAGTCAATATATAACTTTAACTTAATATATGAAAAGCCAGTGTGGCATTGTGATACTGTATCTGCCTGTGTAGGTGTAGGTTCGATCCCAACTAGGGGGAATAAGTTGTATTAATTATGTCGCTTTGATAAGATAAACAGCGGCGAGTTCCACTACTTATACAACAAACAAATAGAATTCGAATGGAAAGAATTTCGAATGAAGAATCTATTCGTTATGCTCGTCTAACTAACTGCCTGTTGAGTAAAGCTTATAAAAATATTTTTCTATAAAAAGTACATATAGTACTTAGAAAATAATATATGGGAATATAAAAATAGTATATAGGAATCAATAAATATAATATATTCGAGGTTAATTGATGTATTTTTTTATTATTATTAAATAAAACCCACCACGGACATTGGTCCTTCGTGCCCTTTTCTGGTATTTTTCCTTTTGTTTCTTGCGAGTTTTACTTATTTGATATTATTTCAATAAGCTCTTTTACACAACTGAAATATTGATAGAGAGGAATCTATATTACTGCAGAAGTGAATGGAGGAAGACTAGAGGAGCCCCCCCTTAAAAGTTTTGCCCTGATAGTGAATGTGTAGTCTGAAGGAGTCCATTAATTAATATGTCGAGGTTGTTTCTGTCTAGTCTACTCTTGTTTGGGAAGATTTAATTTGTTTTGGTTTGTACTATTCTGGTGGTTGCGTTGCCTTTTTGAGTTCTATATTCGGTGTTTATCGCCTCTTGGTCTATAGAGGCCAAGAGGCGTGAGAGGTATCTATTTTGGTTAATAAATATTACTATATTTAGAGGCCAGTCGTGGCGCAAAGGCACATGCGTGAGACTGTAACCGCGACAGGTTGTGGGTTCGAGCCCTGCAGGTGGTAATGAAATAGTTAATATTTTCGCTCTAGTGTGCGAAGCAAAGCGCGGCGTTCAGTTCCGCCACTCAACGTGCAATGTCTCCAAAATTCATCGGAAAGTGGGGAACTAAATGTCTTAACAGTAGGCTCCCTCTGCCTACCCTTCTAAATGCGAAACACAGAGTGAAGTTGAAAAAAAATATATCTAGCTCCAATAAGAATAAATCAACTTCATGCTGTAGCCACCTAGTGGTAAGACACTCCGTTCTCTACTTAATGCCGAATTCTGGAGGCATTGGTGTTGAGTGGCAGAACTCAACGCCGTGCTTTGCCTCGACACCATATCGATAATAGAAATATAAATTTTAATAAGAATAACAAATTATTTTCCTATAATGCAACATTATATTGTTGAAAGCATCAATGTAGCACTGAAACATAATCATAATGGGATCATGTTTCAGTTTAAAGTATTGTGAACATTATTATATTACTCGATAGTACTTGAGATAAAACGTCCTAGTACGACTTAAAGTGAAAAGCAAGCACAGTCAGGTCTATAAGGTAGTATTGCATTAATTAAAAGCAAGTGAACTTTGGGGACATTGTGGCGATTGCGGGTTCGATTCTCAAAGGGCGGAATGAATATATAAATATTTTCATTTCATCGCTCTGGTAACAAGGTAAAGCGCATTGAATTCCACCACATAATACGCAATGCCTTGAAAACTGGTTGGAAAGTGGGGAACGGAGTGTCTTATTACTAGGTTCCCTCTGTTCCCGTTCCTATGCGGGATAAAGTATAAAGCTGAAAAAAAAACGTATTAGTATAAGTATAAAGCTTTTGGTATTGGTGGTCTTGATAGTCTCGTCACCTGGCTTATATAAAACGCAAACCGTCAATACTATTAATATACAGAATTTAATCCCGTGAATTATCGCGTACTGGAGTTGGTCACGTAATTTATTATGACATGGCTATAGTCGGTCAAATTACTTCTCGTATAATTTAATTTAAATATATTTGCAATTTTGTATTTGCGGTAGGTACTTGTTCGTCACATACTTGTTCAACAATAAAAGAATAACTAACTAAAAACAATATCAAAGACTAACTAACTAACTAAATAAATTTTTATTGAAATCGTGTTTTATGAAATTTACTTTGTGTCTATGAAAAAGCTGCTCTTGGCACTTACATAAATTTTCATATAGTATTTATAAGACTTATTTCTTTTTAATTATGCATAGATGTACTTCAATTGTTTAAGAAAAATAATTCCAAACTATGTATAGAAAATGTATAGAATGTATGGCTCACAGGTCAAAGTAGTTGAACGTTCAAGAGGCCCAAGTTCGAATTCCACTACGGAATTTTTGTATTTTATAATAAAATACTTTTTAAAACGTACAAAAAAAATATTATATTATTCGAACCAAGGTAATATATATTTGTAAGCAGAAAAATATTTGGCTTAGTTCAAAATTTAATAGAAACAGTAATTTACTTATTAATTCAACTTTTAATTTATTCTCTCTTTTTTGTCTCGTATATCGAGTATCGTATAAAATTCTTAGGTCTGTATTTAGCGTTAGATAATACCTAGTTGTCTATGGATTTAGGTCACAATGTACCATATCTTCGAGAACAATGTTGTATAAGCAAAACTCGATAGAACGACCTAAGTTTATTAACAATGAAAGTACCTACATATTTAGTATTAACGTGAAACCCTTTTAATATAATAAATAAAATATAAGGTAAAATATTATAATAAGATCCTATTTATAAAAATAAAAACTGCGAATGCGTTGTTTAAATACCCATACGAGTAAGCTCCCCTCCAGTTCTCCCCTTTTTTTTCACTCTTATGAGCGTATAACAGACGTTAAAAACGCTTGAAAGTAGAAAACGCAAATAGTCATTGCTCCCTCTTAATGCCTTTCCCTTTAACCCTCTGCGATTGACGTGGTTTAAAACCGCCACTTGCCGTTGCACGTTTCACGCTGCATCCCGCACATAGCAGGGTACGCAGAGTGAAGTGGAAACTTAGTGTTAACATATTCCCTTCACCACTTTCCGCCGAATTCTCGAACGATTGCCTTGCATCAGAGCGAGTAAATGAAAATAGTAAATATTTCATCGGAATCGAACCAACGATCATCGTGCTTACAGTCGCACTTTTCTTTTCTTTTTCACATATTAACGCATCTCACTTATTGCGGGGTAGATCGATATAAACTAAGATGCTTCCTTCCTCACGTCCTGTCCATTGTCTAATTAATGAAATAAGGATGTGACTTAAGTAAGGAAAAACAAATAAAAACAAAGAGAGACAAGAAAAATAAAACTGAAAATACAAAAGGAAAAAGATAACCAATTAACAACCATCAAGACTTATATTAAAAGAAAATTACCTGATTAAGAATTAACTGATTTATATGAAAAAGAAAATAATAATCGATATAAAAAGCCTCCGTCGTTAAGGCCGTCGTGGCGTAGAGGCACAAGGATGCGACTTTAAATGCGATGGTTGTGGGTTCGATTCTTACTCCGGGGAATGATATGTTTAATACTTTCATTTCTTTCCTCTGGTAACGAGGCAAAGCGTGGCGCTGTGTACTCAATACGCAATGCTTCCAATATGCGGCGGAAAGTAGAAAACGTAAGTGTTTAATGGGAACGGAGTGGTTTAAAATTAGGTTCCCAGGTTCCGTCTGATAAGACCAATAAAAAAAAAAATATCAACAACTTTTTTTTCAACCTAGCAATGAAAATTTCCGTTTACAAATTTAGTTTTAGTACAGATTCGTAATTTATTTAAAAAAAAATAAGATTGTTAATAGTTAAAATGTATATTTTAAATTATAACTACTAAATAATAAGCTTACTATCAACATACGAGTACATAAAAAAATAAGGGAAATTCATAAGCGAACTTATGATAGGCTCATAGGAATAAAAAAATAATAATAAAATGAATACAACCAAAAATTAAAACGACACCCCCTTTATAACATGTAAGTTATTGAAAATAAACACGTTTCGCGAAAAATAATAAACACAGAATATTAAAGTTTTAGACCCATTATCAACTAACATCAAACACTAAAAGCTTCAACTAACAACCTAAAGTCACGATTCTCCGCCATTTGTACAGCTAAAATAGATTAAACACCACCATATACAGCGTAATATAACTTTGTAATTATGCCTATTATTAATCGAGATAAAGGAACCTATTTAAAATAGGTTCCCTTTCCCCTCGTTACACGCTACACGCTTCAAAACAAGAATTTAAGTCAAGAAGTTAAATAAACTTCGTATAATAAAGAAAACGACAAGGCATTTATATTTCTTGTAAGACAAAAGACCCTCTGAGGTGGTTGCCGGTTGTAATTTGTCATGTAACTCGTGGAAACGTGTACACAAGGCTGAGCGTATTCGAGTATTAAAGATTGTTTCTTTTTTATTTCAAACTAGCGGTTCGCCTGTGGTTTTGCTCGCCTGATCGATTTGATTATTAGTTTACTTCACATAGTTTAGTCAAATATTTATTTACGTTTATATTTCGCTTTCTTCGCTCGGGTGTCAAGGCAAAGCGCGGTGTTGAGTTCTGCCAACACGCAATGCCTCCAGAATTCGGCAGAAAGTGGAGAACGGAGTGTCTTAACACTAGGTTCCGTCTGCCTATTCTGCTGTGTGCGGGATACAGCGTGAAGCTTATTTGTTATTTATTTATTTCATATAATTTGTATATTTATGTAAATCGGTTGATTTAATTTAGTATAGTTATCTATACTGTTATACATGTAATATATCGTATTTTAAGCCTTTTGGAATTTTATTTTTGTTCGCTAAATAGCAGTTCAGGGATTTCCTCATACCTCAGTTTTCATAATATAAAAAAATATATTTATTAAACAAATATACTCAGAGTTTAATTCATCTTTATAATATGCTTAATACAAAAAACAAATATAAAAACGTTACTTGTTATAAAAGTTAGATTTAATCGTTTATAACATGTTCGTACACAATAAATATATTACATAAAAAAACAGGGTAATCTTAATGAAGTTCTACTTTTAGAATTTTTGATTAACTTACCAAAACAACTAATAAATTTAATTCTGTATATATAAATGTTATAATTAACTTTTTATAGAAGTTCAAATTAAAAATTCGTGCGTAAAATAATTAAATGTGTAAATATTTTTATTTATTTAAATAGGTATTATCCACAACGATCGCAGTACTAACAGGCCTCGAACATGTTTGGGGTTAATTTATACCCTCTTGTAGGTTAAATTGTTTTCATTGTCGCTCTGGTAACGGGGTAGAGTTCCGCAACAAGCGTAATGCTTGGAATTCTGGCGAAAAGTTAACACCGCGAGCGGTACGGGTCCATTAACCAAAGGGCGAGTCCAGCGGAAGGGATCAAGCGAACAGAAAGAAATGAACACACTCAATTCTAGGTAGTTGAACTAGTTAAAAAATACAAAACTCTCTATTTTATTTGAAAGAAGCCCGTTCCGCCTAAGTATAACCCGCTCATTTCTCTTGTACGATGGAAACCGGGGATCAGAACGGAGAATTTCCAGATCTAGATTCTTTCTCTATACTCTTTCCTATACGATACAATGGAAAAAAAACACAATTCAAATAATTAAATATAAATAAATATTTAATTTGTTTTTTGTTAAAATAAACTTTTTTAATAAATGTTACTACGGTATATAAATATGAAGATAATTAGTTATTTTACAAAGTTAAACTATGTACAGTGTAAACCACACGGTATCGCGTTAGTTATTAACTAAAGTATATTAAATTTATAACAAATTTCTCATAGTTCTATGTTATGTAAATCAATTTTAACACATATAATATATTTCAATTTGCAAGAACTCTCTCATCTCACTAAAATATTATGAAATAAATAATTATTTATGTACTATTAATATATTTTTTAAATCTTAGTTTATTTCGCATGCACAAAAAAAAGCTGGTTCAGAAAGCCAAAGCTTAAATTTTAAGATCTTAAAATGACTGTAAACTGAAATGTACTTTAAAAAAGTTTTGCTTAGAAACACTTTCAAACACCGCTTAACTGCAAATATATTTTTATTTAATAACTTTCAACAGTGTTAAATAAAAATAAATAAATTATAAAATTTAATTCTACTATTTAAATATAAAAAAATTAAGGTGGTACCAACGATTACTACAACGTGTTTAATTTACTAGTACTTTGTTCGTCTAACAATATATATATATATATATTAGTGATATCGAATTCCCTCTATTTCCCCTTATCATTTCCAATACAAGCACGAGTGAATGCTAATGAGCTAGAAGTGAAGGATTCCGTTTGCATTAATATGTTAAATTGAAATGTATATTGTATTGTATTTGACATATGAGTTTCATATATTATTAGTATAAAATAATTAAATTTCATATGGATATATGAAATTTGATATTATTTAAAATGTATTTAAATTAATGGCCAATATTGAAAAAAGTATTTGTAAAATGTAATTTAATTTTCAAATAAAAATACCAGTCGTATCGCACGGGCTGAGTCGACGACGACAGGTTGTGAATTCGATTCCCACACGAGAAAATGAAATATTTTCATTACTTCGTTTTAGTGTCTAGGCAAAGCGCGGCGTTGAGTTGAGAATCTAAAATATAGCGGCAAGTAGAGGGCAGAGTGTTTTAACTCTAGGCTCGTTCTGCTTACCCTGCTATGTGCGGGAAAGAAAGAAAGTTAAATAAAAAGTTTATGATGATATGGTCAACCATTCACATTTGTGTTAAGAATTACACATATAAATTTTATACAAATCTTCACAAACTACAGTTGAATGATGTCGTGACTATTTATAAGAACAGTGTTAGATTAAGCACTTGGACTCGTAAATTTCAATTTTATTTTGTGGTATATAGAGGAACTAATTAAGGGAAAATATTAGCTTACAAGAATAAAGTGTTAGTGTTGTAATATTTAGATATTATAATTTGAAATTTGATATCATAAAACGTCACACTTCGTCAAAACTCTCTTAAAATTTTCTACTTACAGAAATATATCCACCAATTATAAATGTAAAGATAATCCTGAAGTCAAGCCAACTTACTATAATTCTGAAGTCAAGTTAACTTTAAGTATACCACATTTGGCTATTTAAAAGAATAAATAATGTAGAACAATATTAGTACAAAGTAAATGCGGTTTAACTAAAACATACAGCATTGCACGATGAAGTTAGCTGGTTATATTTGAATTCATTAAGCAATCAGTGTGATGTTTGCCCATATCCGAATGTAAATAACGAATTGTTACGCTTTCGACTGTACTTATATATATATATATGTCGGAGTTGGGTGGATTTCCCTCGAACATCGTTTTTGAGTACCCGGTCTACTGTGGGCTTCCGTGGATAATGTTGGCATGAGTAAACACAATTTGTGATATTACGAATTAATTACAACACCGTAATCAATTCACAAGAAAGCAGCTATAGCTATTCCAGTAGGTAGATACACAGCACGGAACGCGGGACAGTTTCAGTGTCGTCTGCACCGGCCGACCGCCAAACACAAAGTGAGTCGATGTCCGTCGGCCACGCCTCGGAGTCGACTCGCCTCGACTCGCCCCTTCCATAACGATGCATAACACTAACTCTGTCAAGCGCCAACAGATGGCGCTGGCGTTCCGGAACCACCTCAGTACTACAAATTCCGACATATATTTATTGGAAATTACAAAAATATATGAAAAAACGTGTTATTTATTTTTTCTCGGGTTAACTGTGTTTGGATATTTGCTAGAATTGTTGTTGAATGCAGTGGATTCAAGTTTTAAGATTTCATAATTTTTTTTTTCAGAATTATGTCCTTTTTAAAATCGAAAAAGCAAAATACTGCGAAATAAATTAGGAAACTAACATTTTATATAGTAATTTAAGACGTTCAGTTATTATTAATTCACTTTTTCCTAATATACTGAAAGACAATACATTTTTGTAAGTACTTAATTGAAAATAACATAATAAATCCTAGGAGTACCTACACGCGGTATCCATTAATAATCATGAAGTTCAAGCGGACGAAGCCGCGGGTGGACCGCTAGTTTAAAGTATGGCCACGTAAAAGATTATTATATTTGTTACAACCCACAATATATATCGATCGATACATAAAAAACGACACAGAGAGAGCGTTAAAAAACATGCTCTGTTTCTTCTCCATCACGAGAGTATAATGCCGCTTGATCTAGGCTTGACCCATAAAAACTTTAATACGAAGCGAAAGAATAGTTTGTGAATATGCAGTTATACCAGTTAGTTCACTGCTCTGTCGCCACGGAGCCTTAAAAGGAAACTTTTAAAACTTTTAAAACTTATATTTCCATTTCTTCGCTCTGGTGCTGAAGCAAAGCGCGGCGTTTAGTTCTGCCACTCAACACGTAATGCCTGCAGAATTCGGCAGAAAGTGGGAAACGGATTCTTAACACTAGGTTCCCTCTGCCTACCCTGTTGAGTGCGGGATACGGCGTGAAGCTGACTTTTATTTGATTTTTAAAACTTCAACGCGAACGTATCGAATACAAATTCGTAATAATTTCCAATACGATATCAAAGGCGTTCGAAATAGGCCAAGAATTGTTTTACGGCTTCTCGTAAAATATGTTACTGTTTTTCCATTCCAAATGCAAAATTTTATTTTCATCACGTTGGCAACCGTTGCTTGTGAAAACGTGAAAATTTGATACTTTCATTCGAAATGAAATTATATTCTGCCTGTCCAATTCATTTTCTGTTATTATTTATTTAAAAATTCTTATTAAATGGGTACTATCATATCACGTTATGTTCTTTTTGCTATTTTTATAAATATTATAATTATATGTTTTTTTAAAAGACTTTTATTATAACTTTGTTTTTTTTTAGAAACAAAAAATAATTCACGTTCTATCCCGCATGCAGACAGAGGGTTAAGACACTCCGCTCCATACTATCCGCCGAATTCTGATGGTTGAGTGTTGAGTGGCGGAACTCAACACCACTTTTTTTGCCTCGTGTTGTGTTGAATTCTGCCACTGCCACAAGCAATGCCTCCAGAATTCGATGGAAAGTGGGAAACAGAAGTGTTTTAACACTAGGCTTCGGGTTCTTTGGGAGGAATACAGTATTATTTAAAAAAATATTATATTTAATTTTTGTGATTTTCAACTAAATGCTATTAGTACCTTCCATACACCAGTAATTATTGCCGTTCCATACCCCAGTAATTATTTTTATACGGAAGCAAAGTAAATTGAAACATTTTATTTTTAGATGATCATTAAAAATAATAGTGTACTTTTAATAATTTAGTTTCTTTTAATCAAAAGCTATTTGAGAACTCAATCTATTTTGAAAATTATATGATATACTAAACATAATATATGTCAATTTTGTATAATATATTATGTCATTAAAAACAACTGCTATTATAATATAATTGCTGAAATAAAAAGATTAAAGCTTAAATACTTTACAGCTATTAAACAAACTTATACTTTGCTATAATATTAATAAAAAGTTTACATATATTTTAAATCTAAGGGTTTCTAATAGTAATTTATTAACTTTTTGGCCCAGCTTTTCCTCATGACCGATTTCTATTACCGATTTTCGCACATTTCTTGTATATATTTGTTCTACTGGGACTCAATCATGCCTATTTCATATAATCATTTTATCCGGTTGAGTTCACCACAAGACCTTTTGACTTGCTTATATTTATTTTTTGTGGGATTTACCTTTATTTATTTTTTATTTTTACATATATCATTATAAATAAAAATAAATAAATAAATCAGATTCACGCTGTATCCCGCATACAACAGGGTCGGCAGAGAGAACCCAGTATTAAGACACATCGTTCTCTACTTTCTGGCGAATTCTGGAGGCATTGCGTGTTGAGTGGCAGAACTCAACGCCGCACTTTGCCTCGACACCAGAGCGAAGAAATGGAAATATAAACGTAAATAAATATTTCACTTCCTCGAGTGGGGATCGAACCAACAACTGTCGCGTTACAGTCACACCTTTCACTACGGCCCCATATATATCATTATTGCTTTCTTAAAAGCTGCTATACCTAGCTATATATATTTTAAAAATATCAATATCAGTGGATTTACTACATTTCCATTATAAAGAGAGGTACTGTTAAATGAAATTGTATTAGAAATGTAAATAAATTGCTTCTGTTTAATTCTTTGAATTTGAATTTTAGATCCAATTAAGTCTTTTAAAGTTGTCGTTATCGTCTTGCAGGAAAGTTCCAATCCTGGACTAATTCCATTGTGCACCGCCTAAATCCTGACTTAAGTGCTCCAGATTTTAAGGTGCTCTTAGGTACTACACAAGAGATTTTAAACAACTTTCTAATTACGTATAATTGGTTCTTAGTCCCCAAGCTTTTCCCTTCCCAGTTTTCATGTTGTGAAACGTTTATAGTCTATTTTTAGGTATATTTTTATGTTAACCTATATTAAATGTGGAAATAGGACAATGTTTTTTATTTTTTCTGTGTATATTTAAAGTGATTTTACTATAAAATTAATATATAGGCACATCGGCTGATTGTAAACTAAGGGGGAAAAACTTATTTTCATTTCTTCGCTCTGTGTGCTCGACATCAAGTTTCACCATTCAAATTGCAATGACTTAAAAATTAAAAGGAAAATAGGGAACAGAGTGCCTTAACACTAGGTTCCCTTCACATACCCTGCTCCATTCAGTATACAGCGTGAAAATAAAAAAAAACACTACAAATAAAGGTTTTGTTATAGGTATCATGGATACGAAAACGGGATTTGCATATTTTGACCGTAGGAGTGCATACATATAGCAGTGATGCTCGGTTCGCCGCGCTGCACGCAGACGGCTCTGATGAGTGGACTCTCCGCGTGGCACCAGCACAGCCTCGAGACTCTGGTGTCTACGAGTGTCAAGTCTCTACTGAGCCTAAAATCAGTTTGTCCTTTAGGCTTACTGTTGTCGGTTAGTATTATTATAATTTTATACTGTTATTTCATATTTGGACCACTAAACTGGTATTGCTTAGTCAGGCTAGTGTTCAACGCGGGTTCAATTCCCGCTATGGTCTAATTTTCATACGTTTCTAGTAAGTAAGCATTTTTAGCCTTATTAATGTTTATTCTTGGCGTTATTTTTAATATAATTTAGTTTTTTTTTACTTAAAAAAATACTAGTAATTCCAATTCTATTTAACTATATTTGGTCTTTTGTTCTAATGGATTGTTTCTCTAGCTTAAGAACTTTGAAAAACCTTTCTACCTTCATCTTCTCATAATATTTTCTAAGTTAAAAAACGAAAAATAAAGTGATTTATAATATAGGTATTTAATGAAGACATATTTCCCATTTTTAAAAAAATCTACCCTAACTTCACAAGAAATAAGTAAGAGGTAAGAAGCAACATCAATAAAATGTGTTGATTATGTCAACAGTGTCGAAAGCTGAAATTTTATCCGGGCCAGAGCTGTTCGTGAGAGCGGGGTCGGATATTAATCTCACTTGCGTCGCGAAGCACGCTCCGGACCCCCCGAGGTGAGCATAGATTATACCTTGGATGCCTTAATCTTATATATCTTTTGAGCAACTTCAGCAGAAATAAAAGACAATTTAGAAATGTTACTTTAAAATAAGATTTTACTTAAGCAATTAATTTATTTTATTTGTAAAATGTTTCTTTTCCTTTTTTTTTTAGTTAAATTTTAAAGCAGATATTAATAGCAGATATTTTAGATATTATATTAGAAGACCGGGGTCTCCTAATACAGGCATTACTTGCTTAAAAGGAGATCTCTGTAACAATTATTTTTGTGTAAAATCTGTTGAACAAATAGAGTATTTTTATTTTTATTTACTTTATTTATTTACTTTGGATAAAAAAATCCAGCTTTACGAGATATCCTGCACACAGCAAGGTAGGCAGAAGGAAACTAGTGTTAAGAGACTCCGTTCCCCACTTACCACCGAATTCCGCAGGCATTACCAATTAAGCCCCAAAGCGAAGAAAATAGAAATATTAAATAGATCATTTTTTCGAGTAGGAATCGAACCCATAACCATTCACGTTAAGTCTCACCTGCGCCACGACTGGCCTCAATTTAATGATATATGTATTTCGAAATTATATCTCATATTTGGGTGCCTCAACGCTTGTTATTACTTTCTAGGTAAGACGTAATACTAGACTAGCTTTAATATTTGCAGTTATGAAAATATGCATCATATTAAATGGATTCTGCCTAGTTCAACTAAATATTATTGCTGAAAATTTAATATAATGACTACCATAAAATATAATAATTTGGCGACGGAATCTCTTAAGACTAGGTACATAGGCTCTAGTAGTAGTAGTAGTAGTAGGCTCTGCCTTTCCTGCTATATGCGGGAAACACCGTGAGTCTCTTTTTTATTCTACTTATCCATACCTATATTATAAATTCGAAAGTAACTCTGAGTGTCTGTCTGTCAGTCTTTTACTCAATCAGGGCCAAACCGCTAATTTAATTGCGATAAAATACTCAAATAGAGATACTTGAGGGTCTCGGGATGAACATTGGATACTTTTTTTCTCATATTTGTAATATTTTCGATATATACCAATGTATTAAAATACTTATTAATTTGACATGCCATTTATTCTGCCATGTTAATAATAACCGTCGCTATGCGGCCGTTGCTAGGCAACGATTTGCTATAACGTCACCCAAAATGAGTTTGCTTAACGGATCTCCCTATTGAAAATTGTAAATAATTTCATAAATATATTTAATAAATATTCGTATAGTTGAAGCGGGCGTAGCCGCGTTCGGGTCCACTAGTATAACTTATATTTCTCCAAAAGCTTTACAAAACACAGAATTTTCGTATAATCATAGAACATTTTTTTGAGTACAAAAATCTTTCAAGCAAAATTGTTAAAAGGTTTTGTAAAAAAATAAACAAGTATTTCTTTTTAATAATTTAGCTACAAAAGTAATATGAAAGGACAAATTCTAATGAATAGTAAAGCAGTTTGTGTTGAATATTTTGAAATATCTTAGAAATCTTTAGTCATTCCAATTTGACATTTTAATATTCGTAGTAAGATTAAATAATAGATTTTTTTTATTTACGTACTTTTTTGGGATTTTTTTATTTACGGTAGGCAGCAGGGGAAAAATCTAATGATATTTGACTATGTGAAACACATCCCCTCGTTCGGCTTGAATAGCATTATTACCTTTTTCGTAGTAATAAAAGTTAAATATGACGAAAATCCTGCACATTGCTTTCCATATATGAAAAGACTCCAATCAAAAACTACTGCGTACATATATAGAGTATTTTCACACACGAACTTTTTTAGAGCCCGTCGTAGCGCAGGTTCACAAGCGTACGATTGTAAACGTGACAGATTGTGGGTTCGTTTCCCACTCGAGGATATGAAAAATATTTAATATTTCTATTATTTCGCAGCTACTTACCACGCAATGCCTACAAAATTCAATAAAATGAAAATCAATCGATGAAAGTGGGGCAGAGTAGGGTAGAGTATACACTAGGTTCTCTCAACCCACCCTGCTTCATGCGGCATACAACGTAAAGCTGAGAGGCAGAAGTCTATATCAGCTTTCAAAACATACGTATAATGATTATGCGGCTTAAGTATGAAGTTGGGTTCGAAAAATACAATTAAATCCTCTGTCGGGAAAATGAAATTACTTTTCGAACAACCTATTATAATCAGGAGGCTTCGAATTCTTCGCTTCGCTCGCTGTAATAAGGAAAAAATAAAACAAAAAGAAAGACAATAATGTAAACCTTTCTTACACTTATTATGTTCTCTTATATATTACGTTTATTTTTATTTCATACTGTTAAATACGGATGAATGAAAACCGGTCAAAACCAAAGTGGACTTGCGCACGAAAGATTTCTTACTAGCGTAATTACTTGCCATAAAAAATGTAACGTAAGTGATAAGTCACTCTGTTCTTCTCTCCTTAGACATGAAGGTCGAGCGTCCAAATTCAAAGCCTTTTCCAAATTAGACCAAATAAAACAAAATACTTTAAAAATAATAATTCCCTTTAATGTAAATTGAACTCCCAAACATGATCATTATAATTATAGACAATCATAAATTGCCCTTTTAACGAAATAAAGAGAAGTAGCGCAGTGGTACAAACGTGTAAATCCGAGTTGTGGGTACGATTCCTACTCGGAGGAAGAAATTATTATTTTAAACCTTTTATTAATATGTTAGCCTTGAAAATTCAGCGAAAAGTGGGGAACGAATGGTCTTAATTAATATTCAAAGGCTGAATTAAAAGAGTAATTATTAATCTTCAGAAATCGACTTCTATATACACCTATGATAATATAACAGTGTAGTATATACTTAGGTTAACTTCCAAGAACAATCCCAATGCAGCTTATTTTGGCGTCATTAAAAAATTGCTGTCACCATTTTTCTGACACAGTCAGCTTTCAAACAACTTTTGTGTTAATTCAGTAGATTCTCCATCATTGGATTACACATTCGTGAGCGGAATTATCTCATCAGTCTAAAAGGGTTGGTTGTATCTGATACAGCTATCGTAATGAGAGTGTGGGCGCAGATAGGCAGTTCATAGGATCTTACAAAATAGTATAAACAAGCAATTTAATTGCTTTTTTAGCTTTATGCTGTATCTCACACACAGCAGGGTAGGCGAAGAAGTGAAAATATTAAATTAAACGCAATTAAAGCAAAGCAAAGCCGCGTGTGGGCCGCTAGTTAATCTATAACTCATTATTTAATACGAAGTTATTATAATATATTATGTTACGTGTGTATATTATAATATTTAGGTATTTCAATGAGATTCCCGTTTCTATAGACTGCTTTGATATTAATTTTTGACGTAGGTTTACTATTAAAATATGAGTATTAAACTCCTAGAAACTTTTCAAAATTCTTGAATATATTTAATATATTTCATTTCTTCGAGAGCGAATCGAATTCACAATATGTTGCATTTACACGCTTGTGCCAGTTCGTATATACATATATCTATAGAAAGTTTAAGTAGAATTTTTTTTTTAATTAAATTGGTATTGGTTGGAGTAATATTATGTGTACTTTTAATTTATAGTGAGTTTTGTAATTATTTAACATATTTTTAAGATAATTTGATTTATATACATGCATACAGTAAATTAAAAAAATTTACAGACTTCATTATTATATCAATATCCCCAATAATTTTATCACCTCATTTTTTCCTGTTACACGTTAAAAAGTGAAATAAAACATAAAAAATAAATAGGCAAACCGACTTCAATAACCGCACTATACCTTTTTAATAAGTATACATTTTTCACACGCCTATTTATAGCCACATTTATAAACATGATAAGCTTATTTTCTGATAAAAGGGGTCGGTCGAGGTCTCTAAGTGAGGCATTCTTTGGATATCAACATTTAATGGTACCATGTGCCTGAGATCTTTCAACGAGGGACCCTCAATTTGAATATTGATGGGGTGATACGTTCCGAGGAACCAGGGTTGTTATTTGGGTTGCGTCATGAGTTATACATATAGTATTTTAAGTTGCTCTTTCGTTAAATATTCCAAAAGGCGTATGGCTTTTTAGTACGCGGATGCTACGAAATCAAATTATTTCATATAAATTGTTTACTGCTTTAAGTAGGAAGATTTAAGTTTGAAATAGGATTCAATTTATTTACTAAGAAATCGTGACGATGAATATTGTTTGCCTGTAAAATAGTAGTGGATTCGAGCCTAGGGAACCTAGGGAGACTAGTCTAGGGAATATTTATACTAGAAATATTTTATTATGTAGTGTTCTAATAATAGGTTCCCTCTGCCTACCCTGATTCATGCAGGACACAGCGTGATGCTGAAAGAAAGACAGAAAACAAATAATCTATATATATAAAAGGACTTGTCCTCACTGACTGAGGTAAGACGCACGCACAGTCGTAACCGCTGATGATAGAAACGTGAAATTTGGACAGATGTTTACTTTCGTAATCTGGACATCCACTAAGAAGGGATTTTGAAAAATGTTAACCCTAAAGGGGTGAAATAGGGGTTGAAAGTTTGTATGGAAAAAAAATTAAATTGGCACCGATTTTTATAAAATTTGAAATTTAGTATTTTAAAAGTATTTAATTGAAGACGTGTTTCTTCGTTTTCTAGAATTGTCCCCCTAAGGGTGCAAATTAGGGGTTGAAAGTTTGTATGGAAAAATCTTTAAATAGCCACCGATTTTTATAAAATTTGAAATTGAGACTTAAAAATATTTCATTGAACACATGTTTCATAGTTTACTAGAATTCACCCCTAAGGGTCCAAATAAGCAGGCGAAGCTGCGCGCGCCCACTAGTATTAAATAAATCTTGGCTCTAGTATATAATTAAACAAACAAATTCATTTTTAAGTTTAGGTTACTTTCAATTCTTGCCTACGCCGCTAAATGCTGAAGATACTACAAATAAATTGATATTACTTTTCATATTAATTAATATCAGTTTGTGTTCAATAAAACCATAACAGTCAACTAATTGGCTGTAATTATTGAAGTTATGTATTCTGTCAACAAATTATTAATGAAGCATACATTCAATAGGCTTTTGAGAGTTAAAAATTGAGTGCAGTTTAAAGCTGTAACGACCAGTACGTATTTAATAATATTATAGAAACTAAGGTAAATATTTCGTGTTTGCTTTTGGTTGCATGTTTAATGCGATTTTTTTATTTATATTTATAAAAGAATTATAATTATAAAAAAATATCGAGTTTTTAATGTAAAGAGAACAATGAAATAGAAAACAAGAAGTAAATAATAATAAGTGCTTTCACTTACATAGGCCTATAGGCCGCTGTAACGCTACGGTTGTAGATTCGATTGCCAGTCGAGGGAATGAATTATAATTTATTAATATTCTCATTTCTTCGCTCTGGCACCAAGGCAAAAGCCCGGTGTTGAGTTCCGCCACTCAACACGCAATGCTTCAAAAAATTTGGGGGAAAGTGGGAAATGGAGTGTCTTAACACTAGGCCTCTGCTTACCCTACTGTGTGCGGGATGCAGCGTGAAGCTATTTTTTTATAGACACTACCATGTAAACAAGATCACACTTTATTTAATAAAGTTATAATTTATAACTTTCTTTCTATAATTTAAAATAGCATTAAATTACATATTTCTTAATTTAAGCCTATAATAATATTATAAGATTGACATAAGAACTTTATTACAGTTTTATATATTGGTATCGAGGAGAGCAAGTCGTGAACTACGCCCAACGAGGGGGTATCAGTGTGGAGACGGAACAACGAACCCGCACCAGCCGCCTTCTTATAGCACGCGCCGCCCCACACGACTCTGGCAACTATACTTGTGCACCTAGTAGCTCTGGTAAGCTTCTAGAAAAATTGTTATTTATTGAATTTAATTATTTTTATTAAATTTTTTATTTTGAAAAATAGGTATAAAATATCATCTAGAAAATATTTCTGTTGTAATATATGTAAATACTAGTGGACCCGAACGCGGCTACGCCCGCTTGAAATATACGAATAGTTTATTAAATATATTTATGAAGTTATTTTCAGTTTTCAATAGAGAGATGCGTTAGGCAATCTCATTTTAGGTGACGTTTTCTAACAACAAAATTTGCAAAGCTTAGCAACGATTGCTATTAACATGGCGGAATAAATTGCATGTCAAATTAATAAGTATTTTAATATATTAGTATAAATCGAAAATATTACAAATATGAGAAAAAAAAAGTATCCTATGTTAATCCCGAGACCCTCAAGTATCTCTATATGAGTATTTTATCACAATTAAATTAGCGGTTTGGCCCTGATTGCGTAAAAGACAGACAGACAGACAGAGTTACTTTCGAATTTATAATATAGGTATGGATGTATTTCATGCAGTCTTATTCAATTATATTAATAACTATAATATAGTTATTTTTACATTGTCATCAAAATTATCTTTTAATCTAACTGTCTGAATATTTGTCTACGTATACGAGTAGGTAGATTTTCCAAATAGATTACGGACTGGCAACTGGAGCATGCATAAATAATTTGCAGCATGCATATCAGTATTCTCTCCAGTATCTTTGTTTTCGTAATCATTAGTTAAGAAAATAAATTTCACAATAGGATTTTTTTAACAAATACTTTTACACGAATTGCCACAGACTTTTATTTTTTTTACTTTTATTTATCTAATATTTCATGTGGAAATAAAATTGATCATCTTTACAATTTACATAAACGAACCTCTTTGTTACTTAGAAAAATATAATCATTTTGTGTTTTTTTCATATTTTTAAAATTAAATTGTCTATATTTTACAACAATTCAATAACTTATTATTAAACTTAATATCTCTCAATCAAATGCGATTTATTTTGTGCTACGTGCTGTATCCTGCACTAAGCACAGTAGGCGGAGGGAAACTGGGAACCTTGTACTACTGTGTTCCCAATACAACACTTCTATTTCCTAATTTCCAGTGAATTCTGGAGGTATTCCATGTTGAGTGGTGGAGAATTGAACCAATAACCTGTCCCGTTGACGGTCACACCCTTGCATCCCCTGCCTGATTGGACTAAAAAAATATTTACCTTCACAAATATATAAATAAATTTAATTACTAACATTCCAAAAGCCAAACATTGCTCACTTCGTCATTGGAACCAGACAATACCAACCAGCAACCAGGAACAATTCAGCCGTTTTCCTTTCATCTCAGTATTTAGGAATGCAATTTGCATCTGACGGGAAATTGAGCTACATAGGTAAATTGAATGCTACTAGCACGCAATGCGGATACAACATGTGGGTAGCAAATTCACTAAAGTTAAATACTGAATGACTGTGTTAACTGTGCACACGTAGTTCTGGTTAAATGTGGCTTTGTGAAGTTTTACATTTGGAAATTGTATATGAGAAATGTTTAGAATTGGTTGAGATGTATGTTCAACTAAGATATACTTGTAAAATCGAATATTTGTAGTTATCGTATAAAGGTTTACTGGTTTCACGCTGTTTCCCGTATATAGCAGGGTAGGCAGAAGAATCCTATATAATAAATGTTAAGATAGTTCTCCATTGAGGCAATTCCATTCCCCACTTTCCGCTGGATTCTTAAAGTATTGCGTGTAGACTCAAAGCCACGCTTTGCCTCAATACCAGAGCGAGGAAGTGAAAATATTAAATATATCATTGGAGTAAGAATCGAACTCCCAACCGTCGCGCTTGTACGCCTGTCCCACAATAATTTCAGTGAATAAAATAAACATATATAAAATAAATGACAATAATAATTAGTATGAAACATTCAGATAATCGTTAAGCTTCAATTAAAATATTAATCAACTTGCAAATTGTAAAAACGTATACAAATTGCAAATATTTCTAACATTTGCTTAAAGTTTCTTATATAAGCACAGAAAACGTAAATAACATGGTGTTAGTATATGCCTATTTGGATGGCACATGGGAAGTGTACGTGCCATATCTCGTCTAACCCGTCTCTTCACACTTGAGTGTGTCTAGAACATGTTTTACTTAATGATTGGCCTCGTAGCCTTACATAACATAATGGTCCTTGTTGAAATAACATTTTTTATCTGGACTCATTATATATGAAAATTAAAGTAAGAAATATGCGGCGTTTAGTTCCGTCACTCAACACGTAATACCTCGATAAGCTAAAATATACGAGTTGATAAATTTGTCATATATGATGCTTACCATTTCCATATTGAATTCTGGCCTCGTTCATCAACATTCGCATTAAGGCTATGCACATAAAAGAACCAAGTGACATACAAAAGCAAGCATCTATGTCGAGTAAAAAGAGAATCACAAGATAGACGCCATCTTGCTTTTCAAAATATAACGTTAGATTTCGTTACCATTATGTTTTATTACCAAATTTATAATTTAAATATTTATTTCCAAAATGATAATATCATAACAGTATGGTAATAGTTTATCTAAAATTAAAAGATTACATGAGTAGTTCCTGAGATAAGCGTATTAAACCAAACAAATTATATTTCTAAATACTTAGAAACTGCAAAACGCAATTACTTACCGCGAGTTTTACTAACATAGCTTGCAAGAGCTGAGGACATTAAAAAACGAGAAATGAACTTGTGAACTGCTATCTACTTATTATATGTACGGTAGAGCAGTAAGCTTCATTCTGCTGTATCCTGCACATAGGAGGGTAAGCAGTGGTAATCTAAGAAGCTAGTGAAACACTGTTCCCATTAAAACACTTTCGTTACCCACGTTCCGCCGAATTGAATGTTGAGTGGCGGTACTCAACGCCGCATTTTATCTCGTTACAAGCAAAGGAAATAAAAAGAATAAACATTTCATTTCCATGAATTGGGAATCAAACCCACAGCCTCTCTCAGCTTGTGCCCCTGCACGACGACCTGCCCCCTGCCCCTATGACGAGCCAGATTATATTTTCTCCTAGATATATTTCAAATAAACCTTAAAGAATACTCATCTGACATTGAATAATTAAGCGTGAATTCATCATACCCAGGTGTAGTACGCAAGACTTTAGAGGGATCATCAAATTTTTTAGAGTGGTAAAGTAATAAAGAATTACCAACTTAGCCACCTGAGACGAAAGCGCTCGACTACTGCATGTTTTAATATATTTATTTGTCAGATTAGAATAAAAATAATTAATTTTATCTAAGAAAAATTATGTATAATATTAATTTTAATTTTATTTTTATTATCATCACGCTGAAGCAGGGTAGGGTCAAGGGAATCTCGTGATAAGACACTCCTGTTCACCACTTTCCGCAGAATTGGGGAACAGGAATGTGCGTGATGAGTGGCGAAATTTAACGCCAAGCTTTTCCCAAAACGAAGAAATGAAAATATTAATAAATAGGTGCCAGAACGAAGAAATGAAAATATTAATAAATTCCCTGCAATTCCCTGAGTGAGGATCGAACCCACAACCGTCGAGCTTTAAACACACGTTTGTGGCCATGCGCTATGACGCATCAAAATTATTAACATTTACCCTGGAGTTAATTTGATTGGATTTATATTCTTTCTATAATATTTGTACTTTATATCGTAATTCATAAATAATAAGAAGCGTGGATAAGTATGAGTACAAAAACAATATGTTCCTAAGAGATTAGTTTCTAACAAAGATTAAGAAATCTGTATACAACGGCTGAAGTTCTTTAGTTCTCCTAAATAGAGAGCGTATTCTCACAAATTATTTATTAGATACTTTCTTATTATTATATGTAATGAAATAATAAGTACAGTGGCACAGGTGTGACGTTAACGCGACGGTTGTGGGTTCAATTTCCACTGCGTTGATTAAATGATTTTCAATTGCTTTCGCTCTGCTAATAAGACAAAGCTTGATGGGGATTCCCGCTGCGTAACACGCAAAGTCTCCCATTCCCTTTGCCTACCCTGCTATACGTCCAAAGTCATAAAGCTATAGATATTAAATATAAAAACATGATTCATTTGACTACATTTCAATTTTCATTATATTTTCTAAATAATATGTGAATATGGCTGGTTAATATATTTCATTATTTATCGAGTAGGAATCGAATCCACATCCTGTCATGTTTACAGCCCAGGTTTATAGCCCAGCGCCATGACTGCTTTCGATCTTCTCATCTTTATTATGTTGATAGGAATAATAATTAGTTAAAAACTAATACAGAAAATATTTTACACAGAGTCTGCCTCAGTCATAGTCCACGTGCTAAGCGGGGAGCGGCCAGCTGCCATGCAGAGTTCCAGTTCTCCAACACCACGTCTCAACCCCACAGTGGTAGCCACCATCGCCACCGCAGCCACAGTCCACCGACCAAGACGTTACTTGAGTGTCACCATTTCTATCCTCATCTACCAGCTTACCTCAATCTTCCTCATCACATTTATCTTTTTTACCAATGTAGTTATGCAATTCATTATTCACAACACTCTCGGGTATCCCACTTTGCGTACTTCGAGATGACCAATTACGGAGTAGGGTTTTCATTTAAGAAATGTATCTATAGTGTAACTGTAAGAAGCTTTGTATAAGTTAATTCAATTATTAATATTAATAATAATTATGTATTTAAAATACAACGACTCTACTATAAATTTTAATATTTATTTTCTGCGAGTGTAAACATTGCTTTCATTCAGAAACATTTTAAATATAATTTTTCAACGTCAAACATAAAATATTTAATTAAAATTTATGATAAGCGCTGCTAAAGTTAAATGAAAAATATAAACTTCATTTCTACAATATTGTAAATATCATTAAAAAAAAGACATTACGTGTTACAAATGAGGTTAAGATTCTTAGAATATTTCGTCGTTTACTTTTTTCATATTTTTTATTTTACTTCTTACCTTAATCATTCTCAAGATGAAGTCAGAGTTGAAGCCAGTAGTGGCACAGAGGCCCAAGCATGTGACTGTCAAAGTGGCAGGTTCTGGGTTCGATTCCAACTCCAGGAGATGACATATTTAATATTTTCATTTATTCGCGTACAGCAGGGTAGGCAGAGGGAACCTAGTGTAAGGCTCCGTCCCCCACTTTCTGCCAAATTCAGGATTGCATGTTGAATTTTTTTTTATTTTCATTTCGACGTTGAGTCTTAGCAATAGGTTTACCCTGTTATATGCGGGATACAGCGTGAAACTAATAAAAAAACAGATTAAGAGTGAATCGATATCGTTATTCTGATCGGGAATGAGCTGAGATTCAATAGAAGCGTCGAGCTTAAGTCTATGTGTTACGTATATAAGCCGGCGGGCGGTCTCCCTGCCACGTTATTTGCCTTTCTATCAAGTTAGGCAAACAATACGAACGATAAACAAGTCACTCGCAATAATCCCTTAATTGAAAAGAGTAAAATTTTCAAATCATCACGTTCTTTCTGTATACACAAATATACCTATTCCAATTTTAATCAAAAACAGTTATTTTTCTCCATTTTTATTACAAAAAAAAACCTTATTCAAGATTTGTATAAATATAAATTAGTCGAACTAGAATTTCTTTTCAAGTTAAATATTTGCGTTGAAAATAAACTGTCAAAGACAATCGACGAGACGAGTGTTTTCGTTTAAAAGTATAAAATGAAGTGCTCGGTAAAGATGCTGAGGAATATAGAGAATAATTTTATATACGCTTTCGTACGTTAGTTCGCAGAGAAAATGACAACGTTAACAATTTTCTATGTGAAATTGCTTCCAGTATCGAGTAGAAACTGGGTTGTAGATTACGTACCCAGTATATACAAAGTATGCAACGGGGGCGGAAACTCGAGTGCTTTGTAAAGACACTCGTTCGTTGCTAGCTCATGAGAAATAGATGACATCTGACTCTATTCTGTCAACGTCACGTCCTACATACTTCCCATTTGAAGTATCGTATATGTTGCATATGTATAATATATTTGTTAGTACTTATTTCAAGCGGGATTAGAACCTGCGCTTCTTAGTTAGTTTCCAATAAGCGTAGGTTCAAATTCAGCTACGTTAATAAATTTATACGTTCGCTAAACCAGTAATTTTCTTTTCTAAGTGTGGAATAACACGTTTAAAAATATTTGTAAGTAATTTCTGTAGGTTAAAACTTCCACCTCAAATTTCAAAGGCATAATTACAGCGAGTCAATTAGCATTTGAATATCCAAATTGAATATTTAGAATAGATATAATTTTAATTATATCTTGCTATGTCCACCAATAGAATACTTTGGTCTCTAGCAAAGCTTAGGCCTCTACGGTACCTGCAGTCAATATGCAAGACCAGAGTGCTTAGCAAAGATACTCAGGGTTTATACGTCAAGCCGTTTCGAGTCGGACTATTTAGAAATTGATCGAAAATGCTGAACGATTTCTAGCTTTATTTTATGTTTATTTATATTTCTCCCATCAGTGGAGAGCAAATTTACAAAACAATATAAATAGCAAGGAAATACAAATATTCATCTTTTACGGTTGGTCATAAAATGTTTGTATTTCTCTTATTTTTTCAAACTTTTCAGCTATAGTTCTTTTAAATAAGTTAATTACAGTATATTTTTCTTGTGTATTCCACTTAGAAAACGTACTGGCTATATGAGGAATATTTAAAAAGAAATTAATGTTGTTAGAATTGTCAAAGACATTAAAAATTGTTCCATATATATATTGGTGAAGTTTATACATAAACAAGAAATACTTGTGAATAAATTACTCTTAGCTTAATACTTATTTTTAGTTTTAGTATTCTTAATATTACGTTTCGTGTAAATATTATATTAAATTTGTAAATAATATAATAAAATTTGTAAATATCCGTAAAATCTGTTAAATTTATGATTTCGGCAGTTAATCGTATGAGCGCGTCCCATATAAATTATGGGCTCTTTCAAAAAAAGTAGATAAAAAAGGGTTGTGTAATAAACTATCAAATGTAGATGTAATTAACTATGTTACTTTATTATTTGTAATATTATTCATAGTAATAAACTATTGATGATAAATAAACTTGTTTTTATTAGAAGTTTATTTTTCTATGAACCATAGTGGTGCAGTGATAGGATCTGAATTCAATCACGGTTGTTTTTGGATCGATTCTCACTTGGAAGAATGAGCTATTTTCATTTTTCTAAACGCGGCGTTATGTTCCACCACACAACTTGCAATGTCTCGGATTCAGGTGGGAACTGGAGAATGGAGTGTTCAGTCACTGGTTTTCTTTGCCAGTGAGAAAGAGGAGAAGTGGAAATTAACAACTAGTAGTAAGTAAATATAACCTACATTTAAATATAATATTATGTTGGTTGGTAATACTCGTATACATTGCAACTGTTATACTGATTATCCAACAAAACGTTCAGTTTAACACTAGAAGTGCCGAAGATTGAGACCCCCCTAGAGCCGCCGTCGTGACAAATTTGTCCCATTCTACTTATTATGTTGATTGTTGGTATAATACAAAAAAAATATTATTAAAATAAATCGTAAAGTATGTAAACCATCTTTAATAATCAATTCTTATTATTTAACAAACATAAAAGTACCAAAAAACAAAACACAAAGAAAGAATCAAATATTTCAAATACGTTCTAAGGTCGTGACAACTAACTGAATAACTCTTACAAAATTATAAGTTATTGAAATTAGTTAATATTATTATTAGGCCAAGTAATGCATTAATATATTCTTCATCAGTGATACATCACAGATGATGATGATGATGATGAACATTGCGTGGTAATGCCTCCAGAATTTGGCGGAAAATGCCAGCGGAGTGCATAGCACTAGGTTCCCAGGTTCCCTCTACCTACCCTACAATTGTCCACATTTGGTATCGAGTGTTTTTTCTGAAATTCAAGCCTAGCTTAGTCATCCTTTCATCTGATACCTCACTTGAACTAGCGGCAAAATTTAGTATTGACACCAATTTTACCCTACTTTTCAAGCTATTATTTTTTAAGATTTATACATAAATGTATAGTTTTCAGATTTTTTCCTGTACTTGTACTACATGTAGATGCTAGCTGCCAAATTTCATAATTCTAAGTTCACTGAAAGTACCTTATTAATTTGATTCCCTTTATAGATGGGTATTAATTGGATTAAATGGTTATATCTTTCTTTAAGGGCGCTTTTTCAGGAAATTAAGGGACTGTAGATCGTCATATAGTTGATATTCATATACTCATATGAATATCAACTCGATTTCTCCAAGCATTCCTGAAATAAAGGCACAGACAGACGGATGGACAAAAAAATGATCTTATAAGGGTTTTTTTTCCCTTAAAAGCTACAGAACCCTAAAAACTTAGGCATTGACTGCTAAACCTACTATTCAATTTTTTTCCGCCCCCGCATCGCCCTTTCACCTCCACCTCGTCCCCGAGGCATGAAAATATGTCAAATTATACCCTCAAATAACAAAATAATAATGGCGGGACAAAATGACCCAGCGGCAGTTCTAGGTAAATCTAATTTTTTTTCAAAAAGTATGACTGCTATAAAATTATTTATATCTTTAATTAAATAAAGGTGTAAAATTGATAATAGTAAAAAAATTTCATCTACATAAATTAACAAATAAAAAAGTTATATACAATCAAACCTGCGTTTGGGTCAAAAATGGGACGGGGGCGCTTCTAGTGTTAAGGTGAGAATTTACAGTTTTCAGAATTTTTTATTTCGTGAAATATTTATTTTTATTTATGAATAGAACGAGGCCTCACTTTCACTATTTACTCTCTATTCACTATTACCTTTTCAACTGTTTATTTCCAAAGAATTTTAAAGCTACATTTAACTTTTGTTTTACATATAAAAATTAGCGCTAATGATTTCTATGATAATTTTACAATTGTTAGTTACTAGACTAAAAAAAGCCTAATACTACCTTATAAAATAATGAATATAATTTCTATTTTAATAACCAAATCCCATAGTCGAGCATTAACTACTCGTACATAAAGAACAAATCGTCAACCTGAATTCCGTACAAACGTTACATTATTTAAACTCATTAAAATATCACGACGACAATTAGACAAAGGAGTTCGAATCACAGTCATTAGAGATATATAAAGACAAAAGAAATCATTATATTACGTAATGTAGAATGGTGCCGAGGAAAAGATGAGGACGTTCTCGAGGAAAAGGGGATAAAAAGAACGGGGCCGTATCTAAATGAAACGTTGCGAAGAAAATAAAATTTTCTACTTGTGGATCGTCGAGAATACTAGATGTGTTAACGTTGTTATCTTATATTGTTACAATAAATTTATTATTGCGATTAATTATATTTTATTTGCTGTTGAAATGAGCTTCACGCTGTATCCCGCATACAGCAGGATAGTAGTGAATCTAGTGTTAAGACTCTCCGTTCCCCACTTTCTGTCGAATTTTTCGAGGCTTTACGTGTTGAATGGCAGAACTGGATGCCGGACTTTTGCCTATGATTAATCGAATTAGCATAGCTTCACGCTTTATCTCTAGCGGGATAGTCAGAGAGAAAGAAGCGCCAAACGCTACGGTCTCTATATACCTCTTTCGCCTCGTCCACTGTCATCAACCTCTTCATACATGCCCTCCGGGGGATCCTCATGCTTTTTACGTAACCTTCCTCCAGTATCTTTGGTACTGTGTTTTCCACGGTCAACCGAGGTCAATGGAATTATAATTCCATTTATATATTTTTTATAATCAATATAATAATTATTTATATAGTGTCAGCTTGAAATTTGAAAACTGCGTACATGAATCAATGAAATTTCAGAATTAGGCAACACAGAAAGTTTAATTAAAAAATAGCGAACAGAAAAGTGTATATTTTAATATTTTATTATTTACAATCTATATAATTAAGTAAATCATTTGAAACCTATATGCCTCATTATTGCATGGATCAAAGATGGAAGTTATTTTTTTTTTAAGGCGAGCGTTCGTTAAGTAAATATTCGTATTTTAGTTAATACAAGAAGCTATAATAAAATAAGTATAAAAAATTATATATGCGTAATAAAAAAATAAATTCACGCCGAGTACTAAATATTATGACTATGTTATATGTATGTTGCTAAAATGCTCTGCCAGTACAATTTTGTTTTTTTATGATAATGGAAGTGAATAACAAAAGTATTCATCTTAAGAATCACAAAATTTCCTCAAAGTATATAACAGTATAAGTCCTCTTCGAACAGATAAGGGACTAAATATATGTTTTACAGTGACATATACCTTTTTTTATTAAAATTACGCATTGATAACAGTCTGCGAGGTCTAACCTGGGCTTTGTATTTGTGTGAGTGTTCATATATAGTGTAGGTATATTTATAGTGTTTTTTGATATGGCCTACATGCAGCGTCACATCTAATTTATAATTATTATTTTTATGTTTAATTTATTAAAAGTGAGAGATAAAAGACTATCTTTGTATAAGAATGGAAAAATCTATGTGACAAACAAGTAAACCAAGAAAATAAATTGTGGACACTACGCTGTTTTTTCATTAATGATATTATTGGAAATTCATTAATTATTAATTCAAACGTATCGTTTGATCAGACGAAAGTAAAAATTAAGAATATATTTTTTTCTGGCTCTACTTTTATATTCACTCACACAAGCGCAAAGATCAACTTAAACCTCGTGAACTGTAGTTTATTCAAATACTTATTTAAAGATAGTTTAAAAGCTCTAATGGCCATATGTTGGCTATTACAAATTTATACAACCACTTACATTAAAATTAACTTATGCAAAAGTTCAGTGAGACCTACATGCCTAACTATATTTAGTTTGGCTACTGTTGTATCTTAAAATAGTACACGTGTTAAAATCATCAAGTCTACTCTGTTTCGATTATATATTCAATATTTATTGCTTTACTTGTATTATATAATTATTAAGGGAAAGTTGGGTAGCTCTGGAAGGCGGAAAAATAAATCAGATTCACGCTGTATCCTGCACACAGCAGGGTAGGCAGAGGAAGCCTAGTGTTAAGACACTCCGTTCTCCACTTTCTGCAAAATTCTGAAGACATTGCGTGTTGAGTGGCAGAACACAACACCACGTTTTGCCTCGACACCAAAGCGAAGAAATGGAAATATACATATAAATAAATATTTCATATCCTCGAGGGGGGTCGCACTCACAACCAGTCGATTTTACAGTTACACTTTGTGCCCTTGCACCAAGTCTGGCCTCAAAGATGATGAATAATTAAAGAAGTTACTAATTTTATTTTAAGTATAATTTAAAGTTAATAATTTCGTTAATTTGCTTGCAATGTATTTAAGTGACATGGGCTACCCGATTCTCCCCTATAGAGAAAATATGCTAATATGTTAAATATCAATTTTTTTTTGTAATAAATGTGCTTTTTATTAATTGATAAATATTCAAAAATGATTATTTAATAAGTGAGAAAATAAAGGAGACAGTTGAGTGATCAACGAACAAAATGTTCATTCAGGTGCCAATTATGTCATACCCGCTAAGGGGTGAAAACAAACGACCCTTTTACCGTCCACTTTTAACGGGACAAAACTTGATGTCAAGGTTTGTAAAAATATTCTTATTAATAATACGGGCATTGTATCTAATGCATGGAAAAGTAAAACAATACTTGTATACCATCTATACAATTTCAAGTAATATATTATGTATTTATTTATATATTTATGTATGTGTGTATGTATGTATGTATTAATATATGTATATGTGTATGTAAAACTAGATATCAGCTCTGTACACCCCTTCCCTTTTCAGACAATGCATTCTCTCCTCTACCCAAAGGTTGCCTGGAACAGATCGCTCTCTTAGCGATAAGGCCGCCAATTGTACTGTTCTATGTATTAATCTATATATATAAAATCGAAAGGTCACTCACTCATCACGAAATCTCAGAAATTACATGTGCTAGGAATCTCAAATTTTGCATAGGAGTTATTTATAGGACGTAGGTGCTCGCTAAGACGGGAATTTGCAATATGCAACTTCTAAGGGTTTGTTTTTGGGGTTGAAAGTTTGTATGAAACTTCGTTACTAATGACATTTGTCTTTGTGATTCGTTACTAAATGCTAGGAGTCTCAAATTTTGCATGAACGTCATTTATAGGCCGTAGGTACTCAGGGAGACAGAAATTAATAATAACGTAGCTCACGCGGGCGAAGCCGCAGGCGGGCCGCTAGTAATGTATATGTGTCTTTTCTATGGTACAATAAAGAGTATTTTGTTTGTTTGTTTGTAATATATTACTTTTTCCAGTAATAATAATGCATTTATTACTACTCACTTTGGGTAATCATACATTCAAATACATTGAATTATTGTTTATTGTTTTTTTTTTAAATAACAAATATTAGAAATGTATGTAGAAAGCCTATTTACAAATTTGAGTTGCATATCCTACAATATTTCACTGAGCACAAATACGTAATTGTTAGCCATATTTATTTATAGCTTGACGCCGTATCTCGCACATAGCATTTCAGAAGGAGCCTGAGAATCTAATATAAGGACACTCTGTTCCCATTTAGACACTTCTTTTCCTCACTTTCCGCCGAATTACATTGCGTATTTAATGGCGGAACTCAACGCCGCGATTTACCTTGTTACCAAGACGAGAACTTATTCAATATTTCACATCCGATGAATTGATGTTGTTTTTGTATATATAAGTAATTTATTCTATATACAAAAAAAGAACTATAAATAATAAATTGGATTAAAGATGACAAGACGGCCGGTTTATCATTTTATCTTATTCCCCTAACGGGGAGGCCATAATTCGTACAAATAATAAAATAAAAGATTGTTTTAAGGATAATGCTGTTTTTTAAGAATAGCGACTGATAATATACCTTATATGTACCACGACTAGAGCAGAGCAGGACACAAGCGTGTACGCGACAGGCTGTGGGTTCGATTCAGTGGGAAAAACATTTATTTTTCTTCTTTACTCTGGTGTCGGGGGAAAACTCCGCCACTCAACACGAAATATCTGCAGAATTTGGCGGGAAGTAGGGAAGCAGTGCCAAAATACTTTAAAAAACTTGTGATTTTTACTAAGACATCCTTCAGGAGTTAGTGTTCCTAAAAATTTGTTCATATTAAATACATCTGATGTGAACGTGAAATTCTGTAATTAATTAGTATTTTAATACACCAAATAATGACTTTAATAGATTAGGCTTTTTATTTGAATCGCAGCAGTTGCCTTTATAAAATCAATTAATAATTAATCCTATATCTTATAAAACAAAGTTGCTTTTCGTGTCTGTCTGAAATTTCTAACTCTTCTTCTTCTAACGATACGGTTTTCACCATTAGGTCGAGTATTTCTCAGGGAAGGTTTATATATAGTTTATTATTTGTATATTCTTATGTAAATTAACATAAATACGATAAATGTGTCTAAAGTCCTACCCGTTGAGACACTTTCGCGCATGCGCTGCTCTAGTGGTAAGTACTACATGAAAATAATGTCCTCTTAATAAGATATACAAAAAAGTCCGCGACGGCATATTCGTATCTTTTAAGAATAACGTGTAGTGATCATATTTCTGTCTAAAAATTGTAATATCAATATATTTTTTATTGTGAGCGATATTTTTCCATAATGGTATTAATCCTTATCCTTTAAAATACTTTATTAATTTTCTACGTTAAACGAAGATAAAATTTGCTGTTTACACTATGTTGAAATTGCGAATAGTTTTAGAGAAAAACGCATTTAATTGTTAACACATCACGCCGTTCACACATCAGCTGTATCGAGTCAAGTTTCACTTATACCTTACTCTCAGCATATAAATAAGTATATTAGTTACGTTGGCCATTTAATGTAGATCAAAACTGTCTTTTCTGTTTTTCATTTTAATAAGTACTTTAGAAGTTGTTACAATATCAAAAAATCCTTGCTGCGAAACGGCTCGCCTCGACGTTTTGCTTATACAAGCGCGTCCGCCGCGCCCGCCTGCCTTACACGCATCGGTGGTTCAGTGGTAGAATGCTCGCCTGCCACGCGGGCGGCCCGGGTTCGATTCCCGGC
>JAEBDU010000128.1:414831-428076 GCA_016802625.1 Heliconius numata
TGTCTCAACGGGTAGGACTTTAGACACATTTATCGTATTTATGTTAAATTACATAAGAATGTACAAATAATAAACTATATATAAACCTTCCCTGAGAAATACTCGACGTAATGGTAAAAACCGCATAAAAATCCGTTGGGTGGTTTAGAAGAAGAAGAGTTAGAAAGTTCAGACAGACACGAAAAGCGACTTTGTTTTATAAGTTATAGGATATATAGGATATAGGATACTTATATTTACTTTCGAAATTATCCTATTATATAAATGGTTTATCTAAAACTAAAAGATTACATGAGTAGTTCCTGAGATTAGCGTATTAAACTAAACAAATTATATTTCTAAATACTTAGAAACTGGAAAACGCAATTACTTACCGCGAGTTTCACCAACATACTCGTAGTTTGCAAGAACTGCGGAAATTAAAAAAATGAGAAATACTATATATGTACGGTTGAGCAGTAAGCTTCATGCTGTATCCTGCACATAGGAGGGTAGGCAGAGGTAATCTAAGAAGCTAGTAAAACACTGTGTCCCCATTAAAATATTTTCGTTTCCCACTTTCCGCCGAATTGCATATTGAGTTGCGGAAATAAACGCCGCATTTTGTCTCGTTACCAGAGCAAAGGAAATAAAAAGAATAAACATTTCATTTCCATAAGTGAGAATGGAACTCACAGCCTATTGTGCTTACAGACGCACGCTTGTGCCCCTGCAGGACGACGTGCCCCCTGCCCCCATTATAATAAAACTGGCCAGATACAATTTTTGAAAGATATATCTATATATATAAAATCGAAAGGTCACTCACTCATCACGAAATCTCAGAAACTACATGTGTTAGGAATCTCAAATTTTGCATAGGAGTTATTTATAGGACGTAGGTGCTCGCTAAGACGGGAATTTGCAATATTCGACTTCTAAGGGGTTGTTTTTGGGGTCGAAAGTTTGTATGATACTTCGTTACTACAAATGCTAGGAGTCTCAAATTTTGCATAGACGTCACTAGGACGTAGCCATGGAGACAGAAATTAATAATAACATAGTTCACGCGGGAAAAACCGCGAGCGGGTCGCTAGTTTCAAATAAACCTTAAAGAATACTCATCTGACATTGAATAATTAAACGTGAATTCATCATACCCAGGTGTAGTACGCAAGACTTTAGAGGGATCATCAAATTTGTTAGAGTGGTAAAGTAATAAAGAATTACCAACTTAGCCACCTGAGACGAAAGCGCTCGACTACTGCATGTTTTAATATATTTATTTGTCAGATTAGAATAAAAATAATTAATATTATCTTAGAAAAATTATGTATAATATTAATTAAATTTAATTTTTATCAGCATCACGCTGAGGCAGGTACGTAGGACTAAGGGAATCGTGTGTTAGGACACTCTTGTTCCTCACTTTCCACAGAATTGCGGAACAGGAGAGAGGATCCCAGAGTTAGGATCGAACCCACAACCGTCGCGTTTTAATCATACGCTTATGCCCCTGCGCCACAAAGATCTCAAAATTTAATCATGATTAACATTTACCCTGGACTTCATTTGATTGGATTTATATTTTTCCTATAACATTTGTACTTTATACCGTAATTCATAAATATTAAGAAGCGTAGATGAGTACAAAAACAATATGTTCCTAAGAGATTAGTTTCTAACAAAGATTAAGAAACCTGTATACAACGGCTGAAGTTCTTTAGTTTTCCTAAATAGAGAGCGTATTCTCATAAATTATTTATTAGATACATTCTTATTATTAAATGTAATGGAATAATAAGTATAGTGGCATAGGTGTGACGTAAGCGCGACGGTTGTGGGTTCAATTTCCACTGCGTTGATTAAATTATTTTCAATTGCTTTCGCTCTGCTAATAAGACAAAGCTTGGTGGGGAATCCCGCTGCGTAACACGCAATGTCTTCCATTCTCTTTGCCTACCCTGCTATACGTCCAAAGTAATAAAGCTATAGATATTAAATATAAAAACATGATGAATTTCAATTTTAATTATATTTTCTAAATAATATGTGATTATGGTTGGTTAATATATTTAATTATTTATCGAGTAGGAATCGAATCCACAACCTGTCACGTTTACAGACCAGGTTTTAGTCCAGCGCCATGACTGCCTTCGATCTTCTCATCTTTATTATGTTCATAGGAATAATAATTAGTTAAAAAATACAACAGAATGTTGTCTGTTACACAGAGTCTGCCTCAGTCATAGTCCACGTGCTAAGCGGAGAGCGGCCAGCTGCCATGCAGAGTTCCAGTTCTCCAACACCACGTCTCAACCCCACAGTGGTAGCCACCATCGCCACCGCAGCCACAGTCCACCGACCAAGACGTTACTTGAGTGTCACCATTTCTATCCTCATCTACCAGCTTACCTCAATCTTCCTCATCACATTTATCTTTTTTACCAATGTAGTTATGCAATTCATAATTCACAACACTCTTGGGTATCCCACTTTGCGTACTTCGAGATGACCAATTACGGAGTAGGGTTTTCATTTAAGAAATGTATCTATAGTGTAACTGTAAGAAGCTTTGTATAAGTTAATTCAATTATTAATATTAATAATTATTATGTATTTAAAATACAACGACTCTACTATAAATTATTAATATTTATTTTCTGCGAGTGTAAACATTGCTTTCATTCAGAAACATTTTAAATATAATTTTTCAACGTCAAACATAAAATATTTAATTAAAATTTATGATAAGCGCTGCTAAAGTTAAATGAAAAATATAAACTTCATTTCTACAATATTGTAAATATCATTAAAAAAAGACATTATGTGTTACAAATGAGGTTAAGATTCTTAGAATATTTCGTCGTATACTTTTTTATAATTTTTGTTTTACCTCTTATCTTAATCATTCTCAAGATGAAGTCAGAGTTGAAGCCAGTAGTGGCACAGAGGCCCAAGCATGTTACTGTTAAAGTGGCAGGTTGTGGGTTCGATTCCAATTCGAGGAGATTACATATTTAATAAGTTCATTTCTTCGCTTACAACAAGGTAGGCAGAGGGAAAGAGGCTTGTTATATGCGGGATATAGCGTGAAACTAATAAAAAAACAGATTAAGAGTGAATCGATATCGTTATTCTGATCAGGAATGAGCTCAGATTGAATAGAAGCGTCGAGCTTAAGTCTATGTGTTACGTATATAAGCCGCCAGGCGGTCTCTCCGCCACGTTATTTGCGTTTCTATCAAGTTAGGCAAACAATACGAACGATAAACAAGTCACTCGCAATAATCCCTTAATTGAAAAGAGTAAAATTTTCAAATCATCACGTTCTTTCTGTATACAAATATACCTATTCCAATTTTAATCAAAAACAGTTATTTTTCTCAATTTTTATTACAAAAAAAAACCTTATTCAAGATTTGTATAAATATAAATTAGTTGAACTAGAATTTCTTTTCAAGTTAAATATTTGTGTTGAAAATAAACTGTCAAAGACAATCGACGGGACGAGTGTTTTCGTTTAAAAGTATAAAATGAAGTGCTCGGTAAAGATGCTGAGGAATATAGAGAATAATTTTATATACGCTTTCGTACGTTAGTTCGCAGAGAAAATGACAACGTTAACAATTTTCTATGTGAAATTGCTTCCAGTATCGAGTAGAAACTGGGTTGTAGATTACGTACCCAGTATATACAAAGTATGCAACGGGGGCGGAAACTCGAGTGCTTTGTAAAGACACTCGTTCGTTGCTAGCTCATGAGAAATAGATGACATCTGACTCTATTCTGTCAACGTCACGTCCTACATACTTCCCATTTGAAGTATCGTATATGTTGCATATGTATAATATATTTGTTAGTACTTATTTGAAGCGGGATTTGAACCTGCACTTCTAAAGATTAAGACTAAGCTTCCAATAAGCGTAGGTTCAAATTCAGCTACGTTAAAATTTTTTTACGGTCGCTAAACCAGTAATTTTCTTTTCTAAGTGTGGAACGGAACACGTTTAAAAATATTTGTAAGTAATTTCTGTAGGTTAAAACTTCCACCTCAAATTTCAAAGGCATAATTACAGCGAGTCAATTAGCATTTGAATATCCAAATTGAATATTTAGAATAGATATTATTTTAATTATATCTTGCTATGGCCACCGATTGAAATAATTACTTTGGCCTTTAACAAAGCTTAGGCCTGTACGGTACCTGCAGTCAATATGCAAGTCCAGAGTGCTTAGCAAAGATACTCAGGGTTTAAACGTCAAGCCGTTTCGAGTCCGACTATTTAGAAATTGATCGAAAATGCTGAACGATTTCTAGGCTTTATTTTATGTTTATTTATATTTCTCCCATCAGTGGAGAGCAAATTTACAAAACAATGTAAATAGCAAGGAAATACAAATACTCATCTTTTAAGGTTGGTCATAAAATGTTTGTATTTCTCTTACTTTTTTCTAACTTTTCCTGTAGTTCTTTTAAATAAGTTAATTAAAGAATATTTTTCTTGTGTATTCCACTTAGAAAATATACTGGCTATATGAGGAATATTAAAAAAGAAATTAATGTTGTTGGAATTGTCAAAGACATTAAAAATTGTTCTTTATATATATTGGTGAAGTTTATACATAAACAAGAAATACTTGTGAATAAATTACTCCTAGCTTAATATTAATAATGACTTAATTTTAGTATTCTTAATATTACGTTTCGTGTAAATATTATATTAAATTTGTAAATAATATAATAAAATTTGTAAATATCCGTAAAATCTGTTAAATTTATGATTTCGGCAGTTAATCGTATGAGCGCGTCCCATATAAATTATGGGCTCTTTCAAAAAAAGTAGATAAAAAAGGGTTGTGTAATAAACTATCAAATGTAGATGTAATTAACTATGTTACTTTATTATTTGTAATATTATTCATAGTAATAAACTATTGATGATAAATAAACTTGTTTTTATTAGAATTTTTATTTTTCTATGAACCATAGTGGTGTAGTGACAGGATCTGAATTCAATCACGGTTGTTGTTGGATCGATTCTCGCTTGGAAGAATGAGCTATTTTTATTTTTCCGCTCTAGCAAGACCGAATACAGCGTTGTGTTCCACCACTCAACGTGCAATGTCTCGGATTCAGATGGGAACTGGAGAATGGAGTGTTCGGTCACTGGATTTTCTTTGTTTGTGAGAAAGAGGAGAAGTGGAAATTAACTACTAGTAGTAAGTATATATAACCTACATTTAAAAAATATTATGTTGGTTGGTAATACTCGTATACGTTGCAACTGTTTTACTGATTTTCCAACAAATGCTCAGGTTAAGGTGAGAATTTACAGTTTTCAGAATTTTTTATTTCGTGAAATATTTATTTTTATTTATGAAAAGAACGAGGCCTCACTTTCACTATTTACTGTCTATTCACTATCGCCTTTTCAACTGTTTATTTCCAAAGAATTTTAAAGCTACATTTAACTTTTGTTTTACATACATAAATTAGCGCTAATGATTTCTATGATAATTTTACAATTGTTAGACTAAAAAAGTACCTAATTAAAAGTTCTCTCAATACTCACTCGAACTGAAACGATATTTATATCCAAAAAGTATATAGGTACTTCTTCTTCTTCTTCTTTTATGTTCCTCTCCAACTAGTGAAGGTTGGCAGTCAACTTCGCATACTGGTACTGCATAATATTTATTTTGTAGAGGAAATTATAAAAAAAATGAACACAATTTCTATTTTAATAACCAAATCCCATAGTCGAGCATTAAGTAATCGTACATTTAGAACAAATCGTCAGCCTGAATTCCTTACAAACGTTACATTATTCAAAGTCATTAAAATATCACGACGACAATTAGACAAAGGAGTTCGAATCACAGTCATTAGAGATATATAAAGACAAAAGAAATCATTATATTACGTAATGTAGAACGGTGCCGAGGAAAAGATGAGGACGTTCTCGAGGAAAAGGGGATAAAAAGAACGGGGCCGTATCTAAATGAAACGTTGCGAAGGAAATAAAATTTTCCACTTGTGGATCGTCGGCCAGAATACTAGATGTGTTAACGTTGTTATCTTATATTGTTACAATAAAATTATTATTGCGATTAATTATATTTTATTTGCTGTTGAAATGAGCTTCACGCTTGATCCCGTATAGAGCAGGATAGACAGAGTGAATCTAGTGTTAAGACACTCCGTTCCCCACTTTCTGTCGAATTTTTCGAGGCTTTACGTGTTGAATGGCAGAACTGGATGACTGACTTTTGCCTATTATTAAACGAATTAGCATAGCTTCACGCTTTATCCCTAGCGGGGTAGTCAGAGAGAAAGGAGAAAGAGGAAGATACCTCTTTCGCCTCGTCCACTGTCAACCTCTTCATACATGCCCTCCGGTGGATCCTCATGCTTTTTACGTAACATTCCTCCAGTATCTTTGGTACTGTGTTTTCGAATGTCAATCGAATTATAATTCGATTTATATTTTTTTTATAATCAATATAATAAATAATGGTGTCAGCTTGAAATTTGAAAACTGAGTATATTAATCAATGAAATTTCAAAATTAGGCAATACAGAAAGTTTAATTAAAAAATAACGAACAGAAAAGTGTATATTTTAATATTTTAATATTTGCAATATATAATTAAGTAAATCATTTGAAACCTATATGCCTCATTATTGCATGGATCGAAGATGGAAGTTACGAGTAAATAATTATTTTTAAGGCGAGCGTTCGTTAAGTAAATACTCGTATTTTAGTTAAACAAGAAGCTATAATAAAATAAGCATAAAAAATTATATATGCGTAGTAAAAAAATAAATTCACGCCGAGTATTAAGTATTATGATTATGTTATACGTACTCGTATGTAGCTAAAATGCTCTGCCAGTACAATTTTGTTTTTTTATGATAATGGAAGTGAATAAACAAAAGTATTCATCTTAAGAAACACAAAATTTCCTCAACGTAATATGCCTCTAGGATAAGGCATCTAACTAAATATAAATATGTTTTTAAGTGACATATACCTTTTTTAAAATTAAAATTACGCATTGATTACAGTCTGCGAGGCCTAAGCTGGGCTTTGTATTTGTGTGAGTGTTCATATATAGTGTAGGTGTATTTATAGTGTTTTTTGATATGGCCTAATCTTCTTGTACTGATAGCAGCGTCACATCTAATTTATAATTATTATTTTTATGTTTAATTTATTAAAAGTGAGAGATAAAGGTGGAATTATCTCTGAATAAGAATGGAAAAATGTAGTAAACCAAGAAAATAAATTGTGGATATTACGCTGTTTTTTCATTAATGATATTATTGGAAATTCATTAATTATTAATTCAAACGATACATCAGACGAGAATAAAAATTAGGAGGATGCAATGTCTAGTATAGAATATTTGATATATTTTTTTCTGGCTCTACTGTTATATTTACTCACACAAACGCAAAACCCAGCTTAAACCTTGTGAACGGTAGTTTATCCAAATACTTATTTAAAGATAGTTCAAAAGCTCTAATGGCCATATGTTGGCTATTACAAATTTATAGAACCACTTACATTAAAATTAACTTATGCAAAAGTTCAGTGAGAGCTACATGCCTAACTATATTTAGTTTGGCTACTGTTGTGTCTTAAAATAGTACACGTGTTAAAATCATCAAGTCTACTCTGTTTCGGTGCTATAGTCGACATTTTAGCTTTACTTGTATTGTATTATTATTAAGGGAAAGTCAAAGAAAAAAATCATCTTCACGCTATATTCCGCACACAGCAAGGTAGGCAGAAGGAACCTAGTATTAAGACACTCCGTTCCCCACTTTCTGCCGAATTCTGAAGGCATTGCCTGTTGAGTGGCAGAACACAACGCCGCGCTTTACCTCGACACCAGAGCGAAGAAATGGAAATATAAATATAAATAAATATTTCATGTGTATCGAACCCACAACCAGTCGGTTTTACAGTTACACTTTGTGCTCTTGCACCATGACTGGCCTGAAAGATGATGAATAATTAAAGAAGTTATTCATTTTATTTTAAGTATAAATTAAAGTTAATAATTTCGTTAATGTGTTTGCAATTTATTCAAGTGACAGGAGCTACCCGATTCTCCCCTATAGAGAAAATATGCTAATATGTTAAATATCAATTTTTTTTTTGTAATAAATATGCTTTTTATTAATTGATAAATATTCAAAAAATATTATTTAATAAGTGAGAAAATAAAGGAGACAGTTGAGTGATCAGCGAACAAAATGTTCATTCAGGTGCCAATTATGTCATACCCGCTAAGGGGTGAAAACAAACGACCCTTTTCCCGTCCACTTTGAATGGGGCAAAATGTAATGTCAAGGTTTGTAAAAATATTCTTATTAATAATACGGGCATTCTATCTACTGCATGGAAAACCGTAACAAAACCTGTGAACCATCTTCATCATCTCCATCTTCATCATTTCAAGTAATATATTACCGTTTCCAGTAATAATAATGCATTTATTACTCACTTTGGGTAATCATACATTCAAATACATTGAATTATTGTTTCTTTTTATTTTTTAAATAACAAATATTAGAAATGTATGCAGAAAGACTATTTACAAATTTTCATTGAATATTCTGCAATATTTCACTGAGCATCTCGCACATAGCATTTCAGAGGGAGCCTGAGAATCTAATGTAAGGACACTCTGTTCCCATTTAGACACTTCTTTTCCTCACTTACCGCCGAATTACATTGCGTATTTAATGGCGGAATTCAACGCCGCGATTTACCTTGTTACCAGGACGAAAAAATATTCTATATTTCACATCCGATGAATTGATGTTGTTTTTATATATAAGTAATTTATTCTACATACAAAACAAAAGGACTATAAATAATAAATTGGATTAAAGATGACAAGAAGGCCGGTTTATCATTTTATCTTATTCCCCTAACGGGGAGGCCATAATTCGTACAAATAATAATATAAAAGATAATTTTCAGGAAAATGCTGTTTTTTAAGAATAGTGAGACCGGTAGACCTTATCGTCGTGGTACATCCACGACTAGAGCAGAGCAGGGCACAAGCGTGTACGCGACAGGCCGTGGGTTCGATTTAGTGGGAACAATATTAAATTTTTTTCTTTGCTCTGGTGTCGGGGGAAAACTCCGCCACTCAACACGCAATATCTCTAGAATTTAGCGGGAAGTCGGGAAGCAGTGCCAAAATACATGAAAAACTTGTGATTTTTACTAAGACATCCCTTAGGAGTTAGTTTTCCAAAAAGTTTGTTCATATTAAATACATTTGATGTGAACGTAAAATTCTGTACTTAATTAGTATTTTAATACACCGAATATTGACTTTAATAGATTTGGCTTTTTATTTGAATCGCAACAGTTGCCTTTATATAATCAATTAATAATAGTATGAGTAGACCAACTACTGAATGAATGAGATGATTGGTTAATTCTATATATTTATAATTACAATACAAATAAATGAACTTGTGTCTGTTCATAATTATATTTGTCCTATGTGAAATATTTTTGGCTATCGTTTTTTTATATACGAGTACAGGCCAAGAGTTGAAATAATGCAAACAATATAAAAATAAGCTTATTAATATTCCTAACGTTGTCAACTGAACATAGCAGCTAGCTACTGGACCGACAAGGAATAAATAAAAAATATTTTTAATCAAAGTTGGTCAGTCATTCAGAGTCAGTATAAAATAAATTTCCGTATTTAAAACGTTAAAGCGCATAGTTCTCGCTTCTCGCTAGCAATTTCATTATAAACTTAGTGAACGAATCAAAGTCAACATTTACGCTAGGTATCTTGCAGCATTTAAACTATTTTATCAATGTTTTGGAATGAATTGGAGTTCAATTTATAATAACGACCAGAAATCATCTTCAAAAGCTTTTTTGGCAGGATTCTCTTTCCTTTCAACCATTTAAAGACTTTTGTGTGTTCGATGGTAGAATCAGAAGTTCTCTAGCCTGGCAAGGGATTAAAAATATTTCAAGTATATTCATTGCCGTGACTAAGATTTGAAATCATTCTATTTCGATGGTGCGATAGAAGTGAGAGCGATTGCATTGTGAATGTGACAGGTTGTGGGTTCGATTTCCACCCGAGAAAATTAAATATTTAACATTTTTATTTCCGCGCTCTGGAGTAGAAGCAAAGCGTGACGTAGAGTTCCTCAATCAACATACAATGCCTCCAAAATTCTATGGAAAATTGGGAACGGAAGTGTCTTAATGGGAACAAACAAACAAAGTATCTTAACACTAGGTTCTCGAGTTCCCTCTACCTACCCTGCTATGTAGGGGATACAGTGAAGGTAAAAATATGTGTATGTATATAATTACATATGTTTAACAATTTTTTTTGATATTTTTGTAAATATTTGTATATAAAAAAAAATATATATTTTAGATGTTACTTTTGTTCTTTAAGATACAATATCTTTCGAAGCATTTTCACCCATACACAGATTTTTTAAAACACTGCAAGTATATGTTTATTTTTAAATTTTTATATATAAAAAAGTTCCACATTTAACTAGAACATGTTACGTGTATAAACAAAATAGGGCAAATGAACACGCTTCCGTGAAGTGAGCTAGTTAGCGCTGAAAGGTTACTAAAAATTTACTTTATTCTTAATACCTATTCTGTATAAGAGTTTAAAATAAAAACTTTGTCTCTATTGACCTTTAAAAATGGTGAATATGTTTCTTTGTTCACATTTCAGGGGAATTTGTGGTATTTTTTTTATTTCTAAACAGAAGCCAACCGTGGTACTGGGGCACAAACTGTAACGGTTGTGGGTTCGATCCCCACTCTAGGAAATGAAATAACTATTTAAATTTATATTTTCATTTCTTTGTTCTGGTGCCGGGGCAAAGCCCGGCGATGAGTACCGACTCTCAACAAGCAATGCATTCAGAATTCGACGGAGAGTGGGGAACGGAGTGTTTTATCACTAAGTTTCCTCTGTCTACCCTATTGTGTGTGGGGTGCAGCGTGAAGTTGATTTAAATATTTATTTCTAAATGATTGGCACTAGATACACCTATATTGATCTCAAATGTCATTAGTACCTCGTTAAGTTCGGCCAATTAAATTATTTTCACACTATTACATCAAATTAGGTTATACATAACTGCAACCTAGTAATTAACTAATATGTATCTACTTTATAATTTATTTTATCAATTATTTATATTTAAAATTGCTTATACATTTTACAAAAAAAGATAATGATGTTAATATTCTACATAATGCCTTAAGGATTGCTTTAGGAGTTTTAAAGTTAGGAAGCAGCTGGTACTTCAAGACGAGAAAAGTTAAAATTACCTGCCATTATACGTGGAATTATATAATTTAACAACAAACATACGAGTACATTCAATATTATGCACATCTTTGCTGTTATCTCTATTAAATAAAATCACTTATTACAATATTAAAGTCACTTAATTGTGTTTTGTTAAAAGTGGAGAACGGAGTGTCTTAACACTAGGTTCCCTCAGCCTACCCTGCTATGTGCGTGATACAGCGTGAAGCTGACTATATACATATACCTATTTAGCTTTTATTTTGGATATATTGCTTGTCTGTCTTCTTTCGGCTTACGTTAATGAATTCTCCGCGGTCTTATTACTAAAATAAAATAAAACAAGAAAATAAAAACAATTCCTTTCCTCAAATGGGAATCAAATCCACAAACGTCGTATATACAGTCAAACATTGCCGCTGCGCCACAATAACAATCTTTCAATTATGAAATATATATTCTTATTATATTTTTCATTTTATTATTAATATATTCTTCATTTCCATTTCTTATAATATTGAAAATAATATAAGTTAAAACATCTCAGTTCGCTTCGTTTTGTATTTGTCAAGCTTGGATTATTACACCCCAGCGGCAGTGGGAGTTACGGCCGTGCTTTGGATATAACATTTACGTGAAAACATTTAAGTTTGCACTTTATTTTTTAAATAAACACCATTATATTTGTTGTTTTTAATTCTGTTTTATCTTTGATGTATTTTATTTGGTTCGCCATTTGTTTTTCCATAATTTGTAAAGAAAAATACGTTTGTAGAAAACGTATAAAGAATTTTACGTTGGATTTGAGCCTATGCTTCTTAGAATTATCTTTTTTTAATAAGTTGTTTATGTATAATAATATATTTATGATATTGATTGCAATGAAAACGAGTCTTAAGTTCAAGCCATCAGGTTGTAAGATGTAAGTGCGAACCTAACTCGGGGGAATGGACAGAGTGTCAGAACACTAGGTTCAATTTGCCTTCATTTATATATAAAAAACGTGAAGATATTAAAAAAAACTGGTGACCAGTGGCCCTACATATTTTTTCATAGGTGCCTACTATTTTTCTATATCAAAAAAGAAGCTTTAGTACTATTTTTCTATATCAAAAAATATTACTAAACCTTCGTATTTCAATACATCTATTTTTTCGCAGAGTCACGGGATTCATTTGTCATCTACTCTTTACTTAGGAGCAAATTTCGGTAAAGGCCAAGTCCATAGTCCATAGTATCTCTGATATTTTCATAATTCCAGCCAAACGACATGTTCGGACGGACCTTGATGGCCCGTCTTTGTTGTTCGTAATTTGGAGAAAAATATTTACTTTGCCTCGCAATATCGCCTTCAAATAATTCAGCTACGAAGGACACGAATACGGTATTTAAGTTGCTTTAGTTTTCGTTTACTTTTTGTTAATATAGAAATAATTATTATAATATATTGTTTATTTATTAAAGTTTGCCAGTAACTATTACTATTAATAAAATATTAGTCTCTTGCATTATTATTTATTAATAATAACACTATTATATTCAATAAACTAAGAAATAAATAATATAACAGAAAAGCACTAGGTGCAATACAATATATTTTCTCAATTCCGAGAGCGATTCATTCTAGCAAATAAAATAAACTAAATCTGTTGAATTAAATTATATTCAATTTCTAGACTATTTTAATAAAACTAGAATCATCTTCCAATAAACTATAGGTCTGGAGTAAAAAAATCCACCCTCGCAAGAATTTCACACTGTTGCATAACTTTACGTAAATTATTACTCTTGCTACAAATTTATCTTGCAAAGCAAAAAACTCAGTTAGATTTATGGCATACGTTGAACTACCTTTTACAGTGGAATACCCTATATATATATATATATATATATATATATATATATATATATATATAT
>JAEBDU010000128.1:428086-483106 GCA_016802625.1 Heliconius numata
TATATATATATATATATATATATATATATATATATATATATATATATGTCTACATGAATATTAATAGTTTAGCAAACCTCATCAACGAAATTTATATATAAATATTCTTTTAGATTTCTTGTCTTTTTCTTATGAATATGTAATGATTGTTTAAAATCACAATATTAGCAATAAAGCATAGGAATCATATCATTTTTGAAATATCGTGGGTTACTTTACGAATGCTATTTTTTTATAAAAGACTTGCTTGTTATTTTAAATGTGGATAATTTGGCATTTTCTTATAATTTCACGGTTTTTTGATAATTTTTTCTTTGATTAAGTAAAATAATAAAAGTTTCACATTCTGAATTGAAAAATATAATATTTGCTTTATAGGTACGTATAAAGGTTTTAAACGACTTTTTCCCCGTTATTTCATTTAGAGGAGTCCAGTTCTAGTTCCAATCAACACTTTACCGCAAACAGTTCAACGGCTTTCAGCGACTAGTCCGTTCGGGCTTCACTGGTAATCACATCTGAATTTCCACAGTTTGAAATACCTACTATAGATTAATGTTGATATTTTTTTTCTCTATAGAAAATCTATATTTAATATTGGATAAAAACGATCGACTGACATTTATGTGTTTTAATTTTAAAATGTCCATAAGTAGAATTAGATAAAAAAAGATTAGACAATTGCTTAGTATATTCTGTTCTGCGTAAGATTGTAGAAACCGTTAGTTCATAATTTTACTTGCGAAATTGTAAACTAACGAAAATTGTGAACCGACATTGTCAAACCAAAAAATTCACTATAGAATTCAAAAACTACCTACTACAGTTGGCTCATTATATTTAAAAAATAAAAATAATAAAAAATAAAAATATTTTATGTTTTAGATAAGCGATATTTTGAACAATCATCAATAAAAATTTTTTTATATATCATAACTATACAACTAATTAATTTAAATTATAATTTAATACGTTTTATTATCAAGCAGTTTATATTTCTTTTTAACTCTAAATTTTTGTGGCATGGCTATAAAATAGTGTACCCTAAAACTTTGGCACGCCAAGTACACCCATACGGAACCTTGAAAATCTTCCCTATATAAAAATATACTCACTACATCATCGCACCCTACTTTTGCTAAGTAACAAGACATGTTTCCTAACTTCGTTACCGACGCGCCCGACGAGCTCACAGATTTATTCGGCCTATAAAAGGTAATTTGTTTTATCGCTATAGCAAACAAAGATATGCCGCATTGATTACCGCCATGATACCGAAATAAAGTTGGTAAGTATAATAATATCAAACAAAAATACATTATATACATAAATATACACACATGTATATATATATATATATATATGTAAAAAAAAGCGGCGTTAAGTTCTGCCACTCAACACGCAATACCTCCAGAAATCGGCAGAAAGTGGGGAACGGTATGTCTTAACACTAGCTTCCCTCTGCCTACCCAGCTGTGTGCGAGATACAGCGTGAAGCTGATATTATGTGAAATCTCTGTATAAAAAGTAGTAAAACCTTTTTAATAATGTTTTTCTTTAAAATAACGAAAAAATAATAATTATTAGAATCTAATTGCGTCGAACTGCATACCTTATCCATAATAGGTACATGAAAAAATATGACACTTATAATTATAATCTTTTAACTTTACATTTACTATTTATCATATAAATATTGCAAACAAAATAGATATTCCAGCAGTGAGGTATTGTACCCAGAATATATATAGTTCTAACATCGATTTGTAAAGATAGGCCTTCCCCAAGGGATGTGACGGGCAGGTGTCGGGAAACCATCGGTCATCCGTCTCCGATGTCATCCAGTGTTAGGTTGGCGATGAAATATCCTCTAGATATAAGTCAAAACTGTCGCTTTGAATCTTGTGTTTCTGAGCGTGCGAGAAATTTGATAATTTTCCCCGAGGGCTCGGTTCTAGCATTGTTTTGCAATTTATATATCTAAACTTGTCTCAGAAGTTATGAGAACAAAATAATATTTTTTTTTCTTTACCAGGAATGAAATTTAGATGATATTTCAATTTTCAAGCGTATTTAGTATATTTCAGCTTCACGCTTCATCTCCCGCATAGGTAGGCAGAGGGAACCTTGTGTTAAGACACTCCGTTCCCCACTTTCCGCCGAATTTTTCGAGACATTGCCTATTGAGTTGCTGAACTAACGCCGATTTTTTCCCTTGGTGTCAGAGCGAAATAATCATTCATTCCCCCGAATGGGAAAAGAACCCACAACCGTCGCGGTACAATCACGCATTTGTGCCCCAACGCCATTCAGTATATTTGATTTCTACATAAAATAATTATTAGATACTTTAACAACACAATATGGAACAAAACTCAACATAATAATGTTGTTTTTAAAGTACATTTTACTATTGTAAAAGTCCTGACCTACTAAAGAGAAATAAGATCTCAGTTCATAAAAAACGTTTAAACATTCACTGTCATTTTTCTTGGAAATGGATTAAGCTGCAGCTTTTATGTTCGTCAGAAACAGAACAATTGTGGACCGTAGGTAGATTACATTATATATATATGACGCAAACAGAAGACAATGCGACGGAATGAATTACAACGACTTTATTATTATTATTTATTAATAATATTTGTTTTATTTCATTTTATTTTATCAAAATGTAATAATTAATTAAATTAAATATGTACTATGTGAATGGAAATTAAGTAATGCTATTTATCTATGGTTGCATTTAGCGGCAGGTATAATCTAGTTAAATTTGTCAATTAGATAATTGTATTTGCTGAATATAATAAATATGAAAAAAAAACGTAAATTCTCATTAAATTACTTAATAATGTACGTTATACACTAATTTCTGGTACACGGTCTGATTATAACAGCTATGATTGTGGGATCGATGCCTGCTCAGGGTATAAGTAATTTTAATTTCCAAAAGGTAGTATTAAGTTCTCCACTCAACAAGTAATATCTCAAATTCGAGCACGAACAGTTGATAGCTTTGTCGAGCGCACTCACAATATTTCCATTAGTGGAAATAAAATGTTTAATGTTTTCTTTTCCTCATTCTGGTAATGTGCCAGCGCGGCGTCGAGTTCAGCCACTCAACACGCATTGCCTCTAGAATTCGGCACAAACTGGGGACTTCCGTTCCCCACTTAACACTAGGTTCCCTCTGCCTACCAAGTATCGTAAACAAAAGAATAACACACTTCACAGATTTCTCCATAGAAAATAACCACTAAGAATGTGTTATCTGGATAACCTTAAAAACCACTAGAAGATAGCTAATTGTTCCGGAGCACAAAGGCTTCATTAGACTGCGTCGTTACGTTAGAGCGGCTAGCGTGTGTGGCTTACAACTAACTTTGCGGTTTCTAATTACTAGAATTCTAATTCTAATATAAATTAGATCATTTGCATTTGTTTTAGATTTCATTTAATTATTGAATTTGTTTCATTTGAACAACAGAAGTGTATAATGTTATAATTATAATTTTATTGCATGTTTCTTCCAGACTAACTTTGTAATTTGTATGTGATTTTAAAAATAAGTGTCTAAATATATGATTTTTAGCAAATAATTATGATGCTTTATTTTAAAATAAAATGAAAGAGAATAAGGAATGATAAGACATATAAGGTTGATCACAGTGGACGAGGGGAAGAGGTATGCAGAGACCTTAGCGTTTGGTTCTCCATTCTCTTTGGCTACTTCATTAGGAAGCGTCAAGTTCACAAAACAAGTACAGCACCAAAAGGACTAAATATTATTTATTTACCGCAAAATTTTCGAGATATTGCTTGTTGTGTAGTGGAACTTAACGGCGCGTTGAGTATTACCAGAGCGAGAAAATAAAAAAAATAAATAATTCATTCCCCCTATTACGAATCGAACCCACAACCGTCACGTTAACAGTCACATGAATAACAAGGGTCACAACGGCCCCAAATCAGAATAATATAGAAGTTATATTCACATTTAATTAAAAAACTTTAAGGTTAACTTTAAGGTTCAGCCGTCAACCAGTTTTAAATATATTTAAATAAGCTAGCAACCTATATCATTATACAAATTTGCAATACTCGTATATCATTGTCAAACAATATTATATATATAAAATAGGTTATTGATATATAATAGCAACGATAACGTTAATTCAATTAAAATAATATGTCAATTGTATTTTCATATCGCCATATTTATTCGATTACAGAAAATGGAATCTATCAACCAAATGGAAATTGGGTAATATATTGTAGCGCTATGAATAGTAATTTTGACTATCCTTATATCTATTAAAAGCTGATGTTTGTATTGCACAACTAAGTTTATTTTTTTAGATTCTTTAAAATAAAGCTTATTTTCTTATTTAATGTTATGGCTAATAATGTTAATAAAATATAACAGAGAGAAAGAGAGATTTTTTCTTTGGCTTTGTTTTGAATCAGCTTTATATTATGTACCGATTGAAACAGGGTAACCAGAGAGAACCTAGTGTTAAAACACTCACCACCCTCCACATCTATTTCCCCCCATTTTTTTTAAACATTGCTTTTACTTTGGTTCCAGGATGAAGAAATAAAAATATTAAAAAAATAAAACATTCCTCCGAGCGGGAATCTAACCTACGACCATCGCGTTACAATTACACCCTTGTGCCCCACGGCCTCTTACCTCTTGTTTCCTCTAAACCTGAAAGAACTATTACTTGTAACTATAAAATAAAAATCACCTGTTGGTTCACTTTTTTATCATAAACACCCTTTAAAGCTACGTTCTACAAAACGAAGTCGAGCTCGGTTAATTTGCAAAAGTAACAATCGAGCAAAATATTCTACTTTGAAACACAAAGTTGAACACAAATGAACACGCCCTTAAAGTTTTCATTTCGAGTGGGTACTTCTAAGTATTTTAAGTAAGAAGTAAATTTTTACTTTTTCTAGTAGTATTTGTAATTTCCCTGTTGACAGTTATTTAAATACATTGATTGATACATTGATGAAATGCTTCTAGGTTTCTCTTTCTTGTATTTTTAAACGAAATTCTATGACTAAATAATAAATAATATAACAATCAAAGTATTGGTTGTTACATATATTTTTTTCTTACATTTCAGTGTTTTCGTTAGAATAAAATCTAAATGGTATTGTTTTAGATAATCGCATTGGTTATGGCAACGGATTAATAATAAAAAGCTTTCCAATGTAACACTTTTATGTACGAAAAGAAATAAAGCTATTTAAGCATATTGAAAAACCACCACATGTTATGTGGTGTTTTTTTTATTTTTTGGATTGTTAACTAAATTTGCGATTATGATAATGTTTCGTGAACACTTCTACAACCATTGCCTGTAATTGCCAAAAAAAAAATAAAAAGGATTTCTTTAAATATTTTTTTTAATTTAATAATAATAATAACCCTATAAATACTCAACCTTCTGAAGTAAGAAAATACTTATATTTATAAACTGAACTCGATACGTGCCAAAATCAGTGTATAATTAAAACTTTTAGAAAATTTTCTTTTCCGCTTAATTTTATTTTTTTCAAAGTTAGCTACTTTTAAACGAGGCTAACTCTGAACAAGTTTTTCTTACTGAATAAGACTTTCTTTAAATTTACGTGTTACGGTCGCCGCTAAATTTTTTTACAAATATAATACCTACTTAAATTAAAGGAGTTTTAAACTTATTGTGACATAACATTTTGCAATTATTTTATATATTTTTTTAAGTTCACGCTGTATCCTGCACATAGCAATGTAGGCAGAGGGAAAATGGGAACCTAATGTTAAGGCACTCCGTTCCCCACACAACACATTCCGTGTTGAGTGGCGGAACTCAACGTTACTCCTTGCCTCGACACCAGAGCGAAGAAATGAATATATGAATGTAAATAAATATTTAATTTCTTCGAGTGAGGATCGAAACCACGACGGCCTCACTAATAAAATTTTAACACTAGGTTTCTCATATGCGGTAGATGCTTCAATTAAAAAAAAAAAAATTTCAGTTCACTTCGTATTACAAGATAGCAAGAATAAATATTCCATTAAAAATACGCATTTATTTTTGGCACAAATGAGAAACGACTTCGCAGAACTTGATTATAATTTAGACAGTTGTCGTTACTCATGCCTAATGCTTAGAGAAATAAAGGTCATTCTTTTGTTTTAGGTGTCATTGGATTAACTGTATCATTAACAAAAATAATAAGATTATTAGATGTTTTACTATTACAATATATTTGTTACCTTTTAATAAAAATAAAATAATTATTAACCTACTATTTCATTATTACATTATTATATGCTCATTACCATTTAATTTTGTGACTGTGAACGTGGAAATATCATATTTATTTAAATTTATATGTTCATTTCTTTACTCTGGTGTCGAGGCAAAGAGCGGCGTTAAGTTCTGCTACAATTCGGCGATATATGGGGAACGAAGTGATTTTAGACTGGGTGTCCATCTGCTTCCCTTGCTATGTACGAGATATAGCGTAAAGGTGATTTATCAATTGATTACCCTTCTGATACGAACATATTTTAATTCAATAATCATTTACTAATCTAGGATTTTTTAATAAGCTCACTATAACGAGCAAACTTAATGAAATATTAAAAATATTTCCTAAAATTTAAAAACTATTAATTACGACAACCAAATATATTTTAATATTATTATTTTTAGCACTAAAAGTCACATAAATATTTTTAAAAGTTATATAACTAATTATAAAGTTCATAATGGCTACTTTACATACAATTGTAAATGTAAGTTTAAACTATATAGTGGTACATGGACTGGGTCGGCACGAACTTTGTAATTTATATTTGAGATTATGAAAATTTACAGGGTTGCCTACGTTAATAGAACATAGAAAATGAGAGGCATTGTTGTTTATTTTTAAATTTCAATTTTGGTTTCATATTTTTATTAAATGTAGTCTAAGAATGTCAATTGGAATGATATTTTGGTTGCTATTATTTAATAATGTTAATTCTTACTACCAAATTGCGATATATTTATTACAAACCAGTGGTGGACTGGTTCGCGATCGGTTTCACGAACCCCACATAACCCGTTCGAGTCCCCACCTGGGCGTAAAAAAACTGTAAAATAAATTAATATTAAAATAAATTTTGCGTTATCAAGTAATGTATTAGTTAAGAACTATTGACAGCAACCTGCCCAGGCGCGACCTTACATATTGTACTTCAAGTAGGAGGAGGAGGAGTTCGATGAGGAGGCTTGTCATACTGCTCTAATATATGAAGCTAAATTATCCATATCCCTACGAGGAACCAGTAGGCACGACTACAAGTTAATTAATTGAGAAATCACATATCACATCAACCTATGTAATGAACGTATAATTAACTAAGTTAAAGACGAATGTATGGAATGTTTGCCTATTAAAATGTATTTATATATACATATATCTTGCTTTTCGAATGAGTCCAGTAATGGGGCAGGGGCACGAAGTGTGACGCACGAGTTGTAAACGCAACTGGTTGTGGGTTCGATCCCCACTCGAGGAAATTAAATATTTATTTAAATGTATATTTCCATTTCTTCGCTCTTGTGTCGAGGAAAAGCGAAACATTGAAATCTGCCACTTAACACGCAATGCCTTCAAAACTCGTTGGAAAATAGGGCACGGAGTGTTTGTGCGGGATACAACGTGAAGCTGATTTGTTTATTTATTTTTTACAAATAGGTATATGTACACGTAGCGACACATTCACAAACATTAAATATAAAAAAGGGAGTAAACGAAGTATTCACTTTGAAGCAAGAGACGGTGCACGAGCTGATTACCTACTTTCACAGTATTCCGAACGAGACCCTCATCACTCGTTTTTGCGCTTTTTGCTTGTATATTTACAAGTGCAAACGAATAGGCTAGCTGATGTTTAGATAGAGCAAAGATGAACGTTTTCTTTCGATTTTTCTTGTTGTGTTTTAACTTAATTAGATTTTTCACAATCATTTTGCTTTTCGTGTAAATAAAGTGAAAAGAAAGTGAAAGGAATTTTATTTTGCCCTTTATTAAACCTTTTGTTTATATAGTTGTACAAAGTCTACGATTAAAATTTAAATTCGTAGTAGTTGTGATCGTCATATCGCAGTGTGAAATATAATGTTCATTAGACTAGGATTAGGAATAGTAGCAGGAGGAATAGCAACATATTAATACACAAAATTAAATTTATTAAGGTTTTATTAATATTTACCAAAGGAAAGCAAAGTTTTATAGAGTAATCATGTTTACAAGTATTGTATTCTCTTTAGTTATTTAAAATGAAAAAGAAATTGTATAACTAGAAACATTAAAGTATAACAAATTATAATAAATTACTTAAATAAAGACAAAATTTTTCAAGATTTGAAATGCGAATGATTTTCTTTTCCCTGCATTATAGATAACGTTAAGAATTGAAATTGGGCGGAAAGTGGAGAACGGAGTGTCTTAATAATAGGTTATTTCTAATCTAATCTTTACCTATGTGGGGGACAAGCGGTTAAATTAAAAAAAGGAATCGTCTAATGTGATCTATTTATAATTAAAATTATAATAAGTATTTTAGAAAGGTACTTTAAATACATATGAAACGTTTTCACATTTTCTCTTACAAATACACACTAGAAAACAAGTTATAATTCAAAATATTCTATTATTTAAATTCACAGAAGTAATCTAATTTAATAATGGACGCAAGACTGATAAGGGTCGATGGTAGCTCCTAATTAGTTGAAATTTAAATTATATTTTGCCACGACAATTCCAACAAGTTTTAATGAGAAATGGAAACCTTCGGTAATGACTGATCTATGAAGCTTTTAAGAATTCAAAACGGTTGTTTAAATTGAAACAATTCTTATTTATTTAGTTTTAAATTATTTGATTAATAAAAATGTAATTTATATATTTAGTACTTTAGTAAGTATTTTTATATGTTTAGTATAGTATTATATATTTTATCTTACTGTAATGTTACTTACTCTTTAATATATATGTAGGAGCATCAGAAGGGGCCTCATAGCGGTCTTGGTTGTCTCTATTCATTTGTGGGCGTCGTAGCAAAGTCACACTTATATTCTACAAAGTCTTATTACTTGTTTACATAAAATTTTATAATAAATCTCACAAGATTAACAAAATTACAATAGATTAGGAGCCAATAGGTTAATTGGTGAACATCTCACGCCATAGCTGTCAACCAATGACGTCTGCTATTATTCGTGGCTACACCTACTACCCTATTCGGGGTTACCCGCTCCATTTTAAATATTCTTCTTATATAATCCATTACATAAATCAATTAAAATTAAATTGTAATAATTGCGAAATTATAATTAAAACTAATACATATCAGCGCGCCGTCATATATATTATGCATGAATGTGATATTGTTAGAATTGTTCAATATTTAAGAATTCATATTTAGTCTTTTATCTTATTAGTTTAAATTTAGTTATTAATCGATTTTCAACACGTGTGCCAGATTTTGTAACTGCTTGTCTATAAATTTCTTAGAAATTAAATCATATCTAGATAAACCTTTTCATGTAAATAAATGGTTTCATTAAAATCGGTTCAGCAGATTTATTTATTAGATATCCACGTATTTGTGGAGAATATGATAATAGTACTTAGTTAATAATCTTCTTTTTTTTTTCCTTGCTTTGGTAACAAGACAAAGCAGTGCATAGACTTCCACCACTCAACACGAAACCTCCAGTTCCTATCACATACAACGAGAAGCTTAAATAAATAAATTAATATCATATAAAAAATATATATTAGTCTCACAATAATTTTACTGAATTCAGGATCGTGGAATTAAATATTTCACGAGTAAAAGACGTCTCGTTTTCCTTCTCCCCTGCTACATGTTCTACATAAAAAAACGTAATGACAAATATTTGTTTTTTGCCTCTTTGTTGCTAAGCGACTTAAGGAAAAAAGTAATATTATTTCTACTAGGTATACATAATATACCACTTCTATTGTAAATTACTTTATGAATACAAATACTTATATTATTGACCTTAGAGAAGTGAGTGAACTTTGCGACCCAAGTGTCAGCTTCAAAGGTTCCCTTATATAAAAAAATATTAATCAAAAATAACCTAATAAAAATAGATCTTCTGTCTCTAGGGAATTTAGTCTTAAGACACTCCGATCCCCACTTTTCCCCATTTTTTTTCAATGCGTGTTGAATGTTAAACCAAGGCAAAAGACTGGTGCTGAGTTCCGCACTCAACAGTCTTTTGCCAGTCTTGGTGCCAGAGCGAACAAATGAAAATATTAATAAATAACAATTCGTTCCCCCGCATGAGGATAGAACCCACAACCGTCACATTACAGTCACCCCCACCACGAAGTCCTCTATATTAAAACCTCTAAAACTTAACTAAGAATCTAAACCTTAATCAAAAATAATTACCAACACACACAAACACACAAACACAAGCTATATAGAATAGAATTAGCTTCTAATTAGGCTTTGCGCTTCATCGTGCAGACGGCGGAGCGCGGCAGTACGTAATGAACAGCGTACAATGACAAATTAGGCGCAACGAACGCCATCAGTCGGATTGCAGTCGCAATATCGCTTATACCGCTCTAGTTTATGACTGTAATCTTACTTGTGAAATATTTTCATTATTTTTCTCAAATTCTTAACGGTAATGGAATATTTGTTTGTAAATTTAGTGAGAAAAGTTGTGTGTTTTATTATAATTTTGATATGACTAAGAATTAGACCATGCGTTGCTTGAATAGCGATTGTTTTTTTTAATTTCTATAATTTTAACAGATTTTTCAAGATTTCTGCGCCATATATCAGAATTCAGAAGTTATGAATAAGACTTATGTGGTAAAAAACAAACGAACATAATAAAATTCTTTCCAATTAAAGTCTTATTACATTGTTATTAATCCTTTCTTACTGTATTCATCTAACTCTTTTATTATATTTTAATATTAATTTCCGCATTTCTTGGAAAATATTTTATATTCATAAAGAATCTCAACCGTAACGATCTGGAAATAATTATTAAATAATTAAATATTAAATAATTATTTCTTCTAGCAACTCGCCCACGGCTTGGAACGCTTCAACTATATATCTGATAATTTGAATTGCTGTCATGCTCCAATTTGATGAAGTAGAACTGATGATGAAGACTGCTAGATCCAAGTAAAACAAACAGATTTAGTAATTTCATATTGTAGTAAGGTTGTTGTCAATTCTAAATTATAAAATCTTTCTTTAATTATTTTTGTTTAATAAAATCAAAGTATGTTTAACTTTATGTTAAGTAAATTTATTTTTTATTTATTGCTTAAAGTAGGTTTTTATGTTAAAAAAATATTTATTATATTGATATTCTTATGGCCAATAATTAATTTCTCAAATTAAATGGCAACGTAAGCTCCCGCATATTTAGCTTAATATTGACTTTCAAAGCCAGTCATTCTGTCTGTCTGTTTCTCTATTGGGAATAGATATTTTTACTTTTGTAATACTAGTTTCGCGTATAATATATTAACTTTCTTTATTATTTGTGCTATGCTTTCCGACGTTTTCTTAGTCAATACAGTATGTAGACACTAAAATATCTTAAAATATCTTTCTGTAAATCACAACCCTGCAAAATAACCGATCAAATAAATATAAAAATAATAACACTACAATAATTCAATATAGGCAAGTATAATGTATCAAAGAATTGAAGAAATAAAAGAATATATGTTATTAGAAGAAATAAAGTTTGCGTACTTGAAACTTCAACAAACACCTGCAAAGCGTTCCACTTTTATAGCTCCGTGACGATTTTCGTAGATTTCCAAACCTATAACTTTTCCAATCACAATAAGTTTGCTTCAACGATACAAATAAGAATAAACCGACACTATATACAAAGAGTTTTCCTTCAATACAGGAAATGTACGTAGAATAAATACTAATTTAGTACTTTATCCATGCTTCCCATAGGTAAAAGTAGCTTTTACGCAAACATGTTTTATTTCCCCCAATAAACTTTATAAAGGAAAAATTCGAAAATTAAATAAATCTTTATTGATGATGTATAAGGGGTGAGAAAACACTGAGGGGATCCGTAGAAGATTAAAAATGATTTGGGGATCCCTAGACAACTTCAGCGTCATGGTTCGTGAATGAAAAACATTCTTCATTCTTCATTTGAATGTGCCCAACTCGTAGTAGAACCGTTTTGCGCGTACACAATCTCAGATCTATTAAGAATTTACAGGTATAGAGAAAAAAAAAAATAATTTAAACTTAAACAAGAAATATTTAAATGCAATCAAATATTAAAAGCAGACGCCAAATAGAAGAAAAATAGTATTTCGATATGGAACTAACTTGACAATTTTGCAACCCTAGACTTGATACAGACACCTATCGACATTTACTCTTCACAGTCAAGAGTCGACGAGCACCTGCCGGGGGAAATATAAAAGGTGTCACACATTGAGTAATTAACAACTTTTCCCTTTTCAATACAAGCACGAAGTACATATACCGTACTCTACTTAGGGGACGATGGATAGAAGAAAGAGATAGAGAACCTGCGATAATAGTATGTGCTTGTATGTACACTAGTACCTACGGGCGAAACGCATGGATGAAATTCAAATAAATAATGTAAACATCAAGGGAGGAAAAAATTGCCAAACGAGATCTCTTGGTGAGATATTATAATAGAATCCACAATCATTACATGAACAGGTAAACAGGTTAAGGTCGTCGTGGCGCAGGGACGAACGTGTGTGACTGTAACGCGAAGGTTGTGGGTTCGATTCCCACTCGAGGGAATGAATGATTATTTATTAATATTTTCATTTTTTCACCTTAGCACCAAGGGATAAGCCATTCATAATGCAATACCTCGAAAAGTTCGACGGTAACGGAATGGGGTGTCTTAACACTAGGTTTCCCTCTGTCTACCCTGCTGTACACCTTGCTGACAGGAAGACTGACGCAACCTTTTAAGAACACCGTGATACATAGGTATATTAAAAAAAAATAAAAATAATAAATATTTCTATCTAGCACATTAATTCAATATCACATATTATTTTAAAAAACACATACAATATTTTGAAATAACATACAAACAAATAGAAACCATAAAAGAACTTCTACGAAATTGAATTGAAAATGCTTGCAACATGATAGTAAACAGTGATTTCGCACAAACCGTAAATTATTTTCAACCGGACATTGATTCCGATTTATGAAGGGTGGAGGGAAATAAAAACCGGTTTACATCATGTACCGGATACCAATGGGTTAAGAACATGACCAGCAGATCAGCTATGTAAATAATGATATAGGAAAAACGATCGTTTTATAGTAAGTACGAATATAAAAAATGTACCCAAGTTTGCTTTTAAATGGTATTCATTATTAGAATGAAAATTTGACGAAATGAAAAAAGAAGAAAAACAAGAGTGAACGAAAAAGGGAAACTGGAGAACGGACTGTCTTAGTACTAGGTTCCCTCGGTCTACACTGCTATAATGTGCAGTTTTTTTTTTGTTTTTGAGCTTCACGCTGTATTCCACACACAACAGGCTAGACAGATGAAACCACCGAACCTAGAGTTAAGACACTCTGTTCTCTCACGAAGAATTATATAATTATTAATTCTCATAAATTACAAATTATATATAAGTAATGTTTTTGTTATATAAGTAATGTTTTTGTTATATAAGTAATGTTTTTGTTAAGTTACAGAACTAGCGATGTTAATTTAAACAACTTTCATTATGTAACGTCAACAAAGCGTTAAGAGAGAAGGATTAAGAAGATTAGGGGTATTATTTATAGCACTATAAACCATTATAAGACAAAATTGTTTTCGCTCCAATTAGGATCATGTTTGAGGACACAATTAAGGACGCAAGTCAATATGGAAGATAATTACTTTGTCAAGGAAAATAGCATCTTAAGAATTACAGATTACGTTAAAAGCGTTGTAAATATTTTTATTTAGATGATGAAAAAAAATCTTATTGTTTAAAAAAATGTGTAGTTTAAATATTAAAATATCTTTATATTTCGATTTCGCTTCTCTTCGCTCTGGTGTCGAGGCCAAGCCCGGCGTTGGGTTCCGCCACTCAACATGCCATGCCTTCAGAATTCGGCGTAAAGTGGGGAAGTCTTAACACTAGGTTCCCTCTGCCTACCCTGTTTTGTGCGGGATACAGCGTGAAGCAGTGTTTTGGTTCAAATATTAAAATATGCCTCGTAGCTTCATCTGCCTTACTGTTAAAATTTAAATGTCAAAAAGGGCATATACCATTATTGAAACAGCAACCAACGACAATTGTCGTCTTGGGTTCAAATTTAACACAAAAAGTTAATGATAAAAGCTTTTCTTTGAACTACTACAAATATCGCTGACGTTTTGGCTCAGTTTAGTCAACCAGCATCAACCCAATATACAGAGAATAATGAGCAAGTTTTAGGTTTTCTCTTCTTTCCCTGCGAAACCTTCTGAGACGGCAAAATTTTACAGGTTCATTCCCAAAAGATTACATAAGAATAGCATTGTTTCAGTAAAAAGGCATAGAATGATAAAAATACTCCGTACACAAGTCTTCGTACAATGAAATTTTTAGAACATTTTTTTCTAACAAACAACCCTTCCTTCGCAGTAGAATAAAAACTGACTGTGAACAAAAGAGCTTATTATCTTTATTGTATTATATAAATTTTATAGCAATAAGACAACCTTGAAATAAGTATTATAATTTTAAATTTCAAAATATACAAAAATAATAGTTTTATTATTTTCATTCATACATTTTAGGCCGTCGCGGTGCATTGTGACAGCGTTTGAAGCGAATTGTGATAGTTATTAATTCGATTCCCACTCGAGTGACTAATTAATATTTTAAAAAAAAGGCAAGAAAACCTTTAAATATTTACTAGATTTGCTCTGCCTACCTTATATCCAGGACACGTATATATTTTTTACTTTATAAGAAATTGCATATTATAGTCGTAATTTAATTCTAGAACCAATAAAGTAAATGCAGGTTGATTGCTATGAATTACTGAAATATTTCATTTCATAGCTGAACGTGTAATACCTTCCTAACCCACGAAACCTTATCTATATAAACTAGTATACTTATATTTAAACACTAACATATCCCTTTGTAAACAAATAATCGGCCACTTCCCCCGAGGCTATAACAACAAGAGGGTTGACAGGAACCCATCGGTCATCTGTCTCACACATTCTATTTGAATTGTTATGAAAAATGCGTGAACTTTAGTTAGCGCCTTGGGTGATATTTATTATATACGAAATACCTACAATTTATTATATCAGTTTTTTCACCGAAATAAAAATAAAATTTAATTTCTTTACCAGAGCGTAATAAAAAAAAATATTTAATTCCCCAAGTGTGAATCGAACCCACAACCGTCGCATTTACTATTGTACGCTTTTACCCCTGCGCTACGACGGCCACGTTGTTTAATATTAAACATAATTATAATAATATAGAAATACAAATAATACTTCTTAAGAAGTAACATTGCAATCTGAAACACTTACTACCAAATCAACATATGACTTACCCTTAATTTAGAGTTTAAACAATTTATTTATGGATTTGTTGTTTTAATTTTTTTGTCAGAAGAATAAGTTAAAATGTTGAAATTAATAATACTATTAAAATAAATGAAATTTCTTCATTTCTGTTACATTCTCTATTTTTTATTTTTTATTTCTCCAATAACTAACTACACTTGTATCTCAAATTTCTCTAAGTCTTCCGCCCGATCAAACGGCATTTATACTATTTCAAATCTGAGATGATATTTCACTCTACGATAGTGAATAATAAAAGACTTAAAACACTCTGTTCTCAATCCGCTTAGAACATTTTTTTTTATTTATTATTCTCATTGATAATGTGTATTTTTATTTTGGAATCTGTTCAGAATATATCTAAAATGAAGTTGTTTTACCGGTTTTTATTTAGCATGAGGAAGTATGTTTAACTAGAAGATAGGTTATTTTACATTTTCTTTTTATATACTTTCTTCGATTTACTACACATAGACTACACCATTTCTGGTATGCGGAGAAAAAAACATTTTATTACATTTCTACTTTTTAGGCCCATGTTGAATTTAAAGACATATTCCACTACTTGAATTTTTTTGTAGATATATTTTATAGATACTGAGAAAATAAATTTTAAATTTTAAGGTTGAACCCCCATAGCTCCCTTACAATGAGAGTTAGAAAAAAAAATAGTGTATCGCTACTTAGAATATAAAATACGAACAAAGCTAAAACAATTCACTAAAAGCCAACACAGATTTCCCACCCACACACACTACCCGTTTATCCGGCTAGACCCTTTATATTAATACATACTCGTAGACGCTTTGTAAGTCTTGTTAAATAATAACAAAAAATAGAAAATAGTAATAAGTACCTAGAAGTAACTTTTAAAATATTAATCATCCTAGTATATAGCCTCAAATATATATTCAAAGATTAGATAAGATTCTAGTAAACGAGAGTAAAATTGAAATCAAACTTGAGTTTCTAATACAAATATTAATTAATATATTGCCTATTAATTACTTATTATAATTCCTAAAATACATCTAAAATGCAATTCTGTTTGTTTTAACATCTTTGACAGCCCTTGTGAATATTTTAAACGTTTGAAATATATTTGTATGCATCGTTGGAAATTGGTCGCTTTTCCTCTTGGAAATTGAAACGGTATCTACATACGAAAACGACACGAATAAATGAATTAAACAGTGACAACACTGCAAAGTTTTTGTGGGTTGTATATTCATGGCGTGGAGTGTTGAAAATGTAACGAATTGCTGCAACACTAGTGTTGTGTATTTTTATATATATATATTTCAGTACAACTATATTTTATAGTTTTTTTATACGGAATAGTAGCGTTTTATATGATCAAAATGGAGGAAATTAGAGAGCCCTAATTAATAAATATTAGTGGTGGGGTACCAGAGTGTCTTAACAGTAGGTTCCCTCTGCCTATCTTGTATGTTTGAAGCTGAGAAAAAAAGTAAACAGCATATTTAATTTTATATTTTTATTCTATTTATCAATTGCATATAGCAGCAGAGGAAGAGAGAACGAATGAGAGAGTGTATAAGAAACTACATTTAATAGGGGCACTTTATGTTTTAACTGAATGAAAAGGTGAAAATTAAAATATGAATGTAATTATCATTTCCTCAAATATATCAAAAGAGTGAGAATTGAAACGGACACAATAGCGTACAATCAGATATGGCCCACATATCACAATTATCTTAATAATATACAATGAAATCAAGTATACAATTTTACTTGTAAATAATTTTTCTTTCTTCTTTATTTAAAAAAAATCATTTCAATATTAAGCACTGGGTAATAAATCGTCAATTTATATAAATTTTTCTTTACTAAAATATTCTTACTTCTTTAGTAACACTCTTAAAGTAATACTATGGAAGAATCAATCTCATTTAGGTAACGTATAAGAAATAAGTTTCCGAGCTCTATCAGTATACAATCAGTTCTAGCGGATACAATTCAGTTGGCTTATAATAAAAGGCTTAAATACTTATTCTTAAGATACACTTAAAACAGGAAACTCCTATCTCCTGTCTTATGTCATACAAAAAAGTGTATTTTTCTTAATAATTTTGTTGTGCCATTTGTGTGTGTGTGTGTGTGAAATTCTACATTACATATATTGCACATTTTAATATTCATACGTGCTTTAAATAAACAATTCTTATCTATATTATTAATTCTTCACATTAAATTAGGATATTAGAAAGTTTATCTTTATTATATTATGATTTTCCTTGTAAGCGGTAAAAAAGTCTCTTAATCCTATTTCAAGTTGAGCAAACGATGACGAGGGTCAACGAAAGGGTGACTTTATAAATACTTTAAATAAAAGACACTTTCATTTACTTATAAATTAAATTTTGAGTCAAAGTAGTGAAGATTATGCAAGAAGTATACATGGAGAGATTTAATTTAGTCCAATCCGCTTTAGGAAAATAGATATTTATTTAAATTTATATTTTCATTTCTTCGCTCTTGTATCGAGGTCAATCGCGGCGTTCAGTTCCGCCACTCAACACGCAATGCCTTAAGTTTTCGGCGGCAAATGGGGAACGGAGTGTCTTAACACTAGATTCACTCTGCCTACACTGTTATGTGCGGGATACAAATGAAGCTGATTTAATTTTTTTAAAGGATTAATATTTAGACCTCCAGCAAATGCGGAGTTTAGCAACGCAACGCAGAACGCGCGGCGCGGCAACTTCGTAGTACATTTACGCGGTACCTGTATTTTTTTAGTCTAGTACAGGTATTTATAATAGGTATCTATATCGAGGGATCTTTATTTATTTCGGTGCCGGTTCCTCGGAACTATAGTACCGTTAATTACCGGTAAATTTGGAACCAGTTACAATTTTAAATATTTTGACATTCAGTAATTTCTAATTGAGTCAGTCAGTCAGTTTAAAACTCATTGATTTCTAATTTTTGTTTAGATAAATTTCACAATTAACTCAGTATTAACTCTAATTCAGTATTCGTATAGAATAAATATTTCACGATACCATTAACATTAAAAATACCACAACAGGTACATTCGCTTAGCAAGTTTTACGTCGGCTCAGGTTTAAGCTACATTTAGTAACATCAAAGCCGACGTTTTATTTTCGTTGCGGTCAATTTTCAGTAATTTGTCGATAAATGTTGAGCTGAATTTTATTCTACGTAAAGACACGAATATTGGAGATATTCTTTAATAAAAATACAGTCCATCTAGTTCCATGGAACTAGATCGACTGTATTTTTATATAGAAGAAGTACGTACGGTATAGACGAGGGTTCGATCCCTTGAAGTGGAATATTTATTTCAATATATATTTACATTTCTTGTTTTCTTTCATTCTCTAGTTTCGAAGCAAAGCGCGGCCTTGAGTTCTGCCACTCAACACGCAATGCTTCCAGAATTCAACGAAAAATAGGGAACGGAGTATCTTAACACTGGGTTCCCTTTGAGTCCCCCCCTGTACGGAACCTATTGTGAAGCTGATATAATTTATTAATTGAAATACAAAATTGTACCCTTAATACTCATTGATAAATGCTAAATACTTATAAGATAAGTATTCACCTCGCTCGTCGTAAAATGGTAAGCATCAAGCACTGCCCCATTCGTTTGCATTCATGAATATACAAAGAAAATGCGCAAAACCAAGTGATGAGGGTCTATTTGGAAATACCATGGATATCAGTTTACATTGGAATTATACTGCTTTAAACATTGGATTGAATGATCATCTTATATTTTAAGTATTTTGAAAATTTATATAAGAAAAACGTAACTTAGCCTTACGCCCTACTGCACTAGCCCTAGTAGGGTAAACAGAAAGAACGGAGTGCCAAACGCTACGGTCTCTGCATACCTCTTTGGCCACTGCCACCAACATCCTCATACATACCCTTCAAGGGGTCCTCACACTTTTTACGTGACCTTTCTCCAGCATCTTTGATACTGTGTTTTAGGTCAGTCAAGGTCTCCCCCTACCTCTTATTTATGTAAGAAAATCCACATAAATATATTGTAATTAGTGATATATTTATCGTAATATTACTAAATTTTATGGTATATAAAACAGGATATCTATAGTCAGCGATTTGAATAAAGCATGGTGGACCATTATTCTGATAATAATAGAACACGGAGAGCAGAAGCCATTCAAGCGGGTTCACAACAGGCATAGCTGTGACAAATTGTCGTGTTCCTCACCGGACGCTTCTCAAACAATCGCACTAACGATGCTGTAATGCACTTAGGAGTATGGCGATTATTATCACGAATACACCGCCATTATTTGGTACAAGCTCGCTATTTGTCAAGACCAGGCTCGAGGCTTCACGCTTAGATAACAGAAGTGGTTTATCACTCTGAATGGGGGAATGAAATCAAAATTGTGCTTGTAGTAAGAGATGGGATGAAGCAGTTGGTCCAGGTCAGGGGTGGCTTTGGGAAACTCTTGCTATATACATTTTTTTATAGCTCTTATTTTTTTAGTTTTTTTTACTAGCTTTTTATTTGAACTATACGAAAGAAGAACTATACGAATTTCATAACTAGGTCTACGAAAAATACCCCGTAAGTTCACAAGTAAATTTAAGTTTGTCGTCTTTTTTCGCCATATAAATAAAACTTGTAAGGTATTTTATGTCGACCTACTCGTACAATTATGAAATTTATCAAGAACAGAGAAATTACAGGAGATACAAATAAAGGAAAGAATTTAAAAATATATATATTTTTATTTAAACGTATGTGTAAATATCTAAACAATATACCTATACAGCCAAAAATAAACCATAAATTTAGGTTTTGTTGCCTCCGAATATAAAATGCTACAACGTTCTAGGTAATATTTTTGGCAAACGCAGTTAGTTTTACCAAAGTTATGAAGCTGAATCGAAAAATACACTTTTTTTCTATTTTTACATTTGTAAAATACCATTTAATAAATAATTTAACTTTTATATAGTGGTTCATATTGGTTAATTAAAGAAAAAAAGAAATATCCTAAGAAAAAATCAACAGGTAACTTAACGTTTTAATTTTTTAAAACTAAAATGTTTGTTCAAGACGAGGAAGCCCGTCGCTGAGAACTTACTTCCTATTTTATTCCTATTTTTACTTAAGGTGGAAAATATTGTTCACCTTAACTTATAAAATAGGAATACCTTTATGTTTGAGTAACTTTTCAACGTCAAGCAATTTTAACTATGTAAATAGTTTATTTTTTTCCTTTTGAAGATTTGTCTACTCTTACTTCCCTTAATAATTTAAAAACATTTTCATTAGATCGAATTGTTTGTAAAACTGAATTTGACCTACTTATAACTGACTGAAGTTTAATACAATAATACGATATCATTGAACTGGTCTAATGATGGAATGAAGACCTTGTGGACCTGGACCTTTCTCCTGGTGCTTACATGAAAATGTAACTCTAAGGATATTACTTTTTCATACTAATATTTATTCAGATTCATACTTCAAAGGTGCATTCGATTACTTTACACTCGTTAAACACTTGCATCTATCGTGCACCGGTTTAAAGTGAACAACGTTACACAAAGGTTTTTAATCTCTGATTTACGCATCCACCCAGCTGCGGTAGAACAATAAAAAGCAATTTATTTTTCCCAGAACACTTTTTTCATTAGCAAACAAGAATGATGTGTAAAACAACGCGTTCCCACTGACGAGGGCCTCAGTAAATAACCGAAGGGAAGTAATTATCCTGATATATGTATGCGTAAATTGCAAATGAATGTCATTAAATAGATATTCATTAATTGATATATATGGGCTTCAACGCCCTTTGTTTTTTTTCTTTTAGGGCTAAATTAATATAGATTCACGATGGGCGGTTGCGCGTTTTATGAGGTTTGGATTTTAATTTTTGTTTTTGTTTTGATATTATATTTCATAAATATGTTTAATAAATATTCTTATAGTTCAAGCAGGCGAACCCGCGTCAGGGTAGGCTAGTTACTAATATAAGGCATAAAAACAGGCTGATCATTAGTTTTAGTCTCCAAAAAGTACGTATAATCAAATTCCACAAGCGATTTATATATATAATTAAACACCCTTTATTAATGTTTAATAACATTTATTACAAACGATACATTAAAAACTAAATTAGTCACGTTCAGCTTACAAGTGGCATCCAAGTGTATCCATTCGTAAATACAATTGTACGAAACGCTTTGCCGACAAAAACAGGACAAAACAAGGGCTTTAGTTAATGCGCATCATATTTCACTTGGCTGCGGGATTTCCGAGTCGTCCTCATAAAACGACATTACATTTCCCGGTACATCTACTATACAAAACGAATGATGCTAATGAACGGAATTGAATATAGTCATTCAAGTTGTGTATAATACAGTTGAATTGTTTTAATTTCGTATATTTATTTTATTATATGAAATAATGGGAAATATGGAAGGAAAGAAGAGAAGGAATATATGGGAAACCAATATCTCTGAATTAAGAAAAAATATCTCAGGACTAAAGCATTTTACCAGTGTGTGTTGCCAGTTATGATATACGAGAATGAAACGTGACTGATAGCTACGTATGTATGTGTCTCAAGTTCATAACAGGCATGGATGGAGAGAGCTATACTTGGTATTTCTTACAATATTGCTTTAAGTAGTTGCTTGAAGTGATAGTGCGCGACGCATATAGCGGAGAGAATCGATGGCCGTTGGAGTGAAAGCCTCACGAAATGGGCGACGCTCAGTGAACAGGGCCCTTAGGACCGACAGTCTCGTCGAGGTCATCGGAAGCCTGGATGAGGAAAGTGCAGGATCGATTAACGTAGCAATCCTTAAGGGAGGCTTATGTCAAGCAGTGGATGTGCTCAAGGCTAAGATGAAGAAAAAATGCCTCATATGATTAGAGAAACAATTTTGTAATTCGTGTGTGTTAACGCTATTTAGTTTTTACTATGGTCGTTTTCGCTAATTTAATGTTTATTTTGTAATTTCTGTAATACTTTTATTATCTGATTTAGTTTTCATTTGTTTTTTCTTTTAGCACTTTTCACAGCCTTCTTTGATCGTGTCGTGCTTATAGTCACACTTCCACCACCAGCCATATAGATCTCAATTAATTATTATGGAATTTTAAACATTTAATCTTCGAAACTCGGAAGAATTATTAAAAATACATATAAATTAATTTATTTAAAAATATTATTATTTACTATTACTACTCATCTATACCTTTATCTATATATACTACACCTATATTTGTTTTTATTTGATTTGTCGTCAGTTAAACAATCGTGACTGATGTATAGTCCAATAAAGCCAATATGTGAAGAATAGGTTCTAAACTATTAATGTCACGCACAGAATGTTTTGCCTTTTGTTGGACGCTATTTGTACAGCCATTTGTTCGATATCCTCGTAGGTAGGTAGGAATTTAAAACAATAAATCTAAAAGGAAATTTAATTATGTATTTATACTTCATAAACTCGTAAATAATATTTTTTTTTATGTCAAAAATGAATATATAACCATCGTTCGGAACCAAATACAATTGACATAGGGAAGGCTTGACTTTTACAAAGGTGACAATTATTTTAATTTAAAAAAAAGAAAGGGTGTTTATGGCGGTGTTAGTAAATATATACTATATACATAAATATATAGGTACTCAATAATTAAGTTATCATATGCACTTAATTATAAATATTATATAGAATTGTTTTAAAAGTATACTTAAAAACTAAAAAATTAATGATGTCATATTGTAGTAGTATGTGGTTATCGAAATAAAATGGAATTTAAATACATTCTCAGAATATTCTATATTATAACGCCAAAAACTCAAATCCTCATCGTAATTTTAGCAAAGGGCTTTGTTTTATTTTAAACTTTAATATGCAACTAGATACAGCGCTACTGGAAAGATTAATTAAAGCGCTGTCAAGCGTACATTGACATACTATATTTATATGTAGGTATCAAAGGTGTGAGCTACCGAATTCGCCAAACTTGTCCTATACTACACATAGGAGTGTACATACTCTATTGGACATCAGACCTTCCTATAATAAGGATACATCGACTAGATACTATGAATTCTTAGGACGTTATTACACAAGAGTTTACGTTCTCTTTCAAAGAAAAGACTAAAAGGAAGAAACTCTGAACTCAGAAAAATTTCATAAATTAATATAATCTATTTAAAATGTTACCCAAAAACTAAGCGTTATTTATCTCTTATAATAAAAGGAGGCACTGAAAAATCCTTCACTGTGACATTTTCACATTTTATTGAGAAAAACTATTATTTTTTTAAAATTCTACTCATTTTTAACCGACTTCTGTAAGAAAAGGAGGTTATCAATTCGACTGTATGTTTTTTTTTCACTTCAAATTAACCATTTTACACTCTAAATTCGTTACCTTTTTAACCTCAAATTCGTACAATTGAAATTCGATCTTCCTGGAAATAAAAATTATCTTTGCTATAATAATGTTGCTTACGCGTATGTTCCTTCATTAAGAAGATAAAATGAAATATTAAGAATACTGATAAAGAAAACTAAAGAATTTGAGGTTTTATACGACGAATTTGGAATCTAGTCATTAATTTGTAATGAAAAAAACCGAATTTGATGTCTAAAAGGATTAATTTGAATTTGGTCCTTTATACACCGAATGGAAAATATTTATAAGGTACATTGTATATTATACAAACACATATACAATTTATTACACTCAATTTCCAGTAAAAAATGGTCTTTATTTTAAATATAAGAGAACTTTTGGCACCCTATGGATTAAGGTTGAACACATAAAATTGAAAAGCATCCGAGAAATGAAAATAACTTCTCTCTTCCCAGAGATTAACCCACACGCTCGTACTTAAGAACGCGCTTTTAAGAGATTTTTGTGAAAACAATCGGATTTAATAAACTTTGTTGGAAAGATCTTTTGTTCGCGTTATTATACATTTAATCTTATATTTTTAAGAATTTTTTACATAAATGGTTACAATTCTTGTTACTATAACTTGTTTTTCTTGTCACGAGCGAAACGAGAAGGGGTTGGCAAGCGAAATCATGGGTTGAAGCCGTCAATTTATATTTTTACAAGTTTTTATTTAATTTTATCTGTTTCGATGTTTGTCTGACTGTCTCTAATCAAATCTTGCAACCTAAAAGGCACAAATTGCTATATTGTCCTCCAATCCTAGTTTCCATTTTAGCTGAAATTTGAAATATACCTTTAATCATCAGAACTAAAGGCATACTGGACTGGAGCTGATGGCACCAGAAGGTGGCCTGATGATGATTGATTTCTGAATTAAGAACAGGTCGCTTTTAGAAGCGTTTCATTTATTTTGGAACCGAAAAGCAGATTGCAATACTGATGCTTTAATACCATAATACATAATAATGCATTAATAGAAAAAAAAGGAGAAACTTAAAAAGTAAAAATAAAATATTAAATATTAAAAAAGATTTTTAAATTGTACTAAAATAAAATTAGTATTTGTATGAGATTGCAAAAGCTTGTAACGTATATAAAATAGGATAGGTTTTTTTTTTATTAATATTTCATTTTTACTCACATTTTTCATTTAATGACTTTTTTATCTACCTACTTAAATATAAAAACATTAATTATTTTTATTAAAATCTGATATTATTATATTTTTACTTGTTTAAAAGAATATTTTAAAGTTTACGTGTCAAGGGTATTAAATTTTTCACAACTTTTAGGCGCAGTTAAATATAACTTCAAAAGTTCCAGCATTTTTATTTCGCTCATCTGAATTCGACGGTAGATCATGAATAAATTAGTCGATGAAAGGTAAGTAACGATTTTACTGTGCATTTTTTTAAAAACAATAAAAGAACACTTATATGCGAAAGCCTTACAAAATTATGAAATATATGTATTGCTTATTGCTTTAAAATAAATAAAGATTAATTTATTTTTGTATTTTCTACTCTATTTTTTTTTCTTGTTTGTTTTTTCATGTAGCAGACAATATGTCGATAGACAGAGGGAGCCTAGTATTAAGATACCCCGTTTGCCACTTTCCGCCGAATTCTGGAGACATTGACTGTTGAGTGGCAGAACTCAACGCCGCGCTGTGCCTCGCCACTAGAGCGAAAAAAAAATATAAATGATTCCTTTTCCTCGAATGAGAATCGAACTGACAATCTATTACGCTTATAGTCACATTTAATCAGGTAAAAAATAAACAGATGAATAATAAATAAGACAGAATTATCAAAGCCACTTGCCTGTATGCAACTTAACATCGTTGAATACCAGAATTGCTTGCATTTCGCTTCATAATTAGAGGAAAAATGTATTTTTTTAGCTTCATGTATATTTTTTGTGGTCGCTGGAGAGCTGCCCTGGAATTTATATTCCGCAGTGCGACTCATAAATTTGAGTGAACGTCCTACAGCCACCGCTAGTTGTTCTAACTACCCTACATAACTATTTATATACTGTTTAAGATCATAATGAAATAAAATATAAGCAAAAAATCATTTTCAGAAAAAGCTTTTATTTAAACGCTCTAAAAAGGAGAAAATAAAATTTGTCTTTTAAATTTTAACTATCAACTCAACCTCATTGTACACAATTTATATGATCATAAAAGCTTGTCGCGCAATTTACTTGTGTAAATAATCTAGTACTAATTTAATTATGTAAAATCTGCTAAGTTTCAATTTTTAAAGTTTCAATTTAATTAAATATTATTCAATTTGAATTATAATTAAGCACTAAATAATGATGATGAAAATTTGAGCGGGTGCCAAGTAAGTGTTTGTTTACCTTACTCCATTTACAAAGTAAACATGGAGAAGAAGAAGAAGAAGTTTCATATCCATCGCTTAATTAAATTATTTGTTTTTGTTGCAAGGGATTCTTTTATTATTATTTTTTCGTAATTTCTAGTAACTGTTTTTTAAAACCGAATCGTCCTTTTCTAATAAAGTGGTTCCAATTTTACTTCATTTATATATATATAGAAATAATTCGTAATAATATTACTTGTAAAAGTATTTAAATAATATCCCACTTCACAAACACGTTGTGCCAGTACATGTGCCAGTACAAAAACTGGCACATTCGTTCATTACACTTAGCTAAATAAAAATATATACGATAATAAAAAAGAAAAATTGGTAAATTCTATTACTCTCAATTTATATTTACATTAAAATAGATCCAGGCTGCTATTAACATAATTAAAAGTATACAATTATATGTTTATATATATAATGTTAACATAAACTTACCTCATTATCGTCTTGAAATTTCCTTATTTCTTGGTATCAAACAGAACGTTAGCTTCTAATTTTGCGCTAATTAAACTCCACCAGGTCTGTAATGAGAGGGAGTAGTGTCAAATATTATTTTTATTATATTTGTAATTTAAGACAATTTTGTCGTAGTGCGATAACGCAATCACTAATAAATTGCTTAAATATTTTCGCATTTTTACTCAAACATTTGTTCAAATGTCAGGAGGTAAGTATAAGAAAACACTTTATTACCATAGTATATTGTTCCTCTTTCAAATAAACTCACTTTTAACACTTTCCACAGCACGCTTAACACTGTTTCTATATAACACTTTACACTTATACACGTTTTAAAACGCATAGTTCCAACAATGACACTGATTTTAAATATTTGAACACCGTCACAATTTTACACCTTACGAGAGACAGAATAACAACGTACTGACTCACTTTTATAGCCGTTCCCTTCTTTTTTTATAAATAATTATGTGGGTATTATTATTTTATTTTCTGTAAAATACCCTCACATTGACAATTGTCTTACACTATATCCCTTATTAATATCCTATATATAACAGAGTATGCAGAGTTTCCCTCTGCCTACCCAGCTGTGTGCGGGATACAGCGTGAAGCCGATTTAATTTTTAATTATAATGTTGTTGACAAAGCATAAGCATGGAGCCCAGGAATTTTCACTTGAATACATTAAAGTTGTTCAACATTACTTCATTGAAAACTGGAAGTTTCACTTACTATTAAATAGTTGTAGTAGTCTAAATGGTGATACTCTAATTTAACGTCTAGACTGTGGCTTGCATAAAACTGTATAAAATTTATTAGAACCACCTACTAAAATATCTGCAAATTTCGGTGCAAAAAGCTTTTAATTTAATTTAGGTGTTTACTTTTACTAAAGTATATCTATACTAAATGTTTTAGTAAAAAATAATAATACCATATATTATAAAATAATAGATAATTATCAGTATTGAGGCCAGTCGTAGTTCAGGAGCATAAGCATGTAACTGTAAATGTTGTTGGTTGTGGGTTCGATTTCGGAATGATGATGAAATATTTAATTAATTTATTTATTCGCTCTGGTTTTGAGGTAAAGTGCGGCGTTGAGTTCCGCCACTCAACACGCAAAGAATTCGGGAAATCAGTAAAAAAATATATTACAAATATATTTGTTCAACAATCTGTTAAAGTTATTCGAATATTTACCTAAATAATGACAAAGCTATATAATACCACAATTAACCGCCACAATTGATATTGACTGTGATTACAACTACATCTAGAACTATAGATAAACGAAGTTAATAGTAGAACATAATATTGACTAGCAATAACTCGTATATTAAACTTCCTAAGACGAACAGCTCTGTTATCTCCAATTTAATTGAACATCTATCTACTTCCAATTCCTGCGTGATAATTTCACCACGTATTGGATCCTGGCCAAGTCACATTACTTATCCCTACAAATTCCCAGTTAAGTATAACTTAGTTGGTTGGACGACGCTTGAAACTTAATTACCCTTACGTAAAGGTCATGAATAATGAGTTTGTACTCATATGTAAGGCATAAATCCTTACACGGAGAACTGTTTGATGCTGTTTTAAATAATTTATTAGTATATGTTTTAAGTGTAAATGTATAATTAATGGGAAGAACGATATAATCTTCTTATCTTTTTAATAAATAAATAAATAAAGCCTTTATTCGCTGTCCATTTCAGAATTTTTGTTTACAAAATTAAAATAATCTGTACAATAATTTTAAAGACTTAAGATTAAAAACATTTAAAAAGTAATTAATTCTAGCAGCCAGTTTTTTGGTCAAGCTGTCCCTCGATATAGGCCTCCCCCATCCTATTCCACTGTTCTCTGTTCCAAGTTAACCTTCTCCATCCTTTTGGTAGATCTTCCTCTCATCTTTTTATTTCTTTTTTTATAGAAGACCTTACTTCATAGGTATCTATTTAATATTTGATATTAAAATTGACATTTTTGAAATTAAATCTTTTTTGCATGTGTTATTGTAACCATAGAAACTCTTCTTTTTTAAGCTTAAATGAAATATTTCATTATCTGTGTATAGCAGAAACAAACATCCTGCTCGGTTGAACTCGCCACAGAACAAACATGTGCATAGGTGCATTCGTATATGTATTAGAAATACAAACATTTCCTTCATGCCTACTGACCTGCAACTTACCCGTACCATATATGTATGTAACATTTGAATAACATTTACATATATATAATTAATTGAAGTGTCTGTATGTGATTTAAAAATAACCGTGTTTTTCTAAAACTAAAACATAAATAATAACACCATACTAAAACATAAACAAACGATTTATAATTTTTGTCTGTCTGTCTATCTTTTTCTTTGTTCAGGCTAATCTCCAGAACAATTGAGCTTACTTTTATGGGATTTTCACTGAAAGTTAGAGTTATGGAGCAATATAAACGATAATTTTTGTCCTGAAAATCACGTGAATTTTGATTTTCGGAGACTACATGTTTTGGTAGATAACTAAAATAATTAACTCCTATTCCCAAAATACGCTTAAGTAATATTAAATAAATATTCGTATAGTTCAAGCGGGCGAAGCCGCACGGGGGCCACTGCTACTATTATAAAACTCAGCAACTTTAAGTAAGAAAATCCTACCTATTTATATAGATGATCTTAATTATATATTTTTTATATTAGATAATATTCACAAAAAAAATCAAAATTTTGTTTTGTTTTAAGCGAAGTTAAATTTATAAATATTATAAATGAGTTTTAGAAACTCTAGCAGCACTCGAGTTTTTATTACAAGTATGAAGACTGTAGTAGGTATATAACTTTCACAATATCCGATATTGAACTGTTTCACTCAGTTATGGACTATATGAGCTAACAACAGTTGGTACTTCAAAGGACATATTAATGGGTTTATGGAACGCCTGCCCTTTGGTACGATGGCAAATTAGTTGACGAAGTCTTCATTCATTACAGCGAAGTTACGGTCTAACTATCAGAGTTGAGTGACGCAACTTCGCCCAGTTTGTTGTAATTAAGAATCATGTCAGAGACATTTAGAAGTCCAATTAAGACATCAGTTAATTTTAAACAGATAAATTATTTTTTTAAAATAAGGAATTAAAAAAATACAATTTATAATCTGTACATCTAAACACGTACGTTTGTAAATAACTTTCTGTGGTATTGGTCTTTCCACGAAACTAAAAAACAAACAAGCATTTTTTATCTGTGTATTTGTTTTTGGGGAACAAATGAATCAAATTTTAGGTTCACTGACCTAAATAGAGGGGGGCAACACATAGGCTACTTATTATTCAATTTCAATTCAAATTTCGTAACTGTAGATCCTCGGGAAATACTCCGCAAAATCGATGAATAAATGCTACGAGCTTGATTTTTCACGCGATCTCGAGATAAATAGTCTGACAGACGATCGAACGGACGACCAAAAAAGTGATCCTGTAAGGGTTCAGATATATAAAATGTAGCTGTATTTTTTAATTATATATTTACAAAATAATCTTTTTAGTTATGATTATCTTCTATTTTTATTTTTTACCTTTTCATTTTAAAGAATTATAACCGTTGCAAACGTTCATAAATTTTCAGAAAGATCGCAAACTCCAAATATTTGCTTATAACAACAAAATGAAACATTATTATTGTTTCGGAGAAGCTTAAAAGAATTTATTAATGCTAATGACTACTTTGTAGCACGTTAAGCTAAGACTTAATATTATTATATTTTAAAATATGAAAGACGTTATTGTTGGAAACGGGAATAACAAATTAGTAACCAGAAATCTAGATAATCTATTTAAGAAAGTAGAGCGCACTGCTAACAATGGCAACATTTTCACAAACTTCCAGATAGTAATAAATCAAACACTGAAAATGATTCATGAGAGCTCATTTAATTAATATAAGTATTTGTTCGTTAAGAAAGTAAATTTATATTATTCAGAACTGTCTATCTTTAATATGACGTTTTCATTATTTTTTACTATTACTGGTGTCTTTCTAAAATCTAATATTCTTAGTGTATTTAATGTCTCAATCTAGTGGAAAATATATTACCCACTTTCTTCCAGTTTTTTGACTTTGCATATTGTGGAAAAATTTGACAACATGCTTTGTCTGTTCGAACAGGATATCCTATGAGACCCTGGCCCTATACGCTACAACGGTCCCTCAAACATTCTTCATCTTAAATTCTTCCGCTATGCTAATTTTCAAATGTTTGCTGGTCATAGCAGTGGCGTAGCTAGGGGGGTGCGAGCGGTGCGGTCGCACCGGGCATCAAAAGGAAAAGGGGCATAAAGTCGACGATTAGTTTGTTTTTTCTTTGTTTTTTAGACCTTAGATCATTTTAAAGGGCATCAAGTTCTCTAAGCCGCACCGGGCATCAAAAGGAAAGGGGCATCAAAGTCGACGGTCACTTTGTTTTTTTTTTTTTAGAACTCATCATTAGGAAAGGGGCATCAAGTCCCCTAAGCCGCACCGGGCAGCAAATACCCTAGCTACGCCACTGGGTCATAGACGGCGGCACTGGCAAAACCACGTTCGTGAAGCGCCTTTTGGATGGGGCGACCGAAAAACAATACCTCTTCAATGTACGTATGCTATTATAATGTTTGATACCTATTTTTTATTATTTTTGTCACCTCAGAACTTTGGACTGGGTGAACCGATTTTGATAATCCTTTTTTTATTTGAAAACTAGTGCTTCCCATATGGTCCCATTATTTAATTTGGGCCATATCTGACAATGGTACATTGGCATTTAGTATGTGTACTATAAATGGACGAATAACTCAATATCCTGCCAACCGATTTTGATTATTACTAAATGATACATTTCAAGAGTAGTTTAATGAAGGTTTGATTATAATTATTCTGATTATGAGATCCATTTAAAATTGAAAGAAGTCATTATTACATTTATTTTTTCTATTGTATATAAATGCAAATTTTGCATATTATTTTTTACTATCCTGTAGATACAAAGCAGGTGACCTATAGAAGAGACCTACTATTAAAATTGACCGTTTATTTTACGATCCATTGTGTTAGCGACATATTGCAACGTGGTATCTGCCTAGTTGCCAGAGAAATAAATTTCCTGCCATGTGTGGTGAAGACAAATTACATTCATATAGTTGACGGACGAACGTTGCGTGGCCTAAATCTTTTTTCACCGTGCCAAACTAAAACTGTTTTATATAAGCCATTTTTGTTTGAATAACGTTATTGTTTTCAATTAAGGGGGGTTTTATTTTTAAATTAGGGTCAAGGCTTTTAAAGTTATTATTGTATATAGAAATAGTATTTCGTTACTTATTAAAACTTTGTTTGTGTGGAGTTTATGACGCACATTACCTCCATTTACTCGTTGTACATAAGTAGTTCTCCTAGGGGGCCCTATCTATTAAAGTTTATCTGGGTTGATTTAAACTCTTTAAGTTAAGATTTTTTAGCGTTATTTATATTTGTTAAGATTTAGCTAAGCTGCTGGAGTTTAACTTTTTTTTTTATTTTGGAACTAAGTTCCTTACGGCAGGCTTGGAAGGGATAGTGATTTCGCTGCGTGACCGAACTGAAAAAAATGTGATAGTATAACCGTAAGAAAAATGCGTGGAATAAAACCGTTAAATGAGACGTGCGCAGGCGCGACAGTCGCATACACAGACTAGTAGTGTATAATACCTTTCTCTTTCTCCCTCTTTTTTTTCGTTCTCTCATTTTGCAATTTGTGTCGATTCTACATTAGCCGAAGGAACTTCGTTCCTACCTGGTGTCCCACGACACCACACCATTTTTTTATGTTTTCAGAAAGTTTTCATCGTGTTAATCATTTTTTTCTCTGGTGTATAAATTCATAAAAATATATTTAATAGATTATTCGGGCTGCTAAACTTACACATTAGACATTCTAAATTTCTAATGTCATCTTAAAGTGAACATATCACAGACTAAATTTTCTTAGCGTTATATGCATACCGGTTATGTTTACAAAATATTTACTTTGGAAAAGATTTGTCCAACTGGCATCTGAAGAAATTGCTAAATCTGTAATTTTGTTTAAATGTGTTGTTATACACTTATCTACGTTTTTATTTATACAGTACAAACATAAAATGTAACCTTCTTGTTAAAAGATGATCAAACCGGAAGAAACACAAATCTGTTAAGTGCAGAACGCGCTAGCATTTCTGGGAAAATCCGGTAAGGAAAAATATATGAAACAAATATGAATAAACTGGGTTTGCTGTAATACGACAGTAAAAGCAGGACCACTGATATATTGCACGCATTTCCTTATACAGATTCAGAATAATCAAATTTATAGCAGATCCGCAGCTTATCATAAATTGAAGTGTTTGTCTGTTTTTCTATCTATCTCTAATAAATATGTTTCCAACTATATTATTGATATTTAAAGAGTGTCTTAACACTAGGTTCCCTATGCCTACCGTGCTGTATGTACGATACAAGTGTAGCGTGAGGCTGATTTAATTTTCTAATTTTTAATTAAAAAACTAAAATTAGACTGACCTCGAGTAATCTACTCCTGACTACGAACCACTGTAAAGTGTTCAAAACGTCGGGTTTCCACAAATTTATAATACTAAATATACGCGAATAATCCGGGTTACATATTTTCATTTAAAACTTTGTAAAATATTATTTATTACTTACTCTCTTTAAGGAAACAAAAAAACAATGAGAGTTACGTTTAAAATACGTAAAAATTGCAAAAGCCAAAAATTTTACTACATTATTGTAATATGCAGTTTTGTTAATCCTTTCTTATTAACAGCAATACACCAGTAAGTAGGCACACTTAAACTGAAAGAATTTTTCTAAGCTAAGAAATGTTTTATAGTAGAAAACTCTTATTATATGAATCCTTTAATCCTTTTAATTTGTAAAAATAATAAATATTTGTATATGTAAAGTATGCATGCTATCTACAATGATGTGCGTGCCAGTTCCATGATGTAAATTTATTCCCAGGAGATAGGGATGTAACGAGCACGAGTTCCTCGTTAAAGGTGTCGTAAATATTATAAAGTACAAACGATATACCTAGATAAAGCAAAGACATGATGGTGCAATGGGAAATGGTTATGGCGCTGGTTGCAAGTTCGATCTTCACTTCGTGCAATGATTTGTTATCGTATTACGGCTCTGTATATAAAACAAGACATAGTGCGGCGTTGAACTCTACCAATCAGCACACAATGTTTCAAATTGGGACTGAAAATTGAGAACTGAACGGAGAAAAGTATGAAACTGGAAGAGCAACACGAGAAAATGATTAATAATGAGTAACATTTTTGCTGTTTCTAAGGATAAGATAAAGCATATAATTTCCATTTATTTGTAATTAATATATTTATTGTACATGATCTTTTAATTTATTTATTTTAGTAAACTTGTAGTACTTTTATTAATAGGACAATACGTTGTTCCAAATATTAAATTTTTGTAAAAACCTGAGGCTGAGCTAAATAAGAGATTAACATATTTTTTTTAATATATTCGTTAGCTAGTAACTTCTATATATAGTACCTTCTAATAATAAATTTCCAACTTGTCTTATGGCCTACTCTAGTCCTTCTTAAACTTTGCAAGATGACTTAAGTTGCTTGGACTAGCTCCAGCTTTTAAAGTACGAAAAGAATTATTATTACCTATATTGAATATTATTATAAAAAATAAAAAAATATCAAATCAAATCAGCTTCACGCTGTATCCCGCACACACCAGCGTAAGCAAAGGGAACCTAGTGTTAAACACTCCGTTCCCCACTTTCTGCTGAATGGATATCATTATAATTAAACATATTTATCCCATAATGTTTAAATGAAAAATTTAGTTATTTGAGATAGTTGTCATTATAATATAACGTAAGCTGTGATATCACAGTATTTAAATTATTTTAATAATAATTATTTTTGATGATATACTATTTCCAAATATGGAAATAGTATATGAGACACCTAAAATGGTAACTAAGTGGTGATGGAATCCGCCACTGTGCCAATATGGTGTAATTACACATTAGTATGTAAGGTTGATGGAAATTATATAATAATATTTAGTTTATGACCACATAATGCAAAATGTTCTAGAATATTTTACCCTAGAAAAAAATATATATCTTAAAAATATTCTATAATATATTTTTATTTTAGAATTATTTGAATTTTCATTCAAATTACTGTAATTACATTGGTATATATATAAACTATTTTTACTTTTTTGTAATATATTTAGTAAAGAAAGTAAAAAATGTTTTTGTTTTCTGCGCAAGATTCGTTAACAATATTTTATACAGTGACTAGAAAGTTATAAAGAAAAAATTAATAATATATAAAAAAGTCACATTTGACATCTGTCTGTTGACATCTGTCTATTGAATGTAATGCAGGATATCTGCCAGCAAATGTAATAGATTGTACCATTGATTTTGAAAAGAGCAACTGTTGAGAACCGGTGGTAGCTTTTTGTTCATATGTTCATTCAACGATTCAAAAGTGCTTATAATAATTGCCTATTGGAATAAAGAATATTTTGAATTTGAATTGGAATTTGACGTGCAGCATACCGCCTAGTTAAAGCAAAGGAGGATTCTAAATTAATTTATATAGTGAAAAAAAAAAACCTACCAAGAGACCTGAGCCATAGAAGTCCTCAGACAAGGCACTTGTGTTGTTAATGCGGTCAGCGACAGCTGGCACCAGGCCAACATGCTGGTATTTTAAATTCGCTGTGCTGTATGAAAATAAAATGCCTATATTTTCCTATTTTTCTCATTTCGACGGAAAAACCATTTATTATGGAATGTGTTATGGAACATAATAAAGTAATTGGGGCATGTTAAGTCGTTTGTCTAAAAGAGGGGGCTGTGGGTTCTGTTCCCAGTCGCAGTATATTAAATATACACAATTACACATAGGTACTTATTAAGAAAACATAAAAATTTTAACGTAGCAGGATTTGAACTCGTACCTCTTTGGAAACCATGCAAACGCTCTGACCAACTAAGCCGTACGTTCTCATCGAGCTACGTTAAAATTATTGTTTGTTACAACTTATTTATGTTGTTAGCATCTCTGTGAGAGATTTATCGTTTGGCAAGTAAGAATGCTATTTGAGTATATTTTTAACATTTTTTTTCAAGTGTTATTCCACACTTTAAAAAAGATACCAATTTTACCGTCAATTATAACTTAATAAGTAACCTATATATAAACAATTCATTATTCCCTTAATTAATTACATTGTGAAAGCTATTTGTAATATAGGTTTATAGTTTGTTTTTATTAAAATAATAATAACAATTGTAAGAGAGTTTATAAAATAATTCGAGTAAAGTTACAGTTAAATGACCGCCAAATAATTTAAACGTTGTTCTGAACTACGAGTATGTATACTCTTATTTGGTGTTTCGCTAACTAAGAAACTTATTTAGTCGAAAATACTTTGTTCAAGTTGGTACTTAAAAACTTAATACTACTATTATGGAGTGCACGGGAAATTGAACTAATAGTATTAAGGAAGTAATTTCACTGTAACTTTTTTATTAAATTAAAAGCAGGAATTAACACGAATTAAAATCTAAATTAAACAGTTTCACGCTGTATCCCGCACACCGCTGAGTGGGCAGAGGGAACCTAGTGTTAAGGAACGCCGTTTCCCATTTATCACCAAATATTTCGAGGCGTGTTGAATGATTAGCACGAATGACAAGAAATATTAAATTAATTAATAAGCATTATCGTAAATGTAGAAATACATATTACTGTAATATTTTATTAAATTCCAATATAAAAATTGATAATCTCCGACTAAAGAAGTTTAAAGTAGCCAAACACTTTTTTCCTCATCATTTTTCTTTTTCCACTTCAAGCTTAACACTTCCTTTCGCCACGACCAACCACCATAAAGGGAATAAATACGAATCCGCTATACAAACAAAACATTCCATGGAAAAATTCCAACGGAAATATCTTTGAAATAAATGTAAATAAACAGGAGTAGCAAGATTAAAAGTGGATATGTAGCGAGCGTTACTTTCCTGGACCGGAATCTATTGTGAAATATTGACTAGTGAAAATACTTTTGTATGAATAAAATATATAGTAAATAATAATTTTGGACTTAATGAAATGAAATCTATTTACATAAATTAGTTTTAATCAGCAGTATGTTTATTATAATATACAATGCCTTTTAAAATTCACATTTTAAGCTGATATTTAGATAAACGGATCAATTTTAACAATATAATTGAATATATTATAATTGATCAGAATAATTAATAACCATAATATGTCAAACCTCATTCATATCGACATATAATTGACATAAAATGAACGTTTAAATTTAAATACATCAACAAGAAAACACTTAGGTATACTTTTAAATACAGTGTGTCTCTAATATGATCACTTTTAATACGATTTCCCATACAATAGATTATTTTACGTAGGTCTCTGTAACTTAAAAATACTTGAATTTACTCTAGAAATTCTTATATGCTTGTTAAAACTTGTTTATATTGTTAGCATCTCTGCATTATTGTTTCTGCGAACCAAAGATAAATAATTGCTTAGAATTATTATTTGGTAAAGATTTGGTATGAAAGAATGCTGTTAATAAAATATTTTATTTATATTTTTATTTCTAAAAAAGTATTTTTTTTGTGAGATTTTTGATCATTATAAAAATGTTTTATACATTTCTTTATGCCTAATACGATCGTTTCGTTTAATAAGCCACCACGCGCCACTTATATAGTGAAAGATCTGAAGAAATGGAAGATCCTGGTAGTAAACGCTTGACTGTGCATGATGTAATTATAAATATTGCAACTGCATGGAAATTATTTTAAATTCAATACAATTTGAATTATTTTAAATTCAATGTTGTAACAAAAATGTTTCAGAAATTTAGTTGATAATAGGTTCGTGATACTCAGTGGGTTTTCCTAGGAGGCATAAGACATAGACACAATAAATTGCTATAAGTAACTATTTTATTGAATTGGCTTTACTTTTCAATATAGATAGGTATAAATTGTTTTTCAAATTATATTATAATTAGAAAACGAAAGTAATGCCGATTAGTAATATCTAGTTTAAGCGGGCGAAGCCGCAAACTGAACACTAGTTATAAATAAAATAGCGTAAAAACGGTCAAGTTTGCTTTATTCATATTCCATTCCATAGTTTTGGATAATTACGCGCATTTGTGGTAAATGGAAATATATTCAGAGACCAACGAGCTGTTAGTATTCATTCAGGTACACGATGCAGGCAGCACTTACGCTACGTTTCAATTCAGGCAATTTTAATTAAAGACCTTCACAACAGGTTTTTGTGCTAAAAGCTGTTTCGTCAGGGTTCATTAAGAGGACGCAAGCCTTCGAAGTAGCTCGCTAGCTGTTCGCGCTTGACCTAATTAATCCCGCTGTCGCGCAGATGAGGATTCTTTTTGTTTTAACTTTTGTTTCATCATAATATCGCGATGCCATTACGGACGTAATACGGCATGTGTTTTTGTTTCTACTCGCAACTTACTTTGGTTCGAAGGTTTACGGCTTGCCTTTACTAGCCATAGTATTCAGATAAAATTCTGCATAAATTTCGTTGTTGATATAACTTTTGTGTACAAAATGTCAATAATTCAATTTTATTTAACGCGATGTTTGTGGGTTTGATCCCCACTCGAGGAAGCAAAATATTTATTTACGTTTATATTTCCATTTCTTCGCTCGGGTGTCAGAATTCGGCATTAAGTGGGGAACGGAATGTCTTAACACTCGGTTCTCTCTGCCTTTCCTGCTGTGTCCGGGATACAGCGTGAAGCTTATTTTCTATCTAAGAATCGTGACAAAATATAAGAACTTATATATAATTAGAATTCTTGTATTATCATATTTAGTGGGTAACATATACACTTTCTATCTATCGGTCTTATGTTTAAGTGCTCTTGGTAGAATATCTTACAGTGAAACTAATTCCCAAAGGTCAGAATAGCAACGAGATGATATGCTGGAACAGGTTCCTTAGTACTGTTAATTATGTTAACTGAATATATAGGCAAATCGTTTTCCATAACTAAAGCTAATGTAAAATAATTTTATTTCTTATATCAGATATACTCTTGCCATAAATGAGGCCAGTCGTAGTACAGGGGCACAAGCATGTGACTGTAAACATGTACTAAAAAATTGTGGGTTCGATTTCCACTCGAAGAAATGAAATATTTAAAATTTTCCTTTCTTAGCTTTGGTGCCGAGGCAAAACGAAATAAAGAAATTCGGTAGAAAGTAGGTTACGGAGTGTCTTAACACTAGGTCTGCTGTGTACGAGAAATAGCATGAAACTGAAAAAAAGTAAAAAAGTATGAAAGTTCCATCAGAGAAAAATAAAGAGAAACAAAGTATTGAAGATTAATAATTAAGTATTATGTAGTAAGTGATAATTATAATTAAGTACTCAAATGTAAAATAAGAACGACGTATTACTTAACATTTAACTTGGCTCACATTTCACGTTTACATTTTTCATAGAATTACACAACTGTCGAATGTTTCTAATAAAATAAGGAAAACAAAATAATTGAAAAGTCAATTTATGTTTTACGTACTTTTTCAGTACAATTAGGCCATCGAAAGGTAAATTCTAACTTTGGATAGAAGCCTCGAGTAACTTTAGTTGGCTTCAATCCAATTTGGAATATTTGAGAAAACTGTTTCCCAATATAGAAATGACATCATCACCGTAATGGCAGCAAATGTAGGTGACATTCAATTGAGAGGACATATCAATACATTACGAGTCCAGGGGTTAGAGGTCAGGGGTCAGGGGTCTTTGTATCGTACAAAGCAGTAGAAAAAGGTTGCCCAGGTAATTTCGTTAAGCTTTTATTTCTTCCAAGCTTCATAAAAATCATATGAAAATATAATTAAATTATAATTAGAACTATTAAATGTAGTTCTTCATACGTTTTTGTACCTTCGTAATAATAATTATTATTTTTTTTATATATATGTACGTTTAAACATGAGCCTCTTGAACCGTTTCCAAGACTGCTCCAGCTTGCAAGGGTTTCCAAGATTTCTAAACTAAAAATTTAATTCAAATTCAAAAACAAACTTATATTTCTTTACAAGTGCAGACAACCTTCACTCATTACCTCGCTTCCATTTTCTTGCAGTTACATTACATTAGTTGCGGAACACAACTAATTGCTACATATTGTCTAAGAAACCAAAGACACATCTACAATTATAATATAAAAATTATATTTCTCAATTTAAATTACATTCCTATATTTTAGCATTTTAATTACTAAGCAAGATCTCGTGCAACTTGACATATAGAAACTCAAGAAACTAAGAATTCGTTGAAAAGAGGGGATCTGATTGTCTTAGCACTAAACTCCCTTTGTCTGCTGTCCCTGATTCATGCGGGATTCAGCATGGAACTGAAAAATAAGATAGAGATGTATGGCTAACTCTGAATATATGCCACTTGCACCATACACTAAAGAACAGAGCCCGTCATGTGAGGTTTAAAATAAAATAAATTTGAACGTGATGAATGGAAAAGATGGATTACTCTCTCCGTCGCTCCGTTACAAAACCAACACAGCTTGAATGCCTCTATAAACATATACGTCAGGTATAAATCGGCGTTCAAGTGCCGCATTGATCGCGTTGGCAAAATTTATGTCTAACAATAATTTTTAAAAATATTAAATTTTATTAACTTGCTAAGTTAAATCATCATTTTATTAATATTTTTAGTTTCACGCTGTATCCCGCAGCAGAACAGCAGAGCAGGCAGAGGAATCCTAGTGTTAAGACACTCCGTCTGTTTTTACCGTATTCTGGAGACATTGCGATTTGAGTGGCGGAACTAAACGCCGCGTTTTGCCTTGACACCTGCACGAAGAAATGAAAATATTTCTCGAGTACGTACCTTACGTACGTATAAGAACTATGAGGAAAAGTATCAAAGTAATAAATACGTTGAAACAAGCTAGCGGAGGAGCAACATTGTTCACGAAAGTACCAATAAATTGAGCGTAGGCGTTTTAACTAGCTATGAAACTGGGCAGTTACTTTATATTTTATCAGAATAGCTACAAGAATGCCTTTAATAAATTACTTTTTATTTAATAAAATACTTGTTTTTTTTTCTGGATACTATATTTAATAATATTTTTCTTTTATGAGCCTGGTTTTCATTATAAACGCTATTTATTGGAGAATATATTAGTGTCTATTGAAGAAAATATAATAGCAATAGAATAAACAATATACACTCTAACCTCTTAAGGGTTCTGTACCTCGAAAGGAAAAACGGAACCCTTACAGGATCACTTTTGTTGTCCGTCTGTCCGTTTATCAAGACCCTTTTTCTTAGTAACGCGTGGAGATATCAAGCTGAGATTTATATATACATACATATATATATACAGGGTGGAAGAGGCCGCGCTTCTTTAATTGAAACTGCATATAGGGTAAAATATTTCAAACCCGGAGCTAAAGAAATTAATCAAGATGCCTCAACAATTTGGACGTAGGATTTTTTTTTCATTTCACGATTTTTCTCCATACCTGTATTTCGTGTCACGCACACATACACATACTACTACAAAAATACTACTAAGCGTTGCCAAACTTCTACTTTTCATTCGTCAAAACATAACCGAACGAGAAAGAACGATATCTCGCGTTCTCTTTCACTCAATTACCTATTTATAATAATAAATCCGTTCAACGTTCAAAGCTCTTATTAAAATTGTTTAATAAAATTCTACTTTAAGGCAATTTATTATATCTGCTTTATTACGAAATTATTTAGAAATAACTCATGGTTATTGAACCACCCACAAAATTATATTCAAAAGTTTTAACACACAAAATGATATTGAACTACAATAGATACGTACTTACATTTAACATTAGTTTTACATCGTCGTTGTCGCATTCTCCTTTTACTACCACTAATATTTACATCATAAGTAATATTAAAAACTCAACATTTGTTTGAAATGTCTTAAAAGAATGTATGTTTTGATAGTACACTCAAATACTGACACACAATAGTTTCACATTTGAGAAAAATACTCAGTAATCACATCATCACGATCACGAAACATTCATAACGATTTTAGGAATCCGATTAATGATAAAATTAATATTAAACAACATCCAAATAATTTAAAACACTTAATAATTATTCAACGTCTAAAGTCAAACAATATCATGTAAATACAACAGAACTTAGCCGTTCCGCGGCCATTCCGCGGCTAAGTTCTGTTCTTACACAGATAATTAAAAACATTGTAATAGTTGCCACTAACTAAAATACTTCTCGAACATACTTTTAAATTTTTTATTAATATTTTCATTATTATTTATATTTGTTTAATTATTTTGATAGAAAATCGTATAAAAATTAAATATTAAACGAGTTTTATAATGTTACACGAGAACCTACGAAAACTCAATACGAAATAAATTAATATTTAGTAATTATTTGTAAATAGTATTGATAATTTTATTAATTATTTTAATATCAAATCATGCGTAAAAAGTATAATCTACATTTATTATGAATTATAGTGTTATATTAAAAATTAATTTTGTTATCTGCACAAAGACACCCCGCTCACGCCGCACCGATTACCGGGGATTCCCATAGAATCGGTTCGGCGCGTACATTCTACGCAATAGTAGTTGGGTCTAGCGTTGCCAAACTATCGATTGTTTCGCAATCGATAGTTTTAATCTAAAAAAGGCTATGCGATCGATAGGACAATCGATAGTATCGATATTTTCGATAGTATCGAAACTATCGATAGTTTAAAAGAAAATAATACTATCGGCGAAGTGCAATACTATCGATACTATCGATAGTATCGATATCTTTCTGACTGGTAGATAGTATTGTACTCTTTTGAACTATCGGTAGTGTCGACACTATCAAAATATCGATACTATCGATTAAAATATCGATAGTCCTACTATCGGACAACTATCGATAGAATATCGATAGCCGATCGATAGTCGACTATCGATCGGCAACACTAGTTGGGTCGGACTATAGCTGAATGCTATTTACTAAACCATATAAATACAATGGGTTATGGGCCCAAACCACGTCGTAACAATAATAAAGAAGATTGCATCAATCGTAGAAAATTAGAAATACTGGCGAGTTTAAAACAGCGTTACTTCACGCGACGCTTCGACGTTGGTATTGAAATTTGGAGGTTAAGTTGCCGGGAAGGAATAAAAAAGAAAAACAAGCAAAAAAGAAGAAAAGAAGTAAGGGAAACAGCACAGTAATAAAACTGGAAGGAGTAAAAAATTGGAATGCTTGGAAGTTCCAAACCATAATACTACTACGAAGGGAAATTGTGTCATCATCATCATCTGCATTAATTGTAAAAAGAAATGCTACAATTAAAAGAAATATTAAATGTTTCAAGTGTAATAATATGGGTCATTGTCGAGCTGAATGCAATGTGGACAGAAAATGTAATATTTATTGTTAAAAAAAGTGAGAAAAAATGCTATTATTGTAATAATTTTGTAAACATGTTAAAAATGAGTGTTAGTTTAAGGGAAAATAAAAAATGTGTTTGTAGTGCAACAAAAGTAAAATTAAAAACCTAATAGAAATAATTCAATAAAAGTGTGTGTAAAGTGTATTTCTAAGTGTTGCGTTAATTTAACATCAGCTCGCCGCCGTTGCCTACATACCTACGCTAGTTGCTGCGACTCGATTTCTTGAATGAAGCGTTTGCGACGTTGCCGCTTTGACAGGTAAGTGTGTGCGTGCCTATGTTATACTTTACAAATGGCGTTTTATTTTAAAACGATAATTTTATTATTTATTTTGTTTGAAAAAATAACTTCTCCATTTTTGGGAATTATTTTTTTTCTGAATTATATTAGGCTTTTATAGAGTAGTTAAACTGTGGTTTCATTTAAAGTGGTGCGTTCAATTCCACCCTGTATATATATATATATTATTTTTTTATTTATTACTATCAAATAACCGTACAAATATATTTCAACATTGTTAAAGGCACTACAAAAAACCACTAAGGTTTCTCGAGTACCATAAATCGTCTATTATAGGTTTAAATAATATATCAAATTTAAATATAGGTATATCAAACACTCAGGTCTGAGTTGGAGTCTGGAGTTGAAGCTGTGAAAAAATTTCAAACTTTTAAGCCAACGCAATCATAAGATACAGCCGTTTATGCCGCAAATTTCGAAACTCGCAAGGGAATCTAAACCGTACTTTCCGTGAACTCAGAAAAAACCTTCAGAATCTTGAAATTTGGTTCGAAGCAACGTCTTAAAGCACAGATAAAATGAAAATTATGTAATGAATTAAAGGTATTTAAAAAAAAAAGAAAAACAACTAAAAACTTATATTCGTAGTCCATTTCATACAAAATGCGGGCATAGGGTATCTTCACCCTGGTTTTTTTCTATCTACCCAGTCATCCTATGAAGCTGTTCTATTTTCACAAAACATAAAAATCTTGAAATAAAAATGATAAGCAAACATGTAAGTAGTCTTTGCATAAACTATAATTTAATGCTGTAATTAAAGTATACGTATGTGAGTTACTTTTTCATATTTCTCATTACAGCAAATCCTTTATAAGACCAATTGATGAGCTGAAAAATAATAATTATTTAATATGGAAATTCTTGATTAAAAGCAAATAGTATTCGTTTAAAGAGAAATAAATTATACATGTAGCAGGGAAGGCGGAGGAAGACTAGTGTTAAGACAATCTTTCCGCCAAATTCTGGATGAATAGCGTATTAAGTGGCGAAAATCAACGCCGCGCTTGGACTCACGACAAGTGCGAGAAAATGATAATATTAAACATTTTCATTTCTTCAAGTGGGAATCGAACCCACAATCTGTCACGTCGTTAGTCACACATTTGTGATCCTGGCCTCAATAAAATAAATAATTATATATATATCTTACATATGTATATGTATTAAGAGACAGTGTAAATATCTTTCCTGCGGTAACTCGCAGAGGACGCTTGCTGCGTTCCAGAAATATAACAATAAACATTGTGGTTTTGGGGTCCATTTTCAGCCAAGGCCCATCAAATGCAGCTTGGCGCAATTCTAAACTCTGTAAGTAGATTGTTTTACGTTTATAATATCTTAAATATTATTAAAAGTTAGTGTAGTAAGGCCAGTCGTGGGGCAGGTTCAGAGTGTGACAGTAATCACAGATTACGGATTTGATTTCCACTCAGGAAAATGTAATATTTTAATTTTCTAGATCTGCTGACGAAGCTAACCGTTGAGTCCCGCCAATCAACACGCAATGCCTCCAAAATTCGGTGGAAAGTGGGGAACGGAAGTGTCTTAACACTGCGTTCCCTCTGCCTACCCTGCTGACACTTTGATTGTCGTTCGATTTAACGATATGATGGCGTGGTTATACCAAACCAAAAATAGTTTCAATCAAATAAAACACTGGATAATTGCACATTATTAGTTAAATATAATATTAATGTACGAAATGCAAAGTACTTTCTTCTTGGTTTGGTCGAATTTTTAAATTAATAAATTGAAATATATATTTTAATACTAAATCTTTTTTCTGCTCTAATATAGGTTGTAATTATAATATATTTCTGAACATTATAGAACAGCTTCTCAAAATCCGTCATCTTGCCTATTGATAAAGATGGATGAATGATGAAAATGTTGAAGAGAATATGCAACTTTTCAACTTCTATCAAAGGTTAGCCTCAAAGGTTAGACTAGCAGTCACTTTTAGCAGCATCACAAAGTATTCTGCGAGCCACTTCCACTCGAACAAGTGGCACTGGTCGAGACAATTGGCACTTCTAATACGTGCAAAGAAGATGAGTTAAAAACTGGATTGGAAGCATTTAATCTTTTCAATACAAATATAAAAAAAAGTTCAAAAATATAGAATTCAGCACAGCCTACATATGTATGTCTTGCAAAGAAAATTAGTAGATAGAAAAAATAAACCCTTTCTGAATATTTCCACATATATGAACTATTACATTCGGTCCGATAAACTTTATAACTTAGCCAGCGAAAGTTGATATATTTGTGCCTAAAATTGTACGTAAGGCTATTAAAAAACAGGAGATTGAAAAACATTCGAACTTCAATAGAGAGGATAGTTGAAAATTGTCTATGAAAACTGATCCAATAATAAAAGCTTTAAGCTCGAGTGGTCTCGTTCAAAAATTGTAATAACGTAAATATCTCGCACGTGGGGTAGGCAGAGGGAACCTAATGTAAAGACAATCCGTTCCCCATTTTGTGACGAATTTAGAAGGCATTGAGTGTTGAGTGGCGGAACCAACGCTGCGCTTAACTTCGACTCCAAAGGGAAGAAAATGGAAATGTTAAATACTTTATTTCCCCGAGTGGGAATAGAACCGTGTACTGAAACACAACCTGGGCCACGACTGTCCTCAAAATATTATTATTATTATTTTAAATTGGAAAAAATATACACATAAACGTTTACGCTTTATCTTTTGAACACTGATATATTACCTTTAAAAATGCTGTAAAACATAAAGCTTGTTACGTGAATGCACAAAAAAATAAAAAATATCAGGAATAAATAAAATCGATGACCTTTAATATCAGTTCGTTGCCGAACCAGCACAGTATGAACACCTCAATCAACATACACGTGAGATAAATTGCCATCCATGCGATTTGCATTGGATGACTTCTTGGATTTTCTATCTGTAAAAAAAATTAAATAATGGTTGCTTATTAATAAAGTTATTTTATACATATCTTTAAGTATTAAAAAGTTATATTATATAAGAGTTAGTATAGCAGAGCGGCGCAGTTTGGAAATGAAAAGGCGTTATGGGTTCAATTTCCTATCGAACGGAATGAATTATAATATTATAATTTTCGAGGTCTGGTTCACTCAACACATAATGTCTTAAAAATTGGGCAAAAACGAGTAGCGGAGTGTCTTAAGGTTCCCTCTGTCTAGCTTGCTATATGACATACTGCGTAAAGATATAAAAAATATAAATAATAATAAAAATATTCATACTGATAAAAACTGAATGCCCACTAAACAGAGTACCATCACACTTAACATGAATTGCAAGACCGAGGCCAAACTAAACGCACTTTCAATCAATAAAACGTATCTGAAAACAAAAGTTTATGTTAAATTAATAATAATAATAATAATAAAAAAAGTTATATTATTTGTGAATTGACAGAACTTCTAGTACTATTACTACTATAGTTGAAGATATGAAGACAATGCTGTTATACCTTATTATAGAATTATGATGAACGATGCTCTTTTTTAATGTATAATGTATGTAATACTTTCTATTTTTCAGTATTCCGGTTCTATTTTGCAAATCTCGCTTACGTTTCCTCTCGGCTAGCACGTCGAAATTACGTAAATTGTACGCCAATATATCTATTTGTCCAACTAAATATAAAAAGAAAGTCTTTTACAGTATTTTATTTGTTGCGTTTTTAAGATAAAACAAGATAAGGAGCTAGTTAGTCCGTTTGCTTGATGATAAAACGTGTTCATAGCAAAAATATAGAAGAAATTACTTCTTCTTCTGTATCTACTTCTGTATTTTTGTTCTTAAGTTCTGTTGATAATTACACTATTATCAGGATCAAACAATTATATATCTCGCATGTACAATTCATTAATACGCTATTAGTAATACGTAGATTTTTTAATAAAAAAAAATATTCTTTTTTAGCTTCACGCTGTATCCCGTAGCAGGCTAAGCAGGGTGAACCTGGGAACGTAGTAAGACATTTCCGGCTTCGTTACCAGAGCGAAGAAATGAAAATGTTAAGTCTTTCTTTTCCTCAAGTGGTAATAGAAGCCATAATCATGTTGTTCACTATTAACACGCAAGTCTTAAATTCGAGCGGAAGGCGGAGAACGGCACCACAATCTACACGGGGCACCTTGTGTCAAGAAACTAGGATTTCTCTATTTACTCTGCTATAAGCAGGATACAGCGTGAAGCTAACAAAATATTAATGTGATAGAATGAAGCTATTTTCCGAGCGAGCATTTTTAGTTTATTTTTCTTTTAATTTAATGAATTTATAAATGAAAAATAAATTAAAATCAAATTGTTTTAAACTAAAAAGCATCCACATTTCATATTAATTTCACAAAGTAGGTGATACAGTGCAATTATTTAGCACATCCGACCACAAATTATTGTTTACAATGACGTTTTCCGCTTCATATAAATGTGTAACAATACGAACATATGTATGAACTATGAACATTGATTGTTATGTTGTTATACTGGGGTGTTTAAAATTCTTACTAAAACTATGAATTGAAAATTAGTAATATGAAAAATATATATTTTCTATTCTATTTTTTAATCTTGTTTGATAATCTATATATATAAAAGGACTTGTCCTCACTGACTGAGGTAAGGCGCACGCACAGCCGTAACCGCTGTGCGTAGAAACGTGACATTTGGACAGATGTTTACTTTTGTAATCTGGACATCGACTAAGAAGGGATTTCGAAAAATTTTAACCCTAAATTGGTGAAATAGGGGTTGAAAGTTTGTATGGAAAAAAAAATTAAATCGACACCAATTTTATGAAATTCAGACTCTTAAAAGTATTTAATTGAACACATGTTTCGTGGTTTATTAGAATTCACCCCTAAATAAGCAAGCGAAGCTGTGCGCGTCCACTAGTTTTATATATATATATATATATAAAAAGTATTTTTTTTATTCTACTAGCAATAAACAACAACAAACAAAACAAATGAATGAATGTTGGAGATAAACAATAACTTTTATGAATATCTATAAAATATAACAAATATTATCTAATTCTTAAATCTTACTAGCAGATGCTATAAATGCGGCCAAAATGGTGTCCATGACGCCATCTATTATGCAAGTAGCGGGCTTATAGTATATCTGAAAAATAATTTAACATTTAAATAAATCATTACTGTTGTAAATATTTGAAAAAATTTCAAAGTATTAGAAATAATACAGTGTGTAACATGTATAATTGCAGCGTTGAGTTCCGCCACTCAACATACATTGCCTCCAGGATTCGGCGGAATGTGGGGAGCGGTATGTCATAATACTAGGTTCCCTCTGCCTACCTTCCAAAATGCAAGATCATGGGTTATTAAAAAAAAGTATAACGTTTAAGGTACATACGTGATGAAGAAAAATTATTCCATAAATAGGGGAATTGTAGACATCAAAATATGGATAATCTACATTGGTGGGCAATATATCAAAATTCTCTGTTAATGGCATTATAATTGCAACTGTAATTAAAAACGATGATGTAATTAAAAATAATATAATTAAAAAAAAATGTAATAAACTCATTCGAGGAAATGAAATATTTAATATTTTCATTTTTGAGGCGTTTAGTTCCGCCACTCAGCAAGCAATGGCTCCAGAATTCGGCTGACAATGGGAAAAACGGAGTGTTTTAACACTAGGTGCCCTCTGCCTATCCTGTATCCACTCCTACTCCTATAAAAAAGAAATAAGAAAGAACTCTTTACCCATCACCGCACCAACACACATAGTGGAATAGCAGGTCATTATGAAACGCGCCGTTATAATACTTCTCCTTAGAATCGCCCTGTGCTCCATTTCCTCTGGCTTGAACTCATCACAATGCAAAAATTTCAATAGCTTCAAGATTTTTTTCTTATTTAACCAGAATACTGCGACTTTAAAGTATGTGTACATTTCACTAAGAAATAAATACAATCTAAAAATAAAAGACAAAAGAAATAAGGTTTTATATAATACCGAAAAATATAATAACAGAACTTACGTAACATTAATTAACTTACCCCTCAGCGATATCCCCAATATTTTCCTGTCGCCTCAGTAAGTAAACAATCTCCCCAAAACAAGGCAGGAAGCATACAAGAAAAAGTACCAGCATCGTATATATAAATTGGAACCAAGACCAAATATTCGTGGGAATAAAATTGTAATACCACATCCCATAAAATTTGAGCCAATAAATATGAATGGCGTGGTATAAGCGAGGGTTTAGATCATCCCACGGATCGATAACTCCATATGGAAGATAGGGCTTCAGTATGTGGAATATGTGATTTCTTTGTAAAATATTCCTCATTTTCAACACGTCAGTTGTGCCTGGGTTGCTGTTGCCAATGTTGTTTGATACAAAAAAGATGGTGTGTCTATTTTAATTAATCCTTGTTATATTGTTAAGTGACAGTTCCCCCGTTTTATAAACAAAATATGATTTTATTAAGATCATTATATCCATCAAAAACTGTGTTAGCACTTACTTACGTATTTTAGAATTATTATTGCTTTTGTTTTTAGCTTCACGCTGTATCCCGCATGTAGCAGGTTAGGCAGAAGAAGCCTAGTATCAAGACACTCCGCTCTCCACTTTCCTCTGAATTCGGGAAGCATTCCGTGTTGATAGCGAAACTCAACGCTGCGCCTCGCAACCAGAACGAAGTGCCCCTACGCTATAACTGGCCTCAATTGTTAAATGTAATATTATGTTATTGATAATAATAATTAAAGGAGTATGTAAGACTATTAGTGCGGCAATGTGGCTTGAAAATAGCGAAGCTAATTTGAAAAGCAAGTATAAGAATCCTTTGCAAAAAAACAACGTAATGCAGAAAACTTAACGATGCTCTTATAATGTATATTATTATTATTATAGTATTTTTTATTTAAGTAAACGATTGCATATGCTGCACTGTTGGATATACAAACGGGCATAAAAATATATATTAGATAGATATAATTATATGGGTTCAAGGTTATTTACACCTTGAACATCATCCATACTTGAAATTCTAAGCTTTAAGATATTTTGTCGAAAAGTTCATAACAATTAAAATTTCTTCTATATTTTTTATGGCTATAAAAGTTACATTTATTTCTTTAAAAATAACAGCACAACTAACGATACAATATCAATATTTTCTTCAATAATTTCATATCATACTCTATCGAGTATGGTTTAACCGCCGAGGACGCAAAAGACCGTGGAAAGTGGAGTAGGTTGAGTAGGAAGGCAGACCCTGGTACCAATGCCAGGAAGAAGAAGACTCTATCGAGTATAATGCATATTTACGGGCTTTTCCTAAGCACATGCAGCATCCCCTAAAAGTGGTTAGTGAATGTTCACTCCATTTTTCACTTTCAACACTTACCATGGTAATTAAATAAATTTAATACAACATCATCCACCCCCTATTCGCCTTAAAAAGGGTTGATTTAATATGTCTCTGAAAGCAATTATTATAATTACCTTGGCAATCTAATTATTAGATAGAAGAAAATGTAGCGCTCTCTTAAATATGGATAATTGTATTTTCAAAGAGCTTCTTAGAAATTCATAATTTTCGGGCTAAATACAAAACAATTTCTTTTCATAAACATTGCGAAGTAACAAGAAAACTTAGTAATTCACTTTTTCCCAACAAAGGCTTTTAAACTTTGATGTAAGTCTTACTGTTCTTTAGATCAAATTGATATGCGTTAAGGTTTCGCAGCTGTGATTTTACCCTTTTTTCATATTTAATTTCAAAGTTTGATTATTTTTTTTGAAGTTATAACCATTGTGACGCAAATGGTGAGTGTCAGGCTACACAGGCGATAGGTAGGATGTTTTATTCCCATTAGTGGGCAGGTGTCAGGGTATATTAATGTTACGTAAAATATTTTTTTCTTTTTCAGTCTCCTTAAACGAAGTTCAACGAGGGATTTTACGTAAAGTTTATTTCTTTGCTCGATACCAGAGTGAAGAAATGAAAATATTGATTTTTCTTCGAGTGGAAGAAACCTTCTTCCCAAAACCAGTCGATTTTACAGTCACACTTTGTGCTCCCGCACTCCTGGCCTCAATAGAAAACATCTAAAATTTTCCAAAAGCACCGGAAAAAAAGAACAAAGAATTAAAAACATTTGAGATGTCAGTAAGCATAGCTTGCAACTCTTCCAAACATCCGCCGCTAAGACAAGTGGTCTATATCCACGCGATACAGCGCCATTAATTAGGCAACGCATGCGGCCCCCAAGATTGCTATCTGTCAGCCAACACGCGACCTCATGCTCCACTAACCACCTCAGACGCACCAGGAATGAACAGATCACGATAAGGAATCAGTGTTATATAGTATTTGAGAGATTTTTTGTTTTCTGTTTATTTATTTATTGAGCCTCTGGTATCCTGTAAATAGCAGGGTAGTGAGAGGAAACCTGTCCCAGGTCTAGTGCTAAGGTACTATCCAAATTTTGAATTCTCGAGTGGCCTTTCTCGTTACCAGATCAAGGAAAGGAAAGTTTTTAATATTTCATTCCTCCAAATGAGAATTGAACCCACGACATGTTCATAGTCATAAACTATCGCATGACGTGCCCATAAAATCATACTTGATTAATCATACTTTAGATTACTCTTAGACAACGTATTTTTTGTTTTTCTGTTATAAGAAGCAAAGAAATTCATTGTAAGTAGTATATTAACAGTAATAAGTGCGCGATCGATTCGTTCAAATGGAATACACTCATATATTAACATATATACACACATATACAGCTTCACGCTTTATCCCTTGCGGTAGTCAGAGAGAACGGAGCGCCAAACGCTACGGTCTCTACCTACCTCTTTCGGCTCGTCGACTGTCATCAACTTCATACATGCCCTTCGGGGAGTCCTCATGTTTTTTACGTGACCTTTCTCCAGTATTAAATTCATATATAATATGTACAGAACCTATAAAATAGAAACTGGTAATTTGAAACGCTAAGCTAACTGGCATTCTTTGTCAAAACGACACACGTGCCTCAGCCTGTCTTATACGTGACCATTGTGGTTGACATACCAGTATTTCTTCTATTTTAAGGATAAAAATGAAACGTCCAGCTAGCTACCTCGTCGGTTTTCATTAGGCATTTCAACATTTTTTTAAATGTTATTCCACACAAAATAAAAATATTTAGAAAACTCGACGCGAGACTATTCCAGTCCCGTTACGTTGTATTTTATACTTTTTTCTAAGTAATAGTGTTCCTGCATATATGTATTTGCAGATATTCATATATATTGTTTATTATATTTCCATTTCTTCGTTTTAGTGTCGAGGCAAAGCGCGGCGTTGAGTTCCGCCACACAACAAGCAATGCCTCCAGAATTCGGCGGAAAGTGAGGAACGGAATCCCTTAACAATAGAATAAACCTACAGCCTACCCTGCTATGTGCGGGATACGACGTGAAGCTGATTTTAACACAGGAACATGTTCATTGAGATGTCAATACACAAATAATAATTAGTACTTAAATACCTTACGAGGTACCCTTAAAGTACTTTAAAGGTACCTCTAAAGTAGGTACCTAGTTAAGTACTTTCAGTAAAGTAGTAAGTAATATACTTATCGAACAACTATGTCAGTGACATAAAAATACAGAAGGAATTTAATGCAAATGTATTGTGCACAAGAAAGAGGTTGCTTTTAGAATATTAAAGTCAAGGTAAGGTGTTTGCTGCGCTTTTGCGATATTAATAACTTATGTTTTGAGTAGCGACTCTTATAGACAAACTGTTATTTCTGTAGAAAATAGAATAAGTAGTGTTTATATCTATATATAATTTTATGATTTATGTATGAACAAAAAAAAATTTTTTAGTATTTCATTCATAAATATTATGAAGATTGTACTATTTTAGGGTTCTGTACCTCACATTAAAAAACTGAGGATCACTTTATTTTCGTTCTATATATCTGTCTATTCATCTGTCAAAACCATTTATCTCAAGATCAGGTGGAACACCGAACAGAAATGAATACCAAATATCCAGGTCTACGATCCCTTGGAGCACAGGAAAATATTAAGCTTTTAAGTCAATCCAATCAAAAGATATGAGCGTTTATGGCGTTGTGCATCGTATTTGCTTGAAATTCACCGCAACATCAAAACGTACAGAGTACTTCACAGCGAGCTACAATTATGAAATTTGGCAAGAAGTAACATCTTATAACAGAAATAAAGGGAAAAAATCAGAAAACTAAATTTTATAATTATGTATTGCGTAGAAGAAAAATCATTACAGACTTATATTTGTAGTTCCTATAACACAAAATAAGTGCAAAGTCCCGCAAATTCTAGATTTTCAACTTTTATAATTTTCCCTTCTCGTTGACCTACAATTAGAAAAAGTAGAATGATGAAATTTGTATGGAACCCTCGGACAGATCCGACTCGCACTTGACTGGTCTATATTATTTATTTTCCTGTACATTTAAATAACAAGATATTTATTGAAAAAGAATAACTTGCAATATTCTGAGAAGCTGAGTAAATGCATATTTAAAGGAATTAAAAGAATTTGCTGTACAACGTACATAGAAAAAATGAAAAAGGGCAAAGATAAATCTAGAAATTTTACCTTCCTTTTGTTTTATACAAAACATACATAAAACTTAAGGATACAAATGATATTGTAGTCGTTTCATTTGTACAATGAACTCAGTTCTACTTTTGAAGATGTTGACATTTTTGACACAAGCCGAGATCTGTATCTGAAGCTCGCTCGTGGTTGTGATAGTGTTCTTAGATATAAAAGCATTTTTACGTTATAATATTCTATTGTGATTGCCAGGTCTTTATATTTCATGTCGAGCTCGTTTTGCTGAGTGGTTTGAAATCTTTGAAGAGTTGCTGTCTTATCTGGGCCTGGTGTTCCATTTTTCAACAACAAAAACTAATGTTTGCACGATCTTTCCGCATCGATTGGACTTTTCTCTTCAATGTTCCACTTTAATATTATGTTCTTAGAGAATGTCACTACAGTACCGTAAATAGTTCACTATTTTATTAAAAAATATATATTTGTCGAG
>JAEBDU010000128.1:503106-519883 GCA_016802625.1 Heliconius numata
TCTTAGCTTTTATTCTTAAGAATTTTCTTAAGATATAAGCGTATATTTAAATTAGAACAAATAAATTAGTTATATTTATTGTATAGAATTATTAGTTTTCTAGTATAGTTAATACTGATGGAAACAACATCAGGGACGAGTCCTGGCACAATCGTGTCTGTAAACGCAGGTTGACGACAGTTTGTAGGTTCTATTTTCAGTCGACGTAATGAAATATTTAATATTTTCATTACTTTCTCCAAGAATCGAGGCAAAGCGCAATATTGAGTTGGGGAAAATGGGGAACGGAGTGTTTTGGCACTAAATTACCTCTGCTTATCCTGTTGTGGGCAGTATACAGCATAAAGTTAAAATGTAAAAAACAATGTTAGATATTATTTTATTAACAATTAGCGACCCGGTCGTGGCTTCGCCTGCATGTACTACACATTTGTGTTCTTATCTGAATTATTTTTAAAGTTTAAGAAATTTTGAAATTTAACGAAAAGTTAAAACTATTGAATGTCTAAAAATGTTATTATGGAGGTGATACGAAGAAATAAGTAGAATTTGTCACATAAAGCCCAATAATCTAAAGAGAAATTAATGACTGTAACTTAAAAATACTAGGTAAGTTAAGTATTAATCTAAGGATATCCATATATAATAAATAGAAACTGCTAATTAAAGTGCTAAGCAAAATCACTGAGTATTTATTTTTCATATGTGTAATACAGATTTAAGTATATTTTCAGTGGACTCATCTTTTGAAGGAATTTCAATTAGAATGAGCACCCAATTAAATATTATTTACCTCATTGAAATACTATTGCAGGAAAAATATATTTGCTTTGTAAAATACATATTTAACAAGTACTAATATATCATTGGTACTTAATAGTTTATCAACTACCATAGTAAATATCATTACTGTAGACTGTATGTATGCAACTGACTGTAGTAAAAACACATAATAGCTGCAAAATGAAGGAAAGGAACAGGAAATAGGTTTATTTTAATCCAGGAGTTATAAAAATTTTTTTATAAATAAATTTATATTTTTTTATTTTAATATTAAGACTAAGTGTTAAAATTTTACCAAATATAAGTGTTATATTTGTGCAATAAAGTGTTTTTAGAATTTGATTGGTAATTAGATATATGAATCTCATGCTAAAGAGAAATGTTTCAGATGTTAAAATATGTAAATTATGTTATTAAACCTATTTAAAGATGGTTTTGTGTTACACTTGTATTTTTAAAATTACCAATAAAGGTGTGTTTTAATTATTGTTGCTTAATTTTAAAAAAAAGCTATTATTTATGTGGCAAGAACAAAATAAAAGCAAACCATTACACTAAGTATATGTTACTTTTAGTTTTTTTTATATAGTTAAAGGAAAAAGTTTGTCTTTTGGTCTTTTTTATACAATAAAATATAATCAAATTTTATGTACACTAATGAATAGCCTTAAGCTTTATGATATTATACATAATATGATAATGGTATAAATATTCTTATAATAAAAAGACGAAGTAGTAAAGCATTTTTTTATTAACTTAATAATTTTTATAAATGTAATGGACTAATAATATACCCAAAATAATAAATCATTCTTTAAATATACACATTTGAACGTCTTTAACATAAAAAATTGTGTGTTTCTTTCAAATAAAAACAATCCTTAGTTTTCGTTTGCCTAAACTTCAATTCAAGAAAATTTATTTATAGCCTAAATTCACATCGATTGTAGAAATATATTTATTATAACTGTAAATATAAACATTAATATATTAAAACAGATATAGACGTCAAATGGTTTTTTTGGTAAATCAATGTAAATAATTAGACATACAGATAAAATATATGAAAAATGACTTTAAAGATTTCGTTGTTTCTTAAGTAAAACAAAATAAATAAGATTTATTATTATTGTTTTTAGAAATTATTTATTATAGGATAATTATTATATTTATTTAGAAATTATTTCTAAATAAGAATTTATTTCGTATTGAGTTCTCGTAGGTTTACGATTTTTATTTGTAACAAAATAATTCAAATATTCCAAAAGTGGTCTAATGGTTTTCAATTATCTGTGAAAACAAAAGTCAAAACAAAACATAACTGGCGGAAGTTAAGTCGTTATGTTTACCTTTAATTTTGAGTGATAATTAAGTGTTGAAAATTATTTAGATGTTTATACGATTTTTATTTGTGACAAAATAATTAAACAAATGAAAAAAATAATAAAAATCTAATTATGAATTTTTCCAATGAGAACAGCTATAACTTAATATCATTTACAATAAACTTAACCAACATTTTAATAAAGGGACTAAAAACTAAAGCTAATAAACATTTTACATTAACAAGACGATGTGTACATGTTCCTTGCTCAAGGTCATAGAACACATTTACTCGAGGTTTAACTATAGAGTACCAAAGAGTCAGTCAGAGAAAATTACCACAGACAGTAAAGAAGGGATTGCGAAAATATATAACTTTTTTTATGAGCTATACAATAAATTGTTTGTGGTAAATATAATTACTATTATAAGTATACAAAATTAATAAATTAATTTAACATTATTGTTAGTATTCCATTTGCAGCGAAATCTGTTGACGTAAATTGAAATATTAAATTCCAAAGCGACCTCAAGATTAGTAAGACTCCTCAACTTATGCAAATATAATGCTACAAAATGAAAAGTTGTCTATGATGGTCTAATTGTCTATATCTGGTTGTAGCGTCTACTTAACTTCATTTTCCCACCGTCTTTTTTCATTGAAACTCCAGCGCGTCCTGCTGCCGGACTGGCTGGCGGAGTGGAGGCTCGCACTTAATATCGCCAAGACCCAGGCGATTCGCTTTGGGTCCCACCTTAGACAGCCTCCTCCGCTGAGCCTGCAGGGCCAGTAGGTCCCCTGGAGCAGCCGAGCCACCTACCTGGGCGTGGTGATCGACCGCCGACTGAACATGACAGGGCAAGTCAGAAAAGCGGCCAGCGCGGCAAAAACCGCGCTCTCCTTGTTGCGTCATCTATTCAAATCGAAGCTCCCCTTGAGAACGAAGTTGTCGCTGTACAAGGCGTACGTCAGGCCGCACCTGTCCTACGCTGGCCCGGCGTGGTACGCGCTTATCAGCGAAGCCCAAAAGAAGATTCTGCAGAGTGGTCCAAAACGTTGCCCTCCGGCGCGTTACTCAGGCTCCCTATTTCGTCAGGAACGCTACTCTTCAGCGTGACCTGAGGATAGAGAGTCTGGAGGATCACATCGGCCGGCTCGCGAGCAACGCGTATCGCCGTGCCGATGCTTCAGACCACCTGCATCTACGCAGCATCGCTCACTCGACCGCCGGATGCCACCAAACGATACTGACTCCTGAGCAGCCACCTCGGTCGCTGGTCGCCTAGCTGGGCCTCCCTTGGGGCAACCAAGGGTCTCACCCGGCTGGGCTGACCGCCCAGGTGGTAAAAGAAAACCTGAGAAAACCTCTTTTTTCGTATTCGTTTTTTCTTTAGTGAGATCGTCCTACATTCTAATTTTATTATTTTAGAACAAAGTTTTTAATATAGTTTTTTTTTCTTATTAAATACATACTTGATTTGTTTATAGTTTTTTATCTTTTATATGGAAATTGAAAAATTTTATGGAATTGGAGGAACTTATTGATAGAAGAATCTTCAAGAATAGGTTACAAGACAGCACAAACTAAAAATGGAGGCCAGTATATTTTTAAATATAAAAATAAATAAAATTATAATTTAAAACTAAAAGTGTAGGAATATTTTAGGAGCTATTTAATTATTGCAAAGTAAAAGGAAGAATGATATTATATATATGTATATAATAGTTACATACACATTTTTTTCAATTCTATTTATTTTAGAATGTATGTTTTTAAAATAATTTTAGTAAACATAAAACTTTCAACGAAGCGAAATTCAAACCCACATAGGTAATTTCAAAAACGTAATATATAATATAATATATGTTTATATTTTATAATATAGTATTAGATATTTATAAAAAAATCCATAGATATGTTTACAACATGAATAAGTTGTTAGAAGTGCGTACAAGATATGATAAGATGTACAATTCTGAAGTGAGTCTGAGCCTGAATCCCGCTACTTTGAAATTTTTATACATACTAAAAAGATATTAGAAGTAAGAAGTTAACCGCCAACAATTGTATCTTACTATTAGTTTTAGTAAATAAAAGGTTGCCTGTAAGAGATCACTTATAGTGCCGCCTATGCACTGTATCAAAATTACAAATTTAATTGTATTTTCTTTAAAGTGTTTTTGTTTAAATTTGATTTGATATTTTTTATTTATTTATTATGGGATAAAACTTTAAAAATTGCTAAAAGTTTAATTAAATTTTAAAATAATGTTTTGCAATAGTGAATCTATAAATAAATCAGATTAGTGTGATGAAAAAAAAACTTGTCGCTTGTATGGCATTAGTGAATGCCATAATTTTTTTTATGTATCTTCTACGTACAGACACCGATCCGTTACGATTCTATTATAAATAAGATAAATATAATATTTCTTATAGGTAGCGCAAGACAAGGCATATTGGGGATTGAAAGAAAAATGTGCAAACCTAAAACAAAAAATAGTGAAACTGCAAACAGAAAATGAAACTGTATATACACAGTATCAGGACGAATTACGTTGCGTCCAAAAATTAAAACACGTTAGTATATTTTTAAAGAATGTTGTTCTATATTATTGGTAATTTAACCTTATATTATAACTTATATTACAATGTCACATTAGATCACGAGGAAGTTATAAAATTTCTAATTAAATTGGTAACAATGACGTCGTAAATTACTAGCAATCTGATTTGACTTTTATTAAATGAAATATTTTCATTTTCTCGCCTTGAAGTTTTTATTTATGTTGTCAACATAAAAAGAAGTAGGTATTTCCTTGGGAGGTTTTAACAAATTTCCACTACCCAAAGAAAAAATGGTTTAGAATCATAATTAGGCAAGAGAGAATGCTATTTTTTACTAATTATTATACGTTTTCTAAAAAGTGTGAAATAGTTAAGAAAAATAATAGTTGTAACATTATTTCCTCCTCCTGTATAGAGAGTACAGTTCCATCGAGGTAACCAAAAAACTCAAAGACTGTTACGAGGGGCTGACGTAGACGTTGTCCAGGTATAGGGCGACCAAGAACGCGCTGAGCTCTAGAGTTTCAGGAGTCGGCCCAGTGGATGCTTTTTTATTGTAGTTTTTTTTTTTACAATAAAAGTATTCTATTTCAAACATACATTCTTTTATTTACATTCTATTTCTTGAGCTTTTCAATTGATTACGTTCAATGAATAAAAGAATTAGGCCAGTCGTGGCGCAGGGACACAGAGTGTGACTGTAAAACCGACTGGTTGTGGGTTCAATCTCCATTCCAGGAGACGAAATATTTATTTAAATTCATATTTCCATTTCTTCGCTCTGGTGTTGAGGCAAAACAGCGATGTTAAGTGCTGCTACTCAACGCCTTTAAAATTTGGCAGAAAGTGGGGAACAGAGTGTCTTCCTTAGGTTCCCTCTGCCTACCTTGCTGTGTGCGGGATACAACGTAAAGCTGAATTGTTTATTGTATTAGTTTAAAAAATATTAATAATTATCAGATTAAGCAAGTCCCTCCAGATAATCGTCTGATTTTGAGATATCACGTCTAGAGCATGAAGATGAACCATATATATCTTAATCTGACGCGCTCGAGTATTTCAAAATGATGAATTTTTTTGCGTCACATCCAAATTGTCAGATTATTACATAAGAGCTTTTTTTAGGTTCACTTAACACCCCCTTAGAAAATCTGACGTGCTCGACAATATTTTTTTTTGTCATTTTTAACTCTACGTACGACCACCTCAATCATGGAAACTGTCAGAATAACATATTTTCATGTTTAAGAAGACGTAGGAAATTGATGATATCAATATCTGACGCGCTCGAGTCCTCGTATGTCCATGGAACGGTTTTTTTTTACATTTTTGAAAGTCTATAGCCCGCCGGTCAAACGATATGTATTAATTATATGACATTTTTTTCTTGTTAATAGGTCTCAATGACGCTAGAGTAAATCCCGAGTTTGCTGCTTCGCCTCCCTAACCATTATTTGAGTAGTTAATGGAATGTTCTATTCGAGGATTTTCCTGTTTATTTTGCAACGTCAACGTTTCTTTACGAGTACAAATGTTGCCAGATATCGATCGTACTTCAGTAAACAATACCTAATTAACAAAAAAAGAACACAGATAAAAACTAAGCTGTAATCTTTTTAATGATCTTTTTTCGACACTTCCTTAAAGTATTTTTCTATGAAACGCCGGAGAATAAATATTGAAGTAAAGTAGTTGTAACTAATTAAGCATTGTTTTATTCATTTCAGGAGTTTTCAGATTTTTTCCTGAACTAGTATTACCTGTAGATGCTAGCTTCAAAATTTTGTAATTCTAGGTTATTCAAAACTATCCTATTGATTTCGATGTCCTTTATAGTGTCGAAATACCAGATTTTTGCTATTTAAGACTATTTTTAATAAGATTTAACCACAAATGTCTAATTTTTAGATTTTTTCCTAAACTAGTTACTACCTGTAGATTCTAGCTGCCAAATTTTTTATGTCGAGGTTAACAGGAAGTACTCTATTAATGTATTTATTGTGTCAAAATATACGTTTTTTGCGATATAAACAGCCATGTTTTGTTTTAATTACATGTAGAAATACGATTATTTCAGAACAGACGAATGAAGGGATCGTAGATCTGAGTATATAGAGAGCACACAAAAGAAGAAATTAAAATATGAATTATTTCATTTCCTCAAGTGGGGATCGAACTCACAACCAGCCGCATTTACAGTCGCACATTTAATCATATTCATAATATAAAAATATATTTCACCAATATTCTAGTTTAGTACTCGGTCAATTATCCTAAGTGACTTCACAGCTATTCATCAGTCAACATAAGCACTATTCATATAAATTTCTTTGATCCCCAGATCTTTACAAACATTTGTATAGGAGATATAGCCACGGCGCCTTTTTCTCGATTGAAGAGTTTATGTAAATACATATTATATACATTAAATAAGTATTTATATTTTTTATTATACCCACATACATATGTTGGAAATTTTTGTTTGAAATCGATGCCTATTTATTTACAAAAGCATTTAAAATTAATGAAAGAAGTATATTTGAAAATAAATACGGAAATCCTATTATTTATAGTAAGTTACTTAATAAGTATGCACTATTAATAATATTATTAAGCATTGTATAATATAATATTCCGTAATATTTTAATAGACAAAGAAAGAACAGAACATTTTAACACTAGAATCTCTCTGCTTGCTTCCTATATACGGGAAAAATGTAAGTTTGAAAAAGAAACCTTATTAAAAATCATTAGTGAAATATGCTTGACCTGCGTCCAACTTCACGCAGTATCCCGCACACAGGGTTGTCTGAGGGAACCTATTTCTTTCCTCTCCCTACCTATTCGTCTTGGCAAGACATAAAGAAATTGAAGTAAATCCATAGCATTATACAGCCAACAAAGCAAATAGTACATTACATTTGATAGAATCTTTTATTTATTTGATCGATGCAATCGCGACTGGTGTTCGTGTGTTGAAAGCGATCTCTGCGCGTGTTGGTTCTAATTAATGATGGCCTATCGCGTGCGAATCACCCACTTGTCTCGGCTAGCGTTGTAATACAAGAATAGTGCCTTAAATGTTTTTTTTAACGGTTTTCATAACGTTTAAATCCTTAAGAATAAAAAAAATAACCTATTTCAGAAATGGGTTATTGTATGTTTTTTTTGTATGTATTACCACAGTTTTCTCAGCCAATTCTAAATGGATTTTGGTGATTTATTTTTTATGGAAGTGTATGTTTTAGGTGTGGTCCCATATAAAAATTATAGCACATGGTTCAGCCCTCTTTTAAAAAAATACAAAAACTATTATTTACGCTCATATTTACACTGTCATCAGTCATTACTCATTTTTTATTTAGGCGTACGTATTATTTATTGAGGCGTACTAATGTATTGATAGATGTAGTTGATTTAGTTACCTTCTTTGTATATAATTAATTTATTATTTAATTTTAATAAGAATTATTTCGTTTTGTTAATTTAATATAATAATAATATAATTTTACAAAGAAACAATAGTGTTTGGTTAAGTGTAAAAATAGATTAAATGTATTACAAAGCAATTAATATTTTATGAAATCCCATAAGTCTCTCGACCACAAATGAATATTTGCATTCGGTTGAAATCGCTCTTCACCGCAGTTTATCCAGTGAACTGAAATTTTTGGTTTCTATAAATTAAGTTTAGTTATGATTTTATTTCAATACAATTTCTACTTCAAATTTCAACTATTAAACAATGAAGTGTGGTCAAATTGTCACTTTGGAGTAATTTATGAGTATTTATGGATTTTAGAATTATATGATAAAATTGTACTAACTTAAATGGAATTTAGTAATATAGTCCCTTCTCAGAACGCGAAAAATCTGATATTTTCAAGCTAGCAAAATTGTGAAAATGAAATATCCAAGAATTTTTTTTTTTTAACCTTATTAAAAATAAAAACTAAGCTCAGGTATGATGCATATAAATAAAATAAAACTATATTTTTTTCGAAATTGCTATTCTTTACATTTAAAAGTCAGAATATAAAAATAGTCGTATGAACTTAAATTAAATTAAAAAAAAAAACTATTAACATTAAATGACAAAATATTATGACGTGACATATTAAAGTTTAACATAATATTATACAATATAATATAAACCATTTAAACTACTAAATCACCCTGACATTATGTAACTCAAGTTTAATGAATGTGTCAAACTGTAAAACTTTGATGAAATGAATGGCGTTCCCAAACTAATTTAGAATAGTACCGCAAAACAGCTATTAATAAACACATATTGCTTTTAATCCAAAAATCATTGGTAATTCAAAATTCATAGTTAATTCAAATAGGAACTTGTATGTGAATGTCACTCGATGATTGTAACTCCAACTGTATTATTGCTAGCTATTTGAATAGCAATATGGATGATATTTCGTATTATGAGGAAGTTATTATTAGAGTACTTAATAGGTTCTAGTTAAACCAAACAGTATTTTTTTTAAATATTTATTTTCTGTGAAAAGTGAGAAGATTTTTTTGCAAAAGGTGAATAGGTATATAATTCTCTATCGATTGTGGTGATTGCGGAAAATACATGAAAAAAAATCAACTTCACGCTGTAACCCGCACACAGCAGGGTAGGCAGAGGGAACTTAGTGTTAAGACACTCCGTCCTCCACTTTCTACCGAATTCTGGAGGCATCACATGTTGAGTGGCACCTTTGCCTTGACAACAGAACGAAGAATATAATGGTTTAAAGAAATATCTCATAGTCAATTATGTTAATAAAAATCTTTAGACAATTAGAAATTCCAATCATTTTAGATCTCTTGAGATCTATTCACTAATATACTGTCGCAAAAAAAATATTAACCAAAAAAATATGATTTAGTAGCTCTTCTTTTTTAGTTTTTCAGAATTTTTTTAAATGTATTATGTTCAAACTACAGTATGAAGTTTTAAGCTATACGAAGTTCGAAGGTAACATTATATAACTTCGCATCATAAAATTTCATCTATTCCGTGTCGTAGCAAACCATTTTTTAGAACTTGACAAAAAGGCAAAAATGTAAACATATTCCTATTCCTATACACGCATATACATTATATATGTAGGGTGACTCGTAGGTCGATATAATCGAAGTAAAACAGAGTTTATTTATTATTATTTTAAATACAAAAGATTCAAAATAATTTATAACTAAATAAATTATAATAATTTGCAAAATCTTATTTGTATTTAAGAAGCGTAAAATGATATCTAGTTGAAATAAATAATCGTAGGCAAGCGGGCGAATCGGGCCATTACGTTTGGGCGCGAGCCAACTGCAGCCTACCGGTTACACCATCCTGGAACATTTATTTATTAAGACAACAACTGCATGCACGTGATTTTAGAGTATTATTTAAATATCTTGCTGGTTTCCCTTCATTTTGGATATAAAAATAAACTTTTTTGTAAAGCTTTTTCGGCTTCACGCTGTATCCCGCATACAACAGGGTAGGCAGAGGGAGCCTAGTATTAAGATATTCTATTCCACGTTATTCGTAGAATTCTGGAGGCATTGCATGTTGAGTAGCAGAACTCAACGCCACCCCTTTGCCTCGATACCAGAGCGAAGAAATGGAAATATACATTTTAAATACATATTTCATTGCCACGAGTGGATATCGAACCCACAACCAGTTGGTTTTGGGTTGTTGGTTACAGTCACACTTTGTGAATTTGCGCCACAACTGGTCTGTAAAGGTTTTTCGTTTGTTAGTAATATAGTCTATTAAAAGCGGAAACATTTTTCAAGTATATTATTGCTAGAGAGTCATGTACCAAGGCAAACGCGCTGCGTTGAGTTTCGCCACTCAATACACTATTCCTCGTAAATTCGCCGGAAAGTGGAGAACGCAGTGTCTTAACACTACCTACTGAAGAAGTGAAACTGAAGAGCATTTATGTGTTAAAAGCTTCATCAAAATCCGTTCAATAGTTTTTGCGTGAAAGTGGAACAAACATCCATACTCAAACTTTCACATTGATAATATTAGTAGGTATTTCGTTTTCATTACAAACATCAGACAGCAAAATCAAAGCATTAAACGTACTGTATAGCCCACACGTCCAACACAGCGCTACAGCTGCTTGTTATACCTAATTATTCCTCAGGATTATGTGCCAGGAACATAAACCATAAATGCACTAATTGCCGATTGATTTTAGCTACTTGCTTTTATCATAATTATTTTTTTCTGCTTCACGCTCTATCCCTCATGATGCAGGATAGGCAGATGGAGCCTTGTGTTAAGACTCCGCTCTCCACTTTCCGCCGAAATCTGGATGCATATCGTGTTGATTGGCGGAACTAAACGCCGCGCCTTTTGTGTCGAAACCAGAACAAAGTGAAAATATAGAAATATATAATTTCCTCGAATGAAAATCGTCGAACCCATAGCCGGTCGCATTTACAGTCACACACTGGTGCCCCGGCACCACAACTGAATATAATTATAAAAGATAAAAGCTTCGATTATTGCCCTCAGGTACGTTTAAAATAACTTCAAGAATCAAAAATATTTATATGAATCTTAATTCTTCATAGCTACTACAGTAGTATTATTAGCGACTCTCTCTCTCTCTTGAGAAAATGAAATATTTAATATTTTTACTTCTCCACTCTGGTGCCAAGGCGAAGAGTGGCGATAAGTTTCACCACTCATCAATACCTTCAGAATTCGGCGGAAAGTGTCGCGGAGTGTCTTAATACCAAGCTCCCTCTACCTACCCTACTAAATACAGGATACAGAGTGAAGCTTAACAAAAAACTTAAAAAAATGATATTCTAAGTCTAAATATGCGTTGCATATTAGCCTATACATAATTATCTATGCTAAATGATATTGCAAAATGGAAGAGCAATCAATTCTAGTATCTTAACGCGCTATCAGCTAATAAACGCCACATAAACATGAATTGGTGTGATCAGCAATATCTGAAAGGTAAATTAGGCGAAATTGAATTTACGCTGTGTCCATATAACGTATCTACGTTAGTTGGTACTAAATTTAAATAAGTGGATATGTTATGGTTTGTTAAATAATTATATTAATTTAATTATAATTACATTTTGGAGGAGGCCTTCACCTGCACAGGGGTTCTTGCTTAATACATATACATCAATAGATATAGATATATAAATAAACAAAAAAGCAAATTTAAAAATAATAATAATAAAAGCTAAAATGAAAGAAAAAAATAAATAAATAGATAATAAATATATGACTAGATATAATAAACGCACTAACAAATTTACTAACTACAATATCTAGCATATTGTAGTTAGTAAATTTAAAAAGAACTAAAACTAAAACTAACGGAAAAAATTGTATTTGTATTCTATGAAATGTAACTACCAACTAAGGATGCAAGAAATAAAAGGCTTTTTATTTTTATTTTATTTTATGTATAATTATAATTACATATTATAGACGCAACAGGTTGTGGCTTCGATTTCCACCAGGAGACAACGCGTGGCGTTGAGTTCCGCCGCTCAACACGCAATGCCTCCAGAATTCGGTGGAAGATGGGGGGAATGGTTCCCTCCACCCTGCTGTGTGCGTGATACAACGTTAAAAAAATCATTATAATCGCCACTTTGAGACAGCGTCTAAACGATAGACTGAAATATTCTCGTTTTCCTGCTCTGGCAGTCAATGTCTAATGTGACGTGGAGTTTCGCCACTCAACACACAGCGCCCGGAATTTGAAAAAGAAGTGGTAATCGGAGTGTTTTAACGCTAAGTATCCCTGCCTTTGAAATTTTAGAGAACATAAATTGGTTTCTTATATTATTTTAAGAATAACTTCTTTGTATAGATATAGATCTACGAGTACTACTGCATTTTTTATATATGCAATGATTTGAAAATTTATTATTAAAATAAACGTCACTCACAACCTCATAACAGGCACTCGCACTACGAAGTTAAAATCAATCAAGATGAAATTTAATAATACTCACTTATTAGAATTCTGTGCAAGTATTTATAATTATTAATAAATCTTAAATTCATTACTAATAAATTTATAATTAATGTGAAAATTCATATAAAATTGTCAATAGCATCTCGAAAGGCCATCATAAATTATCAAAGACAACAGAAATTTAATATCGTCTGGAAAGATTTAATTTTACGTTAAAGTTTTGCAATAGATAACTCTCATTGAAAACTGCTTTAGATCGAGTTATTCAGTTACTTTCCCTCTAAATCAATAAGCTTTAGTTGATAATACCATTGTTTAATTTGTGTCTAGAATTAGTAATAAAATGTTATAGGATTGCATAGCACCAGGGTGTGACTGTAACGCGACGGTTGTGGGTTTGATCCCCACTCGAGGAAATAAAATATTTATTTACATTTATATTTTCATTTCTTCCCTCTGATGTCGGGGGCAAGACGCGGCGTTGAATTCTGCCATTAATGCCCCCAGAATTCAGCACAAAGTGGGGAACGGAGTGTCTTAACACTAGGTTCCCTCTGCCTACCCTGCTATGTGCGGGATACAGCGTCAGGCTGATTTATTAAAAATTTTGCCTGTAATCAGACCCACAACTCACATAAACAAAAGCAATGCTGACATTAAATCGAAAACTTTAAAACTAAACACTATAGAAAAATAAAAAGTTAACAAAAACGTTGTTTTGATAGCTACACTATTAATCATTTTCTTAATCCTTTTTACCTCGATAACAATCTAAAGGCTACGATAAGTGATTCTACCTTCATTGTTTGCAAGCTTCAGTTACTTCGCTTGCACTTCTTGACTTGCAGATTACAAAATGTTATAACTAAGATTTATTTAAAACATCTGTTTTAAAATTTCTTTGCATACTTATTAAATTTATTATTTGCTAGAGTAAGCGAATGAGCGATTGGCTGAAGATAAGGCTGGTTGGTACTCTTAAATATTTATATTCAATTTGTATTATTAGAATTACGATTACTTAGAATATCTAGTTATGTTTGAAATAGAATTTTTTTTAAGCTTCACGCTGCATCCTGTTCTCATGCCAATAACTTAAAAAAAATTAAAACAATTAAAATCTTAAAAAGAGTCTAGCATATCTTTTCTTATAACGCAAAACATTTTATGTGCACACACACACATGAACAGATATTTTTATATCTTTATTCTATTTTTATAATTTTTTCTCTTTTTTTGTGAGAGTTTGTTTGTCCGTGATCTAAGGTGTAACTGAAAAACACCGATGAGAGTAAAAACTCAAGCATCATTTAGCTGAATTACACCTTTTGCCATAATGTCCTATTTTTAAATTGTTAATGTTAATTTGTTAAATATGTATTTCATGGCAATAAATGTTTCTATTATTATTATTATTTTATTAATAATAAAATAATTTATTTTAAGGTACATAGTGTTACATATGCTGTAAGATACGTACCAATTTTTAATCGCCCTGCATTGAATAAATGTCACGAACGAGGCACTGGCGCAATCCGCAGTTCAAGAAACTCTATAACTAGAATAGTGTTTCATACATTATTCACATTTATTACTTTTTTGTTCAAAAGAATGTACCTACATATAAATTTAGAAATCTATATTATTTTGCTATATTCCAGAGATATTAATAGGGAATATAATATATTGATTTTAGCTTCAACTGTTTCGCACATAGTAGGTTAGGGATAGGGAAACCTAGTATAAAGATGATGCGGAAGAATGCGGTGAATGATGTAGAACGGAGTACCGTTCTACATCATTCACCGCATTCTGGTAGCAGCGGATAGAAATGAAAATATTAAATATTTTAATTTCTGGAGTGGGAAACGAACCCACAACCTGTGTCTGCGCTGCGATGGCCTCTGTAAGAGAATATTAATAGCTCGAAAAAAGAAAACCTTAACGTTAAAAACCTCAAATCACCGTTTTACACCGACTCCAACGCTAATAAATCCCTCGGTAAGCCCCAACTTGACGCAAGTTTGGCGTGAGACGGAATACTCCTTTAAAAATTGTTGCAACGGATACAACGGATACACGCTGAGTGTTGAATTAAGTTTAGTATTAAAAAGTAAACGTATAGAGGTATCGTAACAGTTGTTCTCGACGTTCGTTCGAAACTTTTCCGTTGTTAGCGTTACCCGTGATAAATCTCTTGTAGAACAGCTCTTTGTTCAGATTTGTACTGAAAAAATGTCGTTTTACCATTGTACGCTTGGTCTCCTACTAGATTAATATATATTTTTTTACAGCTTCACATTGGTAAGCAGGGGGAAAGTGGAAGGACACTCCACTCTCCACTTTCCACAGAATTGTGGAAGCATTGCGTGAAATGAAAATAGTAAATATTTCATTTCCTCGGCATTATTCATTAGGTTGTCGGTATTGAACCCACAACCCGCGACGTTTACAGTTACATGCTTCCACCCCTGAACCACAACTCTCCTAAACATAATTTTCAATATTTTTTTCTTATAAAATTATTTTTATTACTTTGTATTTAACATAATTTAATTTAAAATGCAATATATATTTCTACCTGAAGTGCTAAGAATTCGTTATATAATTTATTAGCTTCCGCCCTCACATACAAATCTAGAGGATGGTCGTGTCGAGTGCGTCGTCCGCTAATGAAGATTAATGGCCACTCTCCTTCATCACACCCTCTTACCCTTATCTTTTGTATTTAAAATTATAAATAATCAAGAAGTATGCTTCCACATCTTAGCATATTAATTTATATAATGTTAGTGTATTTTTTATATATAGGTATATTTATTTTTAGCTTCACGCTGTATCCCAAACATAGGTAAGTAGGCAGAGGGAACCTGGGAACCTAGTGGAGATATTCTGTTTCCATTTTCCGTGTTGAGTGACGGATCCCAACGACGCATTTTGTGTCTTTACCAGATCGATGATATGAAAAATATTTTTTTTCTCCCGAGTGGAAATCGATCCTACAACCTGTCGGGTGTATTATATAAATTGGTCTAATAGTATAAAATAACCTCCAAGAGCAAAAACGGAATCCTTACAGGATCACTTTGTCGTCCGTCCGTCCGTCTGTCAAGGCCATTTGTCTCGAGATTAGGTGTAGATATTAAGCTTAAATGTCCCTTGAAGTACCGAAAAAAATAGTTTTTAAGTTAACGTAATCAAACGAGCATTTATGCATCGGTTTTGCACTATTTTTTATAAAATTCGCTACGTAACGTAGGAACTTACGACAAAAATAAAGTATAAAATCCGAATTGTAGTTGTTACAAATTAGTTAATTAAAATTAATTATTAATAAATTGTTCTAGTAATTTACTATACATGGTGGAATTGTCAGCGCCACTTTAAATGAAACCACAGTTTAAACTACTCTATAAAAGCCTAATATAATTCGGAAAAAAAATAATTGTCAAAAATGAAAAAGTTTTTTTTTCAAACAAAATAAATAATAAAATTATCGTTTTAAAATAAAACGCCATTTGTAAAGTATAACATAGGCACGCACACACTTATCTGTCAAAGCGGCAACGTCGCATACGTATGTGTGCGGGACACGAAATACAGGTATGGATAAAAATCGTGAAATGAAAAAAAAATCCTACGTCCAAACCGTTGAGGTAACTTGATTATTTTTTTAAATTCTGGGTTTGAAATATTTTACCCTATATGCAGTTTCAGTTAAAGAAGCGCTGCCTCTTCCACCCTGTATATAACTTTAGTATATTACATTTCTAGACACTCATAATTTTTTAGAATTTAGAGGTATATCATTAAAATTAGAGAAAAACTTAATTTTTTGAACATTTAAAGCCAACATTATACGAGTATATCTAAGTACTGCATTATGCAAAAATAACTACCTTCTGTATATATAAACAAAATTTAAAATAAAATATATTTTACAAATTCTTTAAAATAATGATTGTAGAACTTAAATAAATTGCAACGATATGTATCACACTGAATAATGTTATTTCCTCAAGTAATGGAACAGAAAATATTCTAACATCACCACTCCATTATGCTAGGCTCCGTCCATCGATCACAATTTTTACTCTGCCACCTACATTTCAATGAGGGCGGCGC
>JAEBDU010000128.1:524883-581569 GCA_016802625.1 Heliconius numata
CGATCACAATTTTTACTCTGCCACCTACATTTCAATGAGGGCGGCGCTAACTAAAAAGAGAAATCTGTATAATATATTATAAAAATGAATTGCATATATTTTATATGTTTAATAAAATAAAAAAAATACTTACATATAGTATACATAAAATTATAATAAGGCAAACCATTTTTTTTATATTATTTTTTTTGTATTTTTTTGTTTAGCTTAGCAGAGAGGGTATAGTGTTAAGACACTTCTCTGCATTATTTTACGTTTACATTCTATATTAATGAGCTAAAAAACTGTGTTTGGTTGAATGCACTAATCTTAGAAACTATTGGTTCGTATTAAAAAAATATTTGTGTTGTATATGTTACGTTAATTAATTAATTATTATTTTATATTTTTTTTTTTGATATATCCAACCATACCTGCAGTTACTTCAAATATAACATAAAATTTTTAGTTAATATCATTTCACCACTAGAACACTGCTACAATATATTTGCACATTCCTAACTATTTTATATTATTTTAGGAATTCGGCACAGCCACTGCGACCCTTATATTCTATTTGGAATCGACAGTTTCTCCCAATATAGAAGATATAAAAATAAAATATACATAATACGTACATAAATATATAAAAAAAATATTTTAATATTTTGTAAGTATGAAATTCGACATAAAAAAGTTGGAGGGAAGCGGATGGGTCCGAAGAGCTGAGGATCGAGTGTCGTGAGGAGAATTGGGGAAGGCCTATGTCCAGCAGTGGACAAAAGATGGCTGTTGATAATGATGATGATGATGATTAAATTCGAACCACAATTACATCTCAAAATAATTCTTAAACATTCAACCTTTTAAATACTTAAGTGAGAACGAATGTTTCACAAGCACTTAGTGAAACATTCACACCCCTAGTAAATAAGGCGTGCGAAGTAAAACGCGTGCAGAGCGGGCACCATCAATCTTCAGTAATTAGCTAGTGACGGTTGTCGGGTACCATTAATGACGAGATGGGCGGTCTCGCGAACACGGTCAGTACCCTTATATGTACGAGTATATTGACACAATTACAACTCTATATTACAATATGTATGAAATATATTAATATAGAATGTATAAATAATTTTAACCACCAAGGATAAATTATATTTAAAAAAAAATAAGAATAAATTAGACACCATAAGCATTACAACGGATTGGCGTCGTTTTAAACGGGAAGTTTGCGTATTACAATTGGGTTCTCTGATCTATCTCTCTCTAAAAAAAATGGATAAGCAGAAATACCAGAAGAAATCACTACTACGTAGAAGTTGGTTATTCCTGTTTATCGAGCATATTTCAATGCCTTAAGAAAAGCTATAAATATTTCTTAAGGATCATGCAGGATTTTTCTAATAAGTTACCATTCCTTTATCTCAAAACAGATTTTGTCTTACTAATACAACTATAAATTAAAAATCACACTTATATACAAAATTAAATTAAAGTAATTCTTATGGCACTTTCGCGTTTCGTTATCTCATTATTGTTATACAGTTGTTACGCTAACAATTAATCTTTTAAACGTACATTTTGTTAACCAAGTAACAGACCATTAAGAGTTCACGATGGTTTTTATTTTCGACTTGATGTTCACTTCCTTGTGACGGTTGAGCTCTTTACATTAATGTCTACTTAAATTAAATAAACTGGTTGTCTGTAAAATCGGCTTACTGAAGATCATTTTAAGTGATAACGTCATAAGAAAATATTGATAAAGAATTACATACTTTTATGGCCTGTGTGGTCTGGATAAACAAAGCGCGGCGCTGGATTCCGCGATTGGTTTTTAGCTTCACTCTGATCCCGCACATAGCAGGAGGGCAGAAGGAACTTGGAAGATCTTGAGTCAAGAAACTATGTTTCCATTAAGATATTTCCGCTTATTTCTCGAAGTATTGTGTGTCAAGAAGTAGAACGAGGTATTGTGTGTTAAAAGGGAGGAAATTAAAAAATAAATACTTCATTCCTCCGAGAAGGAATCGAACCTACAACTCTCGCGTTAACAGTCGGACGCTTGAGTCCCCTGCGCCACGACGGCCTCTTCCAACGAAATGTAATGCATATTTCAGAAATAAATCCCTAAAGTAAATCTGAGCATAAAAGTTCATGCATTTTCATTTGCACTAGTCTTCCGTTACTCTATCAACTACTCGGCATATCCATTTACTTAGGTGTATTTGGTTCTGAAAGCCTTTCTGTATGAAACGCGTATATGTTCTAGTATACTGTACTGTTAACAAAAAATCGTTAAAAACAAATTATACTGTTCTTGGTATAAAACCAAAAAAATCTAAATAATAATCATAGTGAAAATGATCAAAATTTCCGTTTACTGTAAGCTTACTATTTTTAATTTATGCATATTGTTACGTTGCACCCTGGACGTAGCAGGCTAGACAAAGGGAATCTAGCGGTAAAACACTCCGTTCCCACTAAGGCACTTCCGCCCTCCACTTTCCGATGAATTCTGAAGGCATTACATGTTGAGTGGCGGAACTTAACGCCACATAAGTTACATACTATTGTATTGAATTGAATCCAAAATAATTGAAGCACTACGACGGCATGTGTCGCCCAGGAGACTTCAATACAGCGAATCGGTAATGTGGCATCAAATGATCGACAGCTGACATTATCTCGTCACATTATTGCCTAACAGAGCGAAAATGACAATCGCATTCAATGATTAAGTACTGGTTATATCAAGACTAATTATATCTCTTAAATTGAAATGATTAAAATCAAGAATCATTTGAATATTGCATTGTTTTTGTATGAAAAATAGTAACATATTTACGATAGGAACGAGAAATAAAGATAAGCTTGTTACGTCAAGTTTTCACCTCCAAAAAGTTAATAAATCCTTTATGGGTCTGAGTATACGTGTATATAATAAATTCCGCAATGTATACTGAGTATGCCACTATTACAATTTAACGTAACTGTAAAACAATACTAACACATAAATCTTATTATATTTACAGGATAAAAATGTACGGAATTAATGTCTATTGAATGTTATGCAGGATCATTTAAAAACATACTACATATTAAAAACTTTAGTAGTATTGATTATTTTTTTAAAAACTTAATCGTGAGCGATAGGACGTCCATCCAATGGATGATTTTATCACACTATTCAATTCTGTTACGTCAGGGAATGAAATTTGGAAATAGTTTGGGTCACATATTATTAGCGATGCTCTCTATTTGCTAGTTTTTACTAAACAAATGGCGGACTATACAAGACGGCGGAATTGTTATTTTTAATGTACTTCTACAATATGGGTATCAAATGAACGGGCTCGTTGAGAGCAACTCGAAAAATAATGTGATGTCATTCTAAATCCAATATGGCGGAACATCTAAGATGGCGGAATAGTTATTATTTATGCACTTCTGCGATATGGATATCAAATGACGAGAATAATTAAAAAAATATCGTGACATCACTCTAAATCATATATGGCCCACTATTGAAGTAGACTCAAAAGGATTTCTGTAGGAATATGGTGTTAATCTTCGATATGTCAAGTCAGTATGAGACAATATATATAGTCTGTGACATGAATGTCACAATGCATATAAACTGAGATCCTAGGTCCCCCAGACCTACGTAATTTTAGAAAAGCTGAACTTTTGAGGATCATGTCTAATATGTAATTAAGACTGTATATGTACCTACTTACTTTTGTAGCTTAATTTGGACGTGTACCTACGTTAAAGTGGAAATGGTCTCATTTAATTACTTCGTTAATAATATATTCGTTATACTGGCAAGCTTTATTTTACATTAATTATTTTTTACCTCCTGTGCGAGGAAATCAAGTTTTTGATCAACCCTCTAAATTTATCCCAGCAACGCATCTACGGCGTTGCTTCTCCTTAATTGAATTGACTGAAAATATGAGACAGCAAGATATCACAACTTTCAAAGACCTTCTGAATGCATTACGAATTGGTAAACTTCAATCAGAGCACTTTGCTATTTTAATAAACCGGCTTAACAAAGAACCTACTGGCGAATTTGCGATTGGAAAAGCTCTGCGAATTTATCCCACTAACCAACAAGTATACAATCACAACAAAAGTGTCCTGGAACATTTTCGAGCTCGTGGTGTAACTATTAACAAAATCATAGCACAGGATATTCTAGTAGATTGTACTCGAAAAATTGACAACTTAGATCTAAATAATATTATACCATCCGATATTAACAAGACAGGAGGGCTACCTAAGGAGCTAGAAAGATTCATTGTGGCCAAGGTGATGTTGCGTTATAATGTAGATGTCTCCAAAGGTCTGGTGAATGGTACCATTGGACATATCACAGAAATTATATGGCCCTGCTTCCGAAGAGCACAAATGTATGACACTGATATACCATCCGTCCGTATAGACTTCGGTAAAGACGGTGTTCACCTAATTCAGCCAAAGTCTGTACAGTTTCCAGCCAAATTACGTCATGGAACCGCAGAAAGAAGAATGCTGCCAATTGTATTATGTGGGGCTTGTACAGTACACAAAATGCAAGGTAGTACTGTCGACTACGCCGTTATAAATTTAGGCTCGAAGCTATTTGCCGCTGGACAAGCATACGTAGCCTTAAGTAGGGTAAAATTATTAGAAGGTCTTCTTATTGAAGAGTTGGACTGTTCGAAATTAACCGGCAAAGGACCTTGCAACAATGATGCGTTGAATGAGATGAACAGACTGAGAAACCTAGCCAGCGATAACTAAAAAGTAAAAAATAAATTAAAAGCAAAAAATCATTTTTAGAAAAAGCTTTTATTTAAACGCTTTAAAAAGGAGAAAATATTTTTTTTTCTTTTAAATTTTAACTATTAACTCATAACCTCATTATACACAATTTATATGATCATAAAAGCTTGTCGCGTTAATGAATATTTAATTATATAGAAACTTTAAAATTTTAAACTTAGCACATATAACATAATTAAATTAGTAACTACTAGTTTATTTACACAATTAAATAGCGCGATAGGCTAGGTTTCTCAGTCTAGTGATCTTATTCAAAGCATCACTGTTGCAAGGTCGTTTGCCGGAGAATTTCGAACAGTACAGCTCTTTAATAAGGAGACCTTCTAATAACCCTACTTAAGGTTACATTTGCTTGACCAGCAGGCAAGAACTCCGAGCTTAAGTAGGTAACGGCGTAGATGAAAATATTCAAGGTAGTAAGTACCCTTGCAACCCAATCCCAACATAACGCAATTGGCAACTTTAAAATTTTAAACTTAGCAGATTTTACATAATTAAATTAGTACTAGTTTAGTTATACAAGTAAATCGCGCGACGTTACTTATGAAATATATAAATAACTCAATTTCAGGTACAAAAAGAAAACATCTGATTACGTCCCTATGCAAATAGCCGTTACCGAAGGCACGGCGTATAGATGTCTGAGCACCAATATAAATCTCATTTCATTTTTAATAAAAAAATCCTTAATTCTTCTTTGTATAAATGTAATTGTAGATATAACAGAGGCTTAGTCTTAGCCGTAATACGAATTGAGCTGCTCATATTAATGGTAAATGCTAATTATTTTTTCTATATAAGTAAAACCTCAGTAATATTGTAATTTGTGGCGTTTCAGTCATGCAAAAATATAAATTTGCATGGCATAACTATTCCAATTCTGCGGATGGGTCCGAAGAGCTGAGGATCGAGTATGGTGGCGAGAATTAGGGAAGGCCTATGTCCAGCAGTCGACAAAGATGGCTGTTGATAATGATGATGATGACAACTATTCCATCTAACCATTTTTTTTTTTTTTTTTAAATGTAATCTAGAACAGTCCTTTAAAATTTTCAATCTCTACTTATTTTACACTACCAACCTAAACGTGGCTTTGCCCGCTTAAGCTTATTTTTATATTGTAGCCAAATTATCCAGAATCTTTAAAAAAATTGTACTTATTGTCACATATCTCTCTCAATATTTTTACATAAACAATACTTTCAACTACTTGCTTATTTGCATCAATCTCTCAAAAAAATACATAAACCTAAAGAAAAGCATACCGTACTACTGTTATTCATGCAAATGGAACTTAAAATTATTTAAAAAAAATACTGTATACGCAGTCATGGTCTGTCGATATTCCAAATTACTAACTGTCACTCTACATTTTGGATTCGAGCCAACGTTACTTATAAGTTACGCCAGACTGGAAAATAAGTATAACAAAAAATATATATAGTATATATAATATATATAGTAATTCTGTATTCCCTATTCCAATCCTAATGAGTATGGAATTGAATAATAGATTTATGAAGTTAATGGTAATTAAATAAAAAGAAATGAATATACAATTATTACATTTGACAACGAATTAACATTTAACGTTTATCTATGATTTGGTGTCTAAGTCTTTTGTCTTTAATTTGATAGCTAATTTTACTATAGAATAATTATGAACACAAAATATTTAATTAATATTTAAATTATATTTTTATGATGAAAATACTTTAATTAATTACTACAAAACTATGTCTATCTTAAAAATAGGACTTATATGTATAGAATTATCACAATAAATAATATTTATTTAAGGCCAGTAGTAATTGGCAATTGATATTTGTCTATGGCTAAAGCTTTAAATAGTGGGGTTCGAGAAGGATGGGTCTCTTTCCCTCCGCAGTTCAGACCCAACCCCAGCGAGCGTCCGGAGCGCCATGCGGCTATAGAAGCCGAGGTCGAAAATCGCCTGCGCTCTCCTCTTCTACCATTGCCGCCACCACCCTTCTTCTCACCTTCATCTGTAAAGAAGGAGATCCTACGCTTGAAACCGAAGAAAGCCCCTGGCAAGGACGGGGTTACCAACGGGGCTCTCCGACACCTCCCGCCAAAGTACATCGCCAGCCTCACCAGACTCTTTAGCGCCATTCCGCGCCTGGGTTACTTCCCTCAGGCGTGGAAAGAGGGTCTGGTGATCACGATCCCTAAGCCCGGGAAGAACACGCGACACCCAAAGAGCTACCGCCCTATCACCTTATTGAGTTCTACAGCCAAACTGTTCGAGAAGCTTACCCTCCCGCTTCTCATGCCGCACCTACAGCCGCGGACCGAACAGTTTGGCTTCCGCAGTGGACACTCAACCACGCTACAAGTGGCAAGAGTCCTCCACTTCGCCGCCGCTACCTTCAACCGGAAGGAGAGCCCAGCAGCAGCATTCCTGGATGTGGCCAGCGCCTTCGACCGCGTTTGGCACCCTGGACTGCTCCTCAAGATCCTCAATGCCGGCATGCCTCACCACCTCGCTCTCGTCCTAGCCGCCTTCCTCCGTGGCAGGACCTTTCGTGTGAGAGTTGAAGGAAGCATCTCCAGGAGTCACCCAGCCACAGCAGGCGTGCCGCAGGGCAGCACCTGGTCCCCGGCGCTTTACTCCAGCTACACTGATGACGTTCCGACGATTAAGGACACCACGCTGGCTTTGTATGCAGACAACATCGCCCTCCTCACGAAATCATTCAACCCCTCCCACGCCGCCGTCAAGCTCCAACGGGCCCTCAACCTGCTGCCTAACTGGCTAGCAGAGTGGAGGCTCACCATCAACGTCAGCAATACTCAGATCGTCTCCTTCGGATCGCATCTCAAGTTGCCTCCTCCGCTCAGCCTACAGGGCCAGCAGATCCCTTGGAGCCCCCACGCCACCTACCTGGGAGTGGTGATAGATAGGAGGTTGACCATGACGGGGCACATCCGCAAAGCTGCCAGCTCCGCCAAGACAGCGTTGTTCCTGCTGCGTCCTCTCCTTCGTTCGCACCTGCCGCTGCGAACAAAACTGGCGCTCTATAAGACATATGTGAGGACTCGCCTCACATACTCGTCACCGGGGTGGTACTCCCTTGCCAGCCCTCGCCAACGAAACATCCTGCAAGTGGTCCAAAATTCTGCCCTAAGGCGAGTCACCCAGGCCCCATTCTTCGTCCGCAACCGAACGCTCCACCGCGATCTGAAGATGGAAAGCCTGGAGGAGCACATCGGCCGGCTCGCGTCCAACGCGTTCCGCCGTGCCGATGTATCAGACCACTTGCACCTTAAGGATATCGCCCCGTGGCACTCAAGACCACCAGATGCGCGCCGTCTCCCCAGGGATCTCCTCTCCCCCCCAACATCCGATTCCTGAGCTGTCGCCTCGGTCGCTGGTCGCCTAAGCTGGGCCTCTCTCGGGTAGCCGAGGGTCTCACCCGGCTGGGCTGACCGCCCAGGCGACTCTAGCTCATCCTCCCCCTCCTAGCCTCCATCTATCCTAAAATTACTCCCCTCTCGGTCAAGTAGCGCCTCTACAGCCACAACCCGAAGACGCACCTATTTTAATAGGTGCAGAGTGATACCCGGCAATAGGGACTCTCCCTGATGCCGCTCCCCTCGCTCCCGCAGTGTGAGCAAGAAGGAAGATAACACGATTCGCCCTCTTTCCCTCTTGTTTGAAACTTCGTGATCTGCCATTATAAAGTTAAGTATCAAGCTGTTATTTTTTCCAAATATCAGGTAAATATATGTAGTTATTTGCTAGATAAATAAATAAATTGTAAATGAACTCTTTTGTTATAATTTCGTGGTAAATTATCGTTTTTACTAGTAAATATAAACTTCTTTTACTTCAATAACCTTAAATTGCTATTTCATTTATTTATAACTAAATTCCTAAAGCTCTATATAAACTTTTATTCACACACGCTCATGATGGTAACGTTTACTTTAAAAATAAAATCAAAATTAAAGAAAAAAGTTGAATGAGAAGAAGCTGTCACGATTATAACAATATATCCTTTGGTGTAAATCCATTGTTGTTGTTCTCTTTCACTATTCTCACAAAATTATGGATCGTCCGGGATAGCATCGTCCAGGATGGTGAAGAACATCGCATTGAACTAAAGATTGTTCTGGTGATGTGAAAAAAAGAATAAGCGACGCTCAACGAACTGGCTGTTTTTATCGACGAAGCTGTCAAAAAAGAACAAATGAGACGAACGATTTTGAAGATGTTGAATGAGAACCAAAATTAAATAAGAGGAAGTTATAATAAGATGTTTGTTTAGAAGACTTATTAAGAAGATTTTGTATGTCTTTACAGTCGTATAATTTCTTTAAACTTTACCTATTGCGTGTTTTTTTTGTATGTTTGCATGTTTGTAGCTATTATTTTTTTAATTGTGTATTGTGAATTAAGGCATTTTTTAAGGCGTGATGCAAAGTAAAGACTGGTAAAAGGATTAAGTTGATTGTTAATAATAACTAAAGAAATGCCGCCAAAAAAGGTTAAAGATGACTTCTTTTACTTCAATAACCTTAAATGACTATTTCATTTATTTATAACTAAATTCCAAAAGCTCTAAGTCTATATAAACTATTATTCACACACGCTCATGATGGTAACGTTTACTTTAAAAATAAAATCAAAATTAAAGAAAAAAAAATGAATGAGAAGAAGCTGTCACGATTATAACAATATATCCTTTGGTGTAAATCCATTGTTGTTGTTGTTCTTCTTTCACTATTCTCACAAAATTATGGATCGTCCGGGATGGTGAAGAACATCGCATTTAACTAAAGATTGTTGTGGTGATGTGAAAAAAAAGAATAAGCGACGCTCAACGAACTGGCTGTTTTTATCGACGAAGCTGTCAAAAAAGAACAAATGAGACGAACGATTTTGAAGATGTTGGATGAGAACCAAAATTAAATAAGAAGAAGTTATAATAAGATATTTGTTTAGAAGACTTATTAAGAAGATTTTGTATGTCTTTACAGTCGTATAATTTCTTTAAACTCTACCTACTGCGTGTTTTTTTTGTATGTTTGCATGTTTATAGCTATTATTTTTTTAATTGTGTATTGTGAATTAAGGCATTTTTTAAGGCCTGATGCAAAGTAAAGATTGGTAAAAGGATTAAGTTGATTGTTAATAATAACTAAAGAAATGCCGCCAAAAAAGGTTAAAGATGACGATGAAGACACGCCCCTTGTGGATCCTCCGCCTCGAATTCCATTTAATGATCTGAAAAAATCTATGAGGACGTTCAGCGGAGATGATACTTACGGAATTAACACTTAGATTGATCACTTTGAAGACATAGCAACTTTGATGCAGTGGAGTGAAATTGAAAAAGTGATTTATGCAAAACGATTACTCACAGGAACTGCTCAATTATTTTTAAGATCTCTGGGTCGTTGTAATAGTTGGAGTGATCTAAAACAACACTTAAAGACGAATTTGGATCTAAGGTAAATAGTTCTGTTCTTAGTTATTCCAGTGACAATCTCGCGTCACTTAAAATGCTGATGGTCGTTGCTGACTGCCACGTTCTTTATCGCCCTGGCAAACCGTAACCGTAAAACTACCTGGAAGACCGTGCAATTCGGATATAAATAAAATATTTCACTGCTGATTGCCGATGATGATGTAGTTCGATGTTATTGGAATTCAGGTCTTTCTAAATAAATGGATTATCCAAAACAAAAACAGGAACCTGTGATTAGCGCGTTCAACTAAACATTTCATTTTTTAATATTAAAATACATAAAGATATTATATTAAAGTATCCAGTAAAACAAAATTGAAAGTTAGCTTAATATTAAGTCACTTTTATAGCGTCGAATATCGATGAAATCACCAATTTACGTATAGTTTTATACGAGTACGTGTGACTTGGATAAATGCCAAGATATCTTTGTGAATTTTGAACCTACCACACACGATCGTACCTTGCACGTGTTGTTGGTTTCTATAGTAAATTCTATAACAAAAAACTTCAATATTTTATCAACATTATATTTGAAAGTATCTATATATGTAAAAGGAGTTATATATAAAAGTTTATTTAGAAATGTTGCCCACTCTTACCTTTATTACAAAATGAAAGGCAAACCGTGACAATCGGCATTAGCATTACGAGTAAGTAATACGAGTACCGTTATAAAATTATTATTAAAATTGAGCATTATATACTCTCTCTATACGAACAAATGATTAACAGAACAATTTTAATGGTACTTTAATTTATTTTATTTAACTATATATTTATGTAAACGTTCATACTTATTTTGCAACAAATTATATTCAGAACGATCTCACAATGTTCATATACAATCTCAATGTTTTTTTTTAATAAACCTGCATTCATTTGTTTCTTTTGTGGCTTAGTACACGACTAACCGCTTAATCCTAAAAAAGCAATTAGTTATAGGAGTATAATGTAGATATTATACTCATTTGACTTCCGTAATAGGATTATAATTTGTATAATCTAATACAAGTTATACGCGTATGTACAGGCTGTATATGATTAAATCAGACATTAATATATTAACAAGCCATTACTGGCACGTTTGTCGCAACCAACATCTTGATTTATGTATAGCAGGCAATTAATTTTTGTATGATAAGCAATATATATGTATTTCAGTTAAAAATTATTTTACCAAATTATTTTTTATATCTCGTGAATAATATAATATTCGGAATAAATTGAAATTTAAATAAATATAGGTAGATTAATGTCATAAATACTTGTAATTCAAAATGTTTACAGGTGCCCATAGCCGATGGTCACACCTTGACCATGTCACTTACTATTACTGAATATAAAGACACAATTTACTAATAAATTATTAATTTACTAACATACTATAAATCTGGCTAAAAGAAGGGTAATGGATTCAAATAAAAATACGGGTGAAATCCCAGAGATATTAAATAAGGTGCGATATTGTTTTCAATGCCATAGGTGAAAGAAGATTATATAATTAATTTACTTTATAAAGTGAAAAGCTCTCGTATTTAAAAATGCATTTAGAAACACACATTCTACGTAAAGCACCGAAAAAGTTTCAAGTTAAACAAATACTTGACTCCAGTATTTCGACTCCATTTCGAAATCCTTTATTTAACAAAACTTTGTTTCACTGATACCTGGGGTGCAAAATTTTAACTAAGTTTTACTGACATTTTGATATCGATACCCAAGTTTATTCACAGCAGTTTCACGTTTTTTATCTTTAAAAAAATAGAAATATGTATGACTATGTTTTAATTTACACTTCGAATTTTAATTTCGATTACCTTCGTTCCCTCTACTGCAGTGTAAAAACCAAGTGATTTTTTATTAAAGACTCGTCGCTACAATATCCACGTTTTATTCTTAAAACATAGAAAAATCAGTCAAATGCAAGTCGGACTTGCATACCGAGGGTTCCGTATCTGTATTAATTATAGATTTGTATGTCAACGAGAAAAAGTTGTAAAAGTTGACACACTTAAGTTTGCTAACGCATGTAATCATTTTGTATGAAATTAACTACAATTATAAGTTTGTAATGATTTTTTTTCTATAAAATATATATAATTTTTCACTAATTATTTATTATTGTCAACGTCAGAAGTATATTTTTATAATATGTATATATATTAAGTACATTTATATATATCAATATTTATCAGCTGTGATACCTTTTCATATTCTATTTAAAAGAAAATTATGATCAATTAACATATTAAGGAATTATCGTGATTTCTACAAACTTTGTTGGTTCGGTTTATATGTCAAAGTCATTTATTATTAATAGATGTTTTAACATTGTTCCGCTGATAATTGGAAAACTTTGTAGCAGTATGTACGCTTGTTCTGCACCCAATTAATAATTAATTTAACTTTCATCAGGGTATATATTTAGGTAACTTTATTATTACAACAATTTGGAGTATATACGACTGACTTCAAATTGATCTACGTATGAAAAATCTGGACTTATAAAAACTAGAACATAGTGAAGAGGATGATAAGAGCATGGGAAAGCTACACTGGGTTCTAATAAATTATTTCTACTATGATTGTGATTATTATATGATTGTTTTGTTCCAAAACTTTTATATATACAGATGACCTAAAATTGAGTAAAGTTATAGACACTGTACAAGATTGAATGATGCTTCAAAAAGATCTTGATGAACTTCTCAATTGGTGTCGGCACAATAAAATGGATCTCAATCCAAATAAGTGTTTTTTTGTAAGGTATTATCGGAAAAGAAATATCATCTCATTTCAATATAGTATTGCACAAAATAAGATTAAAGAACTTGAGCAAATCCGCGATCTGGGTGTATTATTTGATAAAAAATTAACATTTGTACCTCATATTGACCAAATAGTAAACCGGGGCTCAAAACTACTAGGGTTCGTATTAAGGAACATTAAAGGTTTACGTGATAACAGAGTCCGGATACTGCTGTACACATCTCTTGTTCGCAGCATCTTAGAATACTGTTCAGTAGTATGGAGACCTCACTTTGCAAGCCATTCTCTGGTAATAGAACGAATACAAAAAAGATTCTTACGGTACCTATTATTCTCGAACGGAATTTAAAAAAAGATACTACCTTCTTATTGTCAGCAATTAAATCATTTCCGAATAATTTCCTTAGAAGAACGTAGAAGGCGGTTAGATATATTTTTTGTCTCTAAAATTTTTACCAACGGAATTGACTGCCCTCAGCTACTCAATAAGTTTAATATACGTGTACCAGCGAGGTTTCCCCGTAATATAATAACCCTCCTTTATCCCCCACCCCGGAAAACAGTGTTTGGATCTAACTCTCCTGTTCCTAGTCTTTGCAAGTTGGTTAATGAGTACAGTGACCTATTTGACATTAATGCTGACTCAACTAGCAAGATTCGATTAATATTGAACACCAAAACCCAAACATGCTAAAAATATATTAAATTAAACATTTTTTTTTTAATTTCTTTTTTGTTCTGTGATGTTTTCTACGCTTAGGAGTTTATTTTCGGTGTAACATAGCAAGATGTATCTACCTGTAAGTGTTTGTTACATTTAGTCTTAGTTCCATGTACTATGTATCTTTTTTGTATGTATTGATGTAAACAAATGTTGGTGGATCAATAAATAAATAAAAAAAAAAAAATTGTATAAATAGAAGTAAAGTAAAAAATAATTATTAGAAGTCAGTGCAGCTTTTGCTAATCGGCCTTCGCCGTCGGAGACCAAGGGGTAGAAGAAGGCAGTACGCGCATCTCCTCTCCAGACAAGCTTTTGCTAATCGGGCTAGACCCATTGAAATACCTAATAAAAAAACACTTAAGCTACTATGAGCATTAAAATACAACAGAAAGTTGTTATAATTATCCTATACCAGAATGTAGGTGCTTTAAATAATGTTTCATACATTACTGACTATATATTGTACGAAAGGCATTTCTCTTTTTCAATATTCACATTGAGCAATATATCAGTGAATCTCCCAAAGGATTTTTGGCGTTAGTCACGTACAAACATATTATACACTTTGAAGATTATTTCTTTTCCTAATATAAAGTTCATATTATAACCAATAGTGCTTGGTATATTTTGAAGAAATAATTACCTACTATAAAAGAGAGATATAAATTTATTAAGTAATAGGTAAGTAAGTTATTTTTTTATCAAGTTACAATTTATAAAAAAATATATTGGGTATTAAATATGGTTTCGTGATTGTTGTTCGTTTTAACAAGTCAATAACAGAAATCTTATAATAATAGTGTTAGCGTCCTCGAGTAAAAAAGGGTAGATTTAGGTGAAAAAGACTTTAAAATCAGAGGGATTGTGTAAATCGGGGACAGTTGCTTGTAGACGATACCCCTATCGGAAGGAAGCTCGTGTGTAATATTGTTATTGGGTGATACATATCACTTATTACAATTACACGGAATCTCTTTCCGAATACGTTAGAAACATATAGACGGTATGTATTTTATCGTGTTTTTTAAAAAAAAACGCCAACCGCTTCCGATTTCTAACAATAGTATTTCAAATAAGAACTTAGCAATGCTTGTACTCACACTTCATAAATTATCGTACAGAAACTTAAGGGTAATTTGTTGGTTGTAGCAATATTTATTCCAGTGGTAAACACACGTATAAGTTGTCAAGTTCGCGAAATTTATTGTGCATCAAGAAAAATAAATCATTCACGCTACAGATATATTAGCGTCGTATGAGCTCTTGTTTTAGAAGGTCATAGCACCTGGAGGCTGGATAACATTTGAATATTTATTTGAAGAATGATTTTATAAATAAACATTTATATGCTGGTTCATCTCATCTCATTTAAAATATTTATTGAGCGGAGAGCTCTACTGGAGACTTTTTCTTCTGGACACTCTTTGTCATCAATAGTTCCCAATCCCAAACGGTTTGACCGATTGAGATGAAAATTTGCAAACATAGAGACATGACCACGTAGATGGTTTTAAGCGAAAAAAAAATTCTAAAAGTTCCAAAATTCATTTCTCGCTTCATGTGAACACTACCGAGATTTTGCGGCCCGGAAATTTTCCTAATAAAAAGACTACAGTAATAAAAAGACATTTCCTAATAAAAAGACTAGAATAAAATGTTTTTTTCTTTTTTAGTATTTTCTAACTTATTTCTTACATACTCGTATCTAGCAAATACAGCAATTCGGTTCAAAATAGAAGGTAGAAACATTTCAAGATTAAAAAAAAATATTTACATGCAAAATTGAACGCATCAGGCACACCGCAAGCTTGCATGTCGGGTTGAAAGCAATCCACACAGACAGTTGTTTGACTCGATTCAATAGAAATCAATAAATTCAATAGCCCAGACTAAATATTACTAGAAAACAATGGCGTTTAGAAATTGAAAACCGATGGAAAATACATTCAGGGGCTTGCAATCACATGCCGTGATAAGCAATTGTGGTGCAATTTCCTTACTTTGAAGCTAATGTAAGTGGAATGGAATGCTTAGTATTTTCCATTAGATAAAGTAGATATGAATAATTGTTTGAATTGATCGATTTGTACTATTAATTTTCTTTAAAATAAACTATTTCTATATTACACTGGTAATATATAATTTATTTTTGTTTTTTTTAAGCTCCACTAATGGAACCTGGGAACCTTATGATAAGTTACCCCGTTGCCATTAAGAGACTTTCATTCGAGTCATACGCTCACAAACTTAAGTTTGTATATTGTTTATAAATAGTACTTCAGAGGTGTAGGTCACTACAACCCTGAAATTAATATGGAACTCTCGGTAAGCGAGTCTGATTAGCACTTGAGCATTTTTATTACGGACAGTGTCAGTTCACGCAGTGGTTGCGGATTCAAACTATATGAAAAAAAAATAATTAGCTAGTTTGATAAGCACGTGCACAAAGCGTAGCTTTAAGTTCTACCATAAACTTCTACATCTAATATCTATAAAATGAATAGAAAATAGAAAACGTGTTATAACTACATTTTATCGGCCTACATGACTGTATAAGGGATATATATCTAGTGTATGAAACAGACAATAAAAGCAGTGGAATTGTGTCAAACGGCGGACCGCCAGCCGCCGTTGAGTAACCACCTGCTATCTCCAGTGGTACGAGCCTTCCTAGTAACTCAGATATTGCAAATATTTTATCCTAAAGTATTTGTGAATATCACCTGCGCCCTGAGGCGCTGCCACGAGACCGCGACGCCAGTCGTCGCTCACACCGAGCTTGCGATAGACGTCACCTCTATCGATGGCTACCAGAGGACGCAGGACCGCGCCGGGACCACCGCGCATCCGCCCACTGCCACCACCACCGAGGGAAGAGCTAGCTCTCCCTCGCGATCTAAAGAGAGGACCGCCGACAGGGAGCTGCCGCCAACGCCGCGCTCCGCTACAACCCACAACACCGACAAGATGTCGGTATTGAACACCGACATGGCTGAAATAGCCAAAATCCAAGGAAACCTATCCCAGGCACTCATGGCACACATTGCCACGTTCCTGCGCGATAGAAGTCAACAGATAGACACCACACAGGACACCGAGATGAGGGACCAATCGGAAAAGACTCATATAAGAAGGCCCAGAGCTGAGGACGATGTCGCCGCAGTCAAGGAAATACCTAAGAGGGTCTGCAACCCTCGCGACCCACGCATTCGCCCGGACACTCAACCGGGCGCAAGCACAGCCGGACTTACATTCGCCGGCGCACTAGCTGCGGGAGCCAGCAGCACCATGCCTGCCACACCTGCACCAACCACGACCGCCACACCGACTCCTCCACCAGCCAAACCAAGACTTCCTCCGCTCATCGTGGAGGACCTTCCGAACTGGACAGCGCACTTCAACAAATTGAAGGATTTACTGGGCCACGCGCCTAATGCACGTCCTCTCGGTAAGGGCATCAGATTCACGCCGGGCTCCACCGATGAGTACCGGGTAGTACAGAGATATCTACATGAATTAAAAAAGGAAGAACAATTATCATGGTTCTCCTACGCCTTCCCTTCCGACTTAAGCAAGAAGGTCGCCATTAGAGGGCTCCCGGCATCAACCACTCCTGAAGACATCATCAAGGCCCTGGCAGAGAAGGGTTTCCAGCCTGAATTCGTGAGGCCTATCAGAGCCAGGATGGGGCGGCCTGGCTGCATTTTCTACGCCATACTGACCAACTCGCCCGACCTACTGCCCGCCATCTACGAGGTGAAGGAACTTCTCTACATGTCGGGCATAACCATAGAGGCCTGGCGTGGGAAGAAAGGCCCAGCCCAATGCCACCGATGCCAAGCGTTCCGGCACTCGAGTCACGGGTGCCATCGGCGTAAGGCCTGCGTGAGGTGCGGGGAAGAGCACTTTGTGCGGGACTGTCCTCGCCCTAAAGAAGAACCCGCGACAGGCTCGAACTGCGGCGGGCCACACCATGCCAACCACACCGCATGCCCGCAATTCCGAAAAGAGGCCAGGAACAAGAGGGCCGGCACCGTCGCCCTGACTATCGCCAACACGAGGCCAACTAGGCCTGCTCAGGCTACAGTAAACACAGTAGCCGCTGAAGCCACCGCTGCCTCTCTCATGGCGCCCGCCAACCCGCCGACAGAGAGAGACATTAGACACAAGAAGCGGGGAAAAGGGAAAAGATCTCGCAGAGATGACCCTCTTCCCCCTGCTGAGAAATCGACGCCTTCGGCGGTCACAGGACCAGCCGCGACTATCCACGCCAACACTACCACTACCAACTCAGAACACTGAACGCAACAACACCGTCTTAAGCCGAGCTATCGACACCCTCCAGGAGGTACTAATCGCCCTGAGGGAAGGTCGAGACCCGGTCAAGACGGTCTTAGAGGGAATGATGCAACTTATTAATGGACAAGCTACAGCTTATATTTTGGAACGCCGCGGGTCTTAAGAACAAGATGCAACTCCTGCGAATGACATTGAGGGACCAGAACATCGACCTGGCCCTCATCAGCGAAACCCACCTCCGCTCAACGGACAGCGTCAACCTGCCGGGCTACCACATCCTACGCCTAGACGCACAGCAAGACAATCTTCATCGCAGCCTGCTGGTGGCTGTGCGAAGATCAATTGTACACACTCAAATTACTGGACCCAACACGACATCATTCCTGTCTCTCGGCGTAGAGCTGCAACTGGGAGGTAAAACTCTACATGTCTACGCCATCTATCGCCCATGTAACCTCTCTCTGGTGACAGACGAGGTCAGAGCACTACTACATCAAGTGCACCCTACCATCGCCGCCGGAGACTGGAATGCCAAACATCCAGCTTGGCACGGTCGCAGTATCCTATCACCGCCGGAGTACCACAGGGGAGCATCTGGTCGCCTCTGCTGTACTCCATCTACACCGACGACATCCCAGTTTCCACCGAGGCCACACTAGCGCTATATGCAGATGACATAGCGCTAGTAACCACGTCACTCAACGCCACACACGCCGCAGAGAAGTTGCAGCGAGCTCTCGACCTCCTGCCGCCATGGTTGGCCGAATGGAGACTCACATTGAACACCAGCAAAACACAAAACATCATCTTCAGCAAAAGAATCTACGAACCGCCTCCAATCATCATCACAGGACAACGCATTCCGTGGCTGAGAGAGGTCATGTATTTGGGAGTCAAACTTGACTCCAGATTGAAAATGAAACCGCAAGTCGACAAAGCCACGAACGCAGCAAAGGCGGCCCTCCACATCATCGGGCCGCTTCTCCGATCCCGCCTTCCGCTGCGGATCAAATCGCAGCTGTACAAGACCTACGTTAGGGCTCACCTAACGTACGCCGCGCCGGCGTGGTACGCGCTGGCCAGCATTGGACTTCGTAAGAAGATGCAAGTCGTGCAAAACATCGCACTTCGCCGTGTTACCCAGGCTCCATTCTGCGTGAGGAATGCAACTCTGCATAGAGACCTCCGCATGGAGAGCCTGGAGAGTGCGCGTTCCGCCGAGCCGACGCCTCCAGCCACTCACACCTCATCAACATAGCACCACTACACACACGCCCTCCAGATGCCCGCAACACTCCCCGAGACCTAATCCCCATTTCCGACTCCTGAGCGCTGACAGTGGTCGCTGGTCGCCTAGCCGGGCCTCCCTTAGGGCACCCAAGGGTCTCACCTGGCTGGATTGACCGCCCCTTCAGCACACGCTCATCCCTCTACTACCTTTTCCCTTTTCCCTTTTTGGTGAAAAAGCGTTGTGGATTCGTGCTGAGAGCGACTTATGTGAATTAATAAAAAAATACACAATAAAAAATATATATAATAGGTTTAATAGTTAATATTAAAATTCGATAATGTAAATTTTATAGATACCTCCTCCTTTTTTTTCATTCCTAACATTGAAAACTCCCTGGAGTTCGCTCCAACCCTAAAGCCGTGCCCATATTAATGGGCACCGACAGACACTGACGGTCAAAGGGCCCAGCTCTGGTACCGTCACCCCACTCCCTCCCCACGTGGTAGAGAGAGTGAGAAGAAAACATCGAGGTGTCAAACGGCCACAGTTGCTTGAAGGCGGAAGCCCTGATTGGAAGGTATCTTTTTTTTACATTCTTAATAGATAAAAAATCTCTTGCCAAACTCGTGAGTTTGTAGGCAAGAATCTATCAAGAATCTAATGTGTAGCATTGTTTTTGAGTGATACATGCCACTTATTGTAATTACGTGGAACCTCTGTCCGAGTACATTGGAAACATATAGACAGTATGTGTTTATATCGTGTTTTTTTAAAAACGTTAACCGCTTCCGTTTTCTAACACTAGATATTTTTTCGCTTAACAAATGTAAATATTATTCTTATAAAACGTTGACAAATATTTAGTATTTAGTACCAACAATAAGCCAGCAGGTACAAACATATGTCCGTAATGAAATATCATAATGATTAATTAGGCGTTTATGTTAATTCAGAACAATACAAAATACACGTGTGAATTATCTAATGCAAGCCCTTGTTATTAGCTGATAAATGCCTCATAATCATAAATTATTACGATCTGCAATATATGTACATACTAGTGGACCCGGACGCGGCTACGCCCGTTTCAACTATACGAATAATTATTAAATATATTTATGAAATTATTTTTAGTTTTCAATAGAGAGATGCGTTAAGCAAGCTCATTTTGGGTGACGTTTTCTAACAACAAACTTTGCTAATGGTTGCTTAGCAATGGTCGCTTAGCGACGGTTGTTATTAACATGGCGGAATGAATTGCATGTCAAAATAATAAGTATTTTAATATATTGGTATATATCGATAATATTACAAATATGAGAAAAAAAGTATCCTATGTTCATCCCGAGACCCTCAAGTATCTCTATATGAGTATTTTATCACAATTAAATTAGCTGTTTGGCCCTGATTGCGTAAAAGACAGACAGACAGACAGAGTTACTTTCAAATTTATAATGTAGGTATGGATAACGTTATGTTATATAATCATACATGCATGTATTATTATCGAACTATACAAATGGGCTTCGAGGAATTATGGCATTTTGATGTATGTTTCCAAAAAGGGAAAGAAAAGATCGCATTTAGTTGCACAAGATACGGAAAGATTCTCTCTCCATTTCGGTAAACAGTGTTGAAGCAACGCCCACAAGCCTTATTTAAGCGCAGTGCTATAAAATGTACGTTGCATGGAAAATTTACCTTTTGAGGAGTGATTTAATTTTTGTTTTTTATATTACAATCCTGATGATATTTAGCACAATCCCTCCAGCCATATTTTCAAATTAGGGAACCAAATTATTTATTAGTGATGAAACATCGACAAAAGTAAAAAAATGTTATTAGTTAATCATTTTTAGCCTTTCAGCCATAACATAATTGGAATCTTCAGAAAAAACACGTTGTTTTGTACAGGTTTATTTATTTTTTAATAATGCTACACGATGAAAAATATGCGGTAAAAAGTGATGACTTACTAATCTATTTTTAACGTTTATTGAAAGAAGTAGTTGAAGTTATCTTAGTTGATAAAGAGTTTTTTTTTAATAAATTATATTAATATAATTACTATCCGATCGATTCATTGATTTAGCATTCGAATACTTAATTTTCATATATCATAAATTTATTTTGCACAAAGCTTTGTGAATGTATCGTACAATATACTTACGTACCCTATAGATGAACACAATCAAAAAGAGCTTTTAAAAGGAAAAGGTCTTACAAAAATAGCAATTAGGTACAAAACAATGAAACAAAGAATGCTTTGTATCGAATCAAATAGAATAGTGTGTATCGATAGTAAGTTTTTATTCTGAACTTTGCAACGCCAATATCTAGATCGGGCACCAATTCAATGAAATACAATAAATTACTGTAGAAACAGGTCAAACTCAAAACATATCGATATATCGACACTTTCCTGCACGGCCTAAATAGAAAGCTTTCGTCTATTGAAACAAGAAACAACATAGGTAATGTGTGTTCAGTTTGCGCGGATTACGCTGAGGTATGCATTTGTGTAAATAATTACGAAAAATATAATACGATTTACGGTTTAAGAATTCATTTATTCTCATATAGAATTTACAATTCACTTACTGAGAATATACTTGTATATATTACAATATCTTATTGCCGTCCAGCGTAGCTTACAAATATATTTTGGTTACTTATAAACATGAAACAACACAAAAAACAACCCAAAAGAAAAATTACAACAATTAGTAAATAATAATTTGCTTTGGGGGTAGTTCAACATGTCAACTCATAAACATGTTTGAGCAAATATATAAATATATATAATTTCAGAAATAAACTTTTAAAAATTAGATCGTCAATAAAAAAATCAAACAATTAATATATGAATTCTTCTACACCGGAAATCAAAATCAAATCAGTTTCACGCTGTATACCGCACACAGCAGGATAGGCAGGGGAACATAGTGCTAAGAAATTCCTTTCTCCACTCTCCACCAATACTTTCGAGACATTGCGTGTTGAGTGGCGGAACCAAACGTAGGGCTTATTGTTTTGGTGCCACAGCGAAGAAATGAAAGTATTAATAAATAATAATTCATTCACTTTATTGGGGAAATCACATTACAGTGACAGCCTGTATACCCTGCGCCACAACGGCCTCGTTACGGAACGCTTAAAGATAATAATAATAAATCTTTAAGATTATAATTCAAGCGATACGGAATAGAATAGTATTTAGGGTAAATGTAGCATTCTAATTGAAGTAATAAAATCGGTGCAGTAGTTATTGAGTTTATTCATTACAAACATTCATACATTCTTTATATTAGTACTAATACTCTATAGCTCGACTTGACCACGTACTTTTAATATATTTTCCAACCGGAATACCTTTGGAAGCAGTATAACCTTAAAATCCCTATACAATGGTGGTGATAATTTATCTACTTCGACCTCCGTCAATTGTCGAATTTTGTTGTCACCCGTCGCAAAATCGATTGTGCTAGGATCCTTATATGTATGAATATATGTATATATTTTTTTCTGTTCATGCTATATTCCGCATAAAGTAGGGTATGCCGAGAGAACCTGGGATACTGAGTAGAATGTCATCAAATTCCATAGAAGACTCACCAAGTATGGAGGGAATTGAAATAATACCTTGGAATATTTTAAGGAGAGAGAGCAGGCTTGATGTATTTGGCCGCAATTGATAACTCTGAATACGCGTCTATAGGAGGCATGATAGTATGTCGTCATTATTTAAAAATACAACAACGGAGTGTCTTAACACTAGGTTCCGTCTGCCGACCCTGCTGTGTGCGAGATACAGTAGCTGATTTGTTATTTTTCCTATGCTTTAAAATGGAGAAAGGTACCAATCGGATTATGTTGTTCAGGTGGAAAAGTTGTTTATCATTTACGATTCCAGATTTGACAACGAATTGACATTTGACTTTTTATATATTTATTTATATTTGATGAGACTACTTATATTTTGATTTAGATTGAGACTATTTATATTTGATGTCTAAGACATATCTGTAATTTGGATGATTAAGTTATAGATTAGAAATGTTTATTTATATTTAAATTATATTATTACGATAAAAATACTTTAATTAATTACTATAAAATTATGATTAATATGATATCTTAATAATAAGAAATATATGTATAGAATTATTACCATAACTATTTATTTAAGGCCAGTAGTAAAGGCAATTGATATTTGTCTATGGGTAAAGCTTTAAATAGTGGGTTCGAGAAGGATGGGTCTCTTTCCCTCTGGTTTGAAGCTACGTGATCTGTCATTATAAAGTTAAGTATCAAGCTGTTATTTTTTCCAAATATCAGCTAAATATATGTAGTTATTCGCTAGATAAATAAATAAATTGTAAACTAATTCTTTTGTTATAATTTTGTGGTTAATTTTCGTTTTCACTAGTAAATATAATAAATTTATGAATTTTTTACTTCAACAAACTTAATTTCATTTATTTATAACTAAATTCGTAAATATAGATGCACAGAAAAATGCAATCCAGAATAGCGTCGAAATAGTTACAGAAAAAGTATCAAAAAGTAGTAATCCAGTTTCAAGGAAAAAATAGAAGATCAAGAACAAAGACTTAATTTGTTAGAGAAACAGGCACGGAAAAGAAATATAGTGTTCTTTGGCATGGAAGATAATGAGAAATCTTATTTTGATATGGAGAATAAAATTATTAACTTTATAAACGATTATTTCTTACTTAACCTTAACTGTAATGATATACAAGAGGTAAGACGAGTAGGCAAAAAATCTGAGAAGCCCCGACCAATTACAGTCACCTTTGTGACACTTAGCACCAAAATCAAGATAATGAAACAGAAAATGGTTTTAAAAAACACTAACTATTATATAAAAGAAGACTACCCCACACATGTATTAGAGAAGAGAAGAATGTTTCAAGAACAACTAAAAGTAGAGAGAGAAAAAGGTAATAACGTAATTATTAAATACGACAAAATTATCATACTTAATAAACCTGAAGCAAAAGACACCAGGAAGAGGCACCTTTCTACCTCACCACAGCACAATGAAAATACTAGTAATAGAAACATACCACGTAACAGTGAAGTTTCCAAGAAAAATAAAACCTTTTTGACATGCTCTGCATTTCAAAGATCAGAAGGTACGACTAAACAGACTATACTTAATTATTTATCGAATAAAAATGATAAAATTCAAGAAAGGAATAATATATAGCCACCGACCACCGACACTTCTCTCATGCAAAAAATATACAAAACAGAAACCAACGCACACTGATTTATATCCTCCAAGCCGGTTGGTCACCGAGGAGGATTACGACCACTACCTTCCAAAGGAGATGCACCAGTCAAACCAGCTCTACATATCCATCTATAATGTTAGGTCACTATCTTCACAAGAACGAAAAAAATTGCTGGATAGTAGATGGACAAAGATGGTGACGTTACCGGAATGGATATATACGACCCAGGACCGAAAGAGGTGGCAATCCTTGGAAGAGGCCTTTACCTAAGGGGGGTTCCTAATGAACAATCCAAAATAATAATCTGACAAATTCCACAAGCCGAAGTAATACAAATTGATCGATAAAGTTAATGTAGGTACCTAAGAATTGCCTATATTCCTCTCTTCGTATTTCTATTCCTCTCTCACTCCGTTTCGATTTTGGTTTCTGTTGCCATGGCAGCTGTGTTAACAACGTATTTGCAAAGGTTTTGCTAATTTTGTAATTTTTATAAAATTTCTGCAAATAATGAGTGATATTAATGTAAAATGAACATTTTGTGGTGAAGCTATTTTGCAAAATAGAATCAAATTTACATTAGGAAAATTACAGAAATGTATCAATATTTTAGAACATCACCAGACCGAACCGGTTCTCCGAATGTCACGAACAACATACGATAATCTAGAACTTTTCATTGAATCATCATTAGATAAAGTATATCACGCACATTATTATAAATTATTTACATCTATAAAAATACCAGCCGACTTTCAGTGTTTAAAACAACAGCAAAATTTAGTGGAAAATGAGAAGGCATCATAAATTACAGGAAATGGCCACGAATCACAAGCTCCTGTTTCTAGAGAGTGCTCAGAGTCACATTTTCCTGTTTCTGGAGAGTTCTCCAAATCTCATGCTAATGTTAATTTTACTTCTACTGAGTCTGTTGGTATATTGAGAGTAAGTGCTAATATGACTTCATATAGTAAATAAAATTAAAAATATTTGAGACCAGTCGTGGCGCAGGAGCACAGAGTGTGACTGTAAAACCAACTGGTCGTGGGTTCAATCTCCATTGCAGGAGATGAAATATTTATTTAAATTTATATTTCCTTTTCTTACGCCCTGCTGTCGAGGCAAAACAGCGACGTTAAGTGCTGCTACTCAACACTCAATGCCTTCAAAATTTGGCAGAAACTTAATTGGATTGTGTGTCATCTTTTAAATTTGTACTGTTTGTGTATTTTGTAGTCTGTTTGTTTCCTTAATAAAAATATAAATAAATAAATAAATATCTGACGCGCTCGAGTATGTCCATGGAACAGTTTTTTTTTACATTTTTTAAAATCTATAGCCCGCCGGTCAAACGATATGTATTATACGTGACATTTTTTTCTTGTTATCATCTAATGTAATTAATAAATGTCAACATGGTTTTCAGAAAGATAAAAGTACTAATACCTTATTAACAAGGTTTACAGACGAAATTAACACCTTTTTAGCAGAGAAAAAGTTTGTCGTGGCCGTATTTTATGACTTCAAAAAAGCCTTCGATACTTTGGAAACGGAAACCCTATTAAATGGAATGGACGAATGTGGAGTGGGACGGCCGCTGAACCAGTGGTTCCGCGACTATCTCACAGCACGCTCTTTTCGTGTGAAAGTGGGTGACGCGCTCAGTGAGACGACTGAAGTGGGGTGCGGTGTGCCGCAGGGGTCGGTGTGTGGACCAGTATGCTACTTGCTGCATGTAAATAGCTTATGCAACGTAATTAAAAATTGTTCATCCTACATGTTTGCAGATGATTTATGTACTCTGCGCGCGGGCACCAACCTTGCTGAGACGTGTCACTTAGTCCAAAGTGATATGGACGCAGTTGTCAAGTGGTCGCATGACAACGGCATTATTCTAAATTCCGACAAAACTAATTTTCTTATAATTCATTCACCTTACCTGTGTCCTACGGAGTCGGCTCCGAATATGTATACACATAGTTTTGCACCTTTCCATAATAACCTTATTAATTGTCAATGTAAACCTATTGCAAAAGTAGATTGTGTAACTTACCTGGGTGTTAAAGTCGACGAGAACCTCTCCTGGGTCTATCATATCGACTATCTTTGTAATAAATTAAGATTGCTACTCAGCAAATTTTATAATTTAAGTTTTAAAGTTCCAGCTGATACACTAAAATGCTTGTATTTTGCATTGGTAGATTCAATATTGGCCTACGCTCTCGATTGATATGGTCTTGCTTTTAAAACACATATTATTAGGCTTGAAGCGTTACAGCTAAGATTTTTAAAACTTCTAGTAAATAAAAAAACAAAACAAAATTGTAAAGGTAATTATTCCAAATTATTTAAAATTTGTAAAATACTCCCGTTAACTTTAAAACATAAATATCTTTTGGCCATTAATAACCATAGCAATCGGGAGCTGGGCCTTAAATTAGTCGATAATGAGTATGGCACGCGGTCTATGTCCGCAGGCAAATTCGAGGTTCCTAGGGTGCACAACTATTATGGTGACAGAACCCTAAGAAAACGTGTACCCTATGTGCTTAATGGTTTGCCTGAGGACATACGCCGCGAGCCAAACTTAAGGAAGTTTAAAATTAAACTTAGGGAGTATTTTTTGTCAACTGTTAATTGAACAGTTGACAGAAAATACCTCTTAGTTTAATTTTGATCTAATATTAATGTAATTTTAATTTAAATCATATGTATAGAGACTCGAGATCCTGCAGTCAAACTCGCAAAGAGTTTTGCAGGACACAGTTTAAGTTTTTGTATGCATTGTTAAATGGTGGCTAGATAGTACTAAAAGCGCAGATCTTGACAATATTCCTCCTATTTTTATTAAAACTTCTGCTATGTCTATATGTAAACCTTTGACCATGTTGTTTAATAAATGCCTAAAAGAGTCCCATATTATATGCCCAGCTTTATGGAAATCAGCTAGAATTACACCAATACATAAAGGAGGCTTAAAAAAAGATGTAGTTAATTATCGACCAATTTCAATCCTATCAACACTATCCAAGGTTCTAGAGAGACTGGTGCGTAATGACGTCTATCCACTGTTGCATAAAGCTATTCTTCCAGAGCAACATGGTTTCGTTCGTAAACGATCTACTATCACTAATCTGTTTATTTATACTTCTAAACTGTTTGAAAATATTGATGCTAATGCTCAAACGGATAGCATCTACACAGATTTTCTGAAGGCGTTCGATAGAGTAGATCATAGGATACTCTTAGAAAAACTGGCTTTCAACGGTATTCGTGGCAATCTTTGGAGATGGTTTAAATCTTACGTAACAAACAGAACACAAAGGGTTGTCATTAATGGATATGAGTCAGGTACGGTTATTATAACGTCTGGGGTGCCCCAGGGATCGATCCTTGGTCCTCTGTTATTCATCCTATTCATTAACGACATCCATATGTGCTTCCAGCATTGTGATTTTTTGCTATATGCAGATGATCTAAAAATTTTCCGCACAATAACTAATTTTAATGACCATCTGGATTTTCAGGAGGACCTGAATAGATTTAATAATTACTGCATTGCTAACAAACTACAGCTAAGTTTTGACATGTGTAAAATTATTACCTTTACTAGAAAACAAACGTCTAGTACCTATAATTATTCCATAGGTGGCCATAACCTTAGTAGGGTACAAACCATTCGTGACCTTGGAGTCACATTAGATACTAAGCTGACACTGGATGCACATGTTGATAACATATGTAGTAAAGCCTACAAGATGTATGGGTTTGTCATGCGAGCTAGTAATGACTTCGTCCGTCCAAATACATACCTACATCTCTATAAGACCTTGATCCGTTCACAATTGGAGCATGGTGTGTGTATTTGGGATCCGTTATATAACAAATACTCAGACTGCCTGGAGAGAGTGCAAAAGAAGTTCTTGCGTTGCATGCACTATAAATCCTGTCGTAATTATAAACCATACTATCAATTGCTGCAGAAATATAATCTTTTAGAGTTAAAGTCTAGGAGAATACAAATGCAATCTATGTTTTTATATGACATTTGCCATAACAGATACGATTGCTCTGATATTGTGAATAGTATAAGCTATGGAGTGCCTACTAGATCATATAGGCGGGCCTGTCGTTCCACCCATCATCTTTTTGCCACACGAACGACTCGTACTAATGCAGGCCTACGTGCACCTATTCAGCACACATTAAATTCCTACAACAGCAACTTTAGCCTTATCGACATTTTTGCAAATATTGTAAGCGTTTACAAAAGATTGCTATTTGAGGAACTGTACTCGTATGATGACACTTAATAAATTGTACAGAATTATAATGTACAATCGACTCTCAACTTTTAAAACTTATTTACTATATCTATGGTAAACGATGTGGATTTCACAATTATTATATGTATAAATTATATTATATATAAATTATGTTATTGTGATATTGTTAGTTTACCTCAATAAATCAAAAAAAAAAAGAAAAAGACTGTAACTTGACTTTTATTAGACCAGTGAAGTAATTTGACCAATAACGCGGAGGCTTATGCCTTGAGTAGAGTCGTGACGTGTGAGGGTGGAGTTCGATTTTAAAATAAGGAGGAAGTTGACGATCGTAGAATGATTCTTCTGATGTTTTGACGATTGTGGAATGATTTAGTCGTCTGATGTTTTGGAGAAAGGAAGGACGAGTGACGAGTGTCACAAATCTGCTTCGTTATTCCTGCTTGCATTAACCCACAATGGAGCCTACATGTCCAATAAGAGTCATTTGCGAGCAATCTCCTACATATATATATATCTCTTGGTGATGCTATTGTTGTCGATGGCAACGTAAATAATGTAAAAAAATGAACATTTTGCTGGTCTCTTATATTGGAAGCCCGCAGTACATGCACGAGTACGCAAATCAGATACAATATCGTATATTAGACAATATTACTTATTACAAAAAAATTGCAAAATAAATTAATAACATAAGCTGGGAGTACCTCCACGCAGTGAAGGCGGTAATGGTACTGTACCGGCTAAAACTTACATTTATCACGCTTTCTGGCTTATATATACCTTTTGTAGTCTAGGTATTCGTTTGATTTGACAAGGTAGCCTACCCGGTAACGCAGGGGAGCAGCCATCAAATTCCTATATTTCTTGACCCAAGCGTCATTGTGACAAAAAGTATTATGCCTAGAACAAAAAAATCAGGCATTTCTCAGAACTCAAAAGACTCTAGATGAAGCGAGCTAGATCTAAGGAAAACGAACAAGAACATCAAGTATGCTTAGCCCCAAGACGAGAATCTCTGTTTTTGGAAACAGCTACGCAAGGGAAAGATAGATTAGCTGCTGATCGAAGCCGTACCGCTGTTTTTGCGCCTCAGAAACAGTGAGCCAGCGTAAAGTTGACCTTGAACGTCACGTTATATCACGAGTCTGAGACATTTACTCAGCGTAAAGAACGTTTTACAGCTGACCGTCAACTTCATGTTATTTCTAGTGAGTCTGAAACTTTTTCTCAGCATGAAGGAAGATTAATTCAGGAACGAAATTGACATGCGAGAAGTAGGGCCATTAAAAGCGAAGAGGAACACCAAAGACGTCTAGAATCATCAAAGGAACGCTATCTACAGAGAAGTCAAAATCGAGGCGAATTTTCGGCGCTTACACAATGATCGCATCTATCATATTTTAATTAGGATGTCGATTCTGTAATGGTCAACTTCGCCTTGAACTGTTGACCCATTTTTTGTCGCACGAGTCACGCGGCGAGTTTTGCGCGTACGCCGGTGCTGGTCGGACTGAACCGACTAACTACCGCGACGGCGAATGCACGTTCCTTTTGCGCTTCTCGCTAATCCCGTTAACCAATTATTGTACTGTGTTGTAAATAAACTTTAATAGTATACAGATATCGTGGACTTGTTATTTCAGTTCTAAATAATAGTTTTACTTAATAGCATACCATATAAAACTATAATTCCTTTTTCTGATGGTTTATTAGATGAGGCCTCCCTAATGGATCCTTGATATGGAGTAATAAAGAAAAAAGCAGATTTTCTTATACACGTTCTATTAACTATGTCAATTATTCAAATATTTAGTTTTGTTTGAATAATTTTGACGAAATCATCAGCTTTTGAAATCATTATTAAATGGAGATCATGAATATTTCTATCATTTCCTAGAAAATATCCGGACGTATAATAATGCTTTCCGATGACATCTTTTGGGGTGAAATAAAAAACACATGGTCATTTCATACCAACTTTTAAGGATGCAGTCCACGTTTAAGAAATCAACATTTAAAGTCGGCTTTAATTTTGAACTGCAAAATATGTCAAATGATGTAAATCCCTATGTTACAAGTTTCAAAGCAGCATTGGATACAACTCCACCTGGACAAAATACTAATTATAAGTTTGTTATCAGTGCTGATAGACGCCCTATTATGAAATATCGCAGCAGGCATAATGCACCTACTGCCAATGAAGTTGCTGTAGTTCTTGTTGATCAACAATGTGACAAATGAGACCATATTCTGTCAAGGTGAAGATGGGTATAATTTTTCTTTATACCACGTTGATCCTATCACTCGAGAACCAAACAATAACAAGAGAATGTCTTCTCTTCAATTTTACTCTTACCGGCTACAGGTCCTAAGTAACCATGTCAAGTATTTCCATCGTTTTCGTGGCCTATTTAACCAATTCATAGTAGATATGTTGCTATGACTGTATTGGTGCTTGAAAATTTTACATTCGATTGTTGAAATTTTCGTTATAATACAGTTGCTAATCGATTTTGTATTCAAAGTATTCTGAGAAATGTTGATATAACGTGTTTACATCGCCGAGATCATGACATGGATTATACGTCTGTCTGGCTTCCCTTTCCCTCACGTATCTGACAGCAGTAAGGTCAAAGTCTAGGCTCTATTCCCACCCTGCTCTATGCAGTATCAACCTGCCTAAAAATAATCAAATGAATTGTAATTTTCAATACATTTAGTACATAAATTTTTTTGATTACAGGTCCAAATAAGAAAATTATCTCTGCAATGAATGATTTCGGGATGACAATAATTGAATTAGAATTTGATTGACAATTTAATTTTATATTTCTTGTTTTTTTTTCTCGAATGTGTGGAAAGTAATCAATTCACCAGTGAAGATCAAAGGTAAGAAAAACATAGATTTGGAAAGTGCGAGGCATAGAATTAAGTTCTAAACGTAATTCTTCTATGTATCTTAGATAAGACTACTTTAAGGACAGAATTAATCCAATTCTGATAATGTTTAGTTCACAAACCTTCAAATTCTAGCCAGTAGCGGCGTTAGGGTAGGGCGAGCCTGGGCGCCCAGGGGCGCCGGATATAAAGGGCGCCGTAGACGCGTAGGGCGTCCGGTTTATGTTTTGAATTTTATTAAAGATTCCGGTTTATGTTTTAAATTTTATTAAAGATCGCAACTTACAAGAACTATTATCATATGTATGGATAGCATTGCGTATATTATAGACTATAAAAATTAAAAACCCGATGTCCATAAATCCAACGATGTCGGGGGCACTGCTAGTTATTAATATAAAGATGAAAGTTAAAGAACTGATTTAATAGATGTTTTTCTTCTTAAATTATTAATTTATTCAAATAAATAAAAGATTTTCAAAGAGCAAAAATAAATTTTGTTAAAATGTCAATAGTAAACTGTAAAATGTATATTTTTTGTTACAAAAAACCTTTACGCTTTGCTACTTTGTTTGTAGAAAAACTATTCGTCTTTGAAATCTAAAAGAGTACTCTTAGCACTTCGTTGTTAATTCATTTAAATACTCGAAAGAAATGTCCATTAGGACTCCATTTAAGTAAATATTTCTATTGTTTTAAAAAAGATTTTTTATAATTTCAATTGAAAAATGTTTACGAAAACCTTTCAAGGTTCTTACCTAAGTTTACGATGACATCGTGACATCTGCTACTCTGGGTACAATTTTTTTTTTGGTCACGTTGTATCCCGCATACAGCAGAATGCGCAGAGGGAATTTATTGTTAAGATTTTTCAATTTTTTTCCGTTGCCATTTTTTGCCAAAATTCTAGAGGCATTGCGTGTTGAGTGGGGGAATTCAACGCCACGCTTTGCCTCACACCAGGCCGAAGAAATATTTTCCTTCATAACTGTAGGTCCACAGGAAGTATCCTATAGGTTTTGACTACGCGTCTAATAAATACAACAAAATTTACAATTAATAATTAAGTTCCAGTAATAAAAAGCAACAAAATCGGTGCAAGAATGCTCGTATCTTTTGATTGTGTGGACTTAGAGGCTTGATTTCTTCTGTGCTCCAAAGGAACTATAAGGGCTCTGTTTTAACCTTTAAAATACGGCACCCTAAAAAACAATATATTAAAATACTTCTGAAAATATTTGTATTTAGTTCTAAGTTTTCAACAAAATTCTTTGTGAATAACAAACAAATAATGTCCTTGAATATTTCTCAGAGCTTTCTCGCTTTTATGAAATATAGTTGTGTGAAGGCCTACAACCGGATTACAGTAAATGAAGACGATATTATAAAGACGGCGAGAACTACACCGTTTGGGTTATACGAATTTCCATTTATGACATTCCGGTTGCGCAATGCAAGTCAAACTTTCCAGAGGTTCGTAGATGAAATGACGAGAGGTCTAGACTTCTGTTTCCCATACATAGACGATTTTTTAATTTTTTCAAGGTCGGAGCACGAAGAGCACCTCCGCCAAATATTCTCCAGAATGCAAGACTATGGCATGCTGATAAATACATCAAAATGTAAATTCGGTATGTCAGAAGTTACATTCTTAGGATACCATATATCTCAGCATGGTACGAAGCCTCTGGAAAGTAAGGTGGAATCTATTAAAGAGTTCCCTCTTCCCAAAACAGCAAAGCAACTGAGGAGATTTTTAGGGATGATTAATTATTACAGGAGATTTATTCCCCATGCCATGAAAAGATAAAATATTAACTTATAGAATAAGCTTTTTATTTATATTACTAATAGCCGTCCGCAACTTCGCTTTAGTGGATTTTATGACCATTTTCATAGTACTTTTTCTTTTTACTACCCGTTATCGCTGTAATTTAGTGCTAATATTTCAAGACATTGCTTATGTTGTGTTGTTGTGTACTCAATGCCGCGCTTTACCTTACGGAAGCGGAAGCGGAAAATAGTAAACAATATAAATATGTATAATCATTCCCCCGAGTACAAATTGAACTTCCAACTATCCCGATTACAAAGTGGGAACTCTGCCACAATATTTTCAGTATTTTAATAATTTGTATTTGTCAATGAAAACTGCCTAACATAGTATGTAAGTTTTACTAAGGAGCATTTCACTTTTCTTAAGCTTTAGTTGCACTTATATGGTTCTTCGTCAGGCGTTTTGATCTTTAATTCATTTAGGTCAATGGTAAGTGACAATCACGGCAAACAAATTTTGCTAAAAAGACATTCCATTATTTCTTATACTTTAACTGGACTACTGTTGTACCATTAGGTGTTCCTACTGCAAATTCAAATGTAGTCTAAATCCTATCCAGATCTAAAATCAATACAACAAAAAAGTTTCTTTCAAATTCATTTAGTACATAGTTCAAATGTATGTGTAGTACAAACAGACGGCAAAAATTACAAAGCCGTAGGACCCACCCACCACTTTCCGCCACTCCGCCACCGCCGAATATTGCGTGTTGAGTGGCAGAACTCGCTCTTTCCTCGACACCACAGCGAAGAAATAAAAATATTAAATATTTCATTTCCTGGAATAAGAATCGAACCCACAACCTGTCGCGTCTACAACCCACGACTGGCCTCTTAATTACACAAATTGAATGATTTATAATATCTTCTATTTAAATAATATTCACTTATTACTTAAACTTAGTAGACATAAAGGAAGGTTCAACAGATTACATTCCTATGCAAATTGTCGACGAATATCGTATGGACGTCGTCTAAACGACGATCTGAATTCTATTTGATTCTTTAATAGAAATTCTGGGTTCTCATGTGAAATTGCATATCTTATATTTATTCTATTGGTAAGATACACTTCATTCCTGAGTACATTTTTTTATCTACATTTTTAGACCATCATCCTGGGATACAGCAGTGTAGGCTCACTCTGTTCTAGAGACATCATCATATTTATTTTTTATTTATTACAGGTGCCATTATCTTATATGTTTAGGTAACAATATAAGTCTAAGATATTTTGGGGCGTATTGTAATATTTTATCAATTTTCTTCGTAATTTCATACTTTGAAACGATTTCTTTGTGAAATGATAACAAAATTGTACACAATTATCTTAAAGAAGAATAAATAAATGATATTATGGCAACTCCTTAGCTTCCTTAACTGAATCATAGCACTAAAACTAATTGGCATGCCGTTGGGTTCATCACCGACGATAGGCTTGCCGTTTGTCGTTCAATAACTGTATCGAACCATCTTTATACTCCACACAATCATTTTGGATTTACGCCAAAATCACATATTTCGAACATGTTTCCAGTAAAATCTTAATGCATACTGTACGCTAATTATTATTATTGTTATAATATATGCATAGTACTATTATTTTATATACAACATTTTAAAAAAACAGAATACAAAATGAATTGGTAAATGTGATTAGTATGTATTCGTAGTATAATTGTATTAAAATTAATTTATAATTAATATTTTGTTAAATTAAATTGAAGATAGTGTTAGTCTACAACTTAAGTACAAATTAATTTGCAAAATACAAATAGAAACGAGCAATTACGATTAAGTAAGTTCGCTGACGTCGAAGCTTTCGAGGAACACCTAATAAAGAGAATAAACTAAAGAATTTAAAGACTTTACACATATCTATACATTATATTTAATTACGCCGTTGGTAAAACACAGCAAATATTGAATATGTCATTCTTGCTACCTGAAAAAAAGAAACATTTTTATGAGCAAATCGAAAGGAAGAAACTTATTTAATTCCCTCGTGTAAGAATCAAATCCACAGCCATCGTCTTTAAATTTAGATACTGTCCTATGCGCCACTATGGTGCCACCTTCAGACTGTGTCGTCCGAATGTAATCTATTCGTAATAATTTACATAAATAAAAATTCTATTTCTAATTTTTTATCCACTTATTTATAAACATTTTATGTTCAACAGCCAAGGGCATAGGGGTCGGGGTGTTCAGTCCAGAACAGTTTGGTGCCCAGAATATTTGCCAACGAAGAATGAGACCTAAATATAAAAAATACATTAGACAAAGATCACTTCCAAACTAAAATCGAGGCCCATGAAAGGATTCAAAACCTAGAATATATCTCTAGATATAGCCATACTGATATCGATTGGCATTTTCCCCAGACTAATCGGGAAAGCAAACAAATGACTTGACTGAAAACTTCCAAATACAAATAAAAACGAGCAATATACAATAAGTAGGTTTATTTTCGTCTATTTGGAGAAAGTTCTAGAAAATAAATGTGTATATTTATGGCTGTGTACGAGTACATAAACGGGAGTGTGATTTTTACAAATACTTACAGAAACAAACGTCGAATATGATAGATCTTGTATTCCAAAAGCTTTAAGTATGAGAGGTTTTTGAGCTTGCGCACATCCAATAAGAATCATGCATCTTATGTCATTATGAGTAGGCTCCATTTCACATACATGCCAACCGCAATAAAACATTGCATTAGACAGCAACGATGCCTATAGGAGAAGAGTATGAAATATTATATATCTTTTATATCTACAAATACTTAAAAGAAACGATGAAAATATACAGACCTGATACGTGATTTCTCCTGCATTCCAAAGATTCAAAGCTAGCAAAAAGAAAAGGGACCCAACAAATGTATAAGTCATGAAAGCGTTCGTCAAGTTCATATGAGGGGAAAGCTGAAAGTTGGCAAGATATTTCAGTTTCACGAATAACTTTAATTCTTTGTTTTAGAAGTTTATGCTTACCGCTAGACGAAGCAGAAGCAAAACTGCGACTGCCGAACTCTCACAAACTTGCAGCGACATTATGATTCCGAAAATACGGTGTATTTCCTCCGCTAGACTGAACAACAAAAACAAATAATAGTAAAAATAAAAACCTATTTAATAATATAATACCATATCAAAAACTATTTCTAATAAAATTCTCACAACATTAATTTTTGATGCAAGAGAATCCCACGTAAGCACTGCAGTTTCAATATTCTCGCTGCAGACTGATTATTCATAATTTTTAAGTTATTGTAAAAATTTCTTCTTATTCTGTCGTAATAATTGCACAGTGTAACAAATTTGTAAGCCATTATAATGAGATGGACGATCGGCATGCAGTCGGCTGCGATCATTGGAAGCATCATATATAGCCAAGTCATGTAAAAGAAGACACGAAACGTACTGGCCATGAAGGAATTATCGTAGTACGAGGGAAAGTACGTGACCACTGTATAAAATGGTGTTCCTGAAAGTTTTAAAACTATATTGTATCTACTAATATATTTGTAAAAAAATATACATACCTACATATATTGTTTTATTATTTTTTTTATTTTATTTAAATACTAACAATTATAGGGTGATTTATACAGAGAAAACAAATTCCATCAGCCTATTTAATAACCTGACAAAGCTTATATTTTACACACTTAAAATAATATTTTCAATATGATCATTAAGATTCATCAATATGATAGTAAAATATATTTTATGAAACTACGTAGGGCTTGAACAAATTGAATTACCTTCGACAATCACTTTTCTTAAGCTCTCTATCCCATAAGAGATTAAAGATAAATAAACAGTTAACACATATAAGCCGATGCCCCACAGAACTTTGTTTTGTTGCCTTTTCATAACATGTTCTTCTTCAATATCACTCATCACTAAAGCCATTTCATTGTTTAATTTAATTATAGAAGATTTGTAATAAAATATAAGAAACATTTTAATTAAAATAATATCATGGATAGCGGAGAACATGACAGCAGATTTCCCTTCCACTTCTGGAAAATCTCCAAATAATGCTGCTAAGTTCTCGAGGAAAATCATAATAAAGTAAACGCTAAATGAGATTAAAGTATAAATTCTATAAATTTTACTTTCTTTCACTCCGTTACATAAAAAGTCGCCGGCTCCTGCGTAATAAACATACTTGCAAAAAAACGTCAGCAAGTGCTTGGTGCTGGGAGACATTTTAGATACTTTAATCAAGACAAATGGGTATAATTCTCTATTATATTTCTATCGCAGCCGACAACTTAGCGCGTTATAATAAAATGTAAAAGTCAAGTTTTCTTTTAATAAAAGTTATGAAGCACCAGAAACTTCTTCTAATTAACAATTTACTGTTAATGAATGTTGTTGAGTGAGTTATTATAGCGAACTTTGAAGTTTTGTTTCTATACCACATATTAAATAATTTATTATTGATACTCCTATTATTATTCAACTGATAATAATTGGGAAAGTTTCGTAGCATACATATGTATGTGTGTATACTCGGTGGTTAATCAATCATTTTAATTAATACCAAAGAATCTTACGGCATATGATCGTAAAGTTATGTAATATGTACGATAATTATATTTTCCACAATTTATATTCTAAACCGACATTTTTTTGTAATATTCTGATCATTGACATATGTTAATTAATATTTCAATGTAAACGTTAACTAAAATTCAACTAACTTTGAAGAAAATTTATGCAACATATGAAACAAATTCATCTGTTTTAATAACGCTGTCACCGAATAAAATCTTTCCGAGCCTTGCTTGATATATAATTCAGAAAATTACGCTTCGTGTGATCCCATATTAACATGTCTCAAAAAATTCGAGCTTCAGGATCTTTCCTTCCAAAAAAGGACAAAGGATTTCCTAAGAAAAGTTCAATTCAATAATAATGAATAAGTATTTTTGAGTATTATAGTTAACTGGTCGTCGTCAGCAACGTTGTTTGCGTAGATTTTAAGACGTTAAATGGATAATCTTATCCCGATTACCCCGATATCAATTCTCTCGCTGGAAAATTAAGAAATATTCTCTTATTACTAAGAGAATATTTCTTAATTTTCCAGATTACTCTTGTATAAGAATCCACTTCCTATTCCTCCTCCCATTCCATACCTAAATTCATTCAATTTTCCAGAACCATGGAAGGAGGCCGTGGTCGTCGTTCTCAGGTATATTCTCCACAGCTCGCCTCGATACCGAAACTTATATGGGAGAAAAAATTTGTACGCAAACAATTCCACACATTATGCTTATCAAAAAGAAAAGTAAATATTTTCTCGATATGTGCATGCATATTACAAAAAGGTAGTTTAAAAAATAACGGAAGTACAAGTAACATATAAAAAAAATAAAATAAAAATAAAGGAATTAAAAATAAATAAATAAATAAAAAACTAGAAAAAAAAAAGAGTATATTAATATATACAAAAAAAACACCTGTACTCCGAACTAGAGTAGTTATGAAAATACCAATAAGAAATTCTATATAGAAGCTATAATTTAATGATTATAGTTACCTAATATAAATAAAAATAGAAAGTAACAAGTAATATGTATAAAATAGAAAAGTAATAAATAAGCAACTAAATATAAGTATAATTGTAAGGAATAAGTTAAAGAAATTCTGTAAAGAAAAGATAAGAAAACTTGGTATAAAACCACTTGTGTAAAAAAAAAAGGATATAAATAAATAAACAGATCAAAATTTTTACGTAAAGAAATGTAAGCTAAATGTAAGCAATAAGTTAAGATAATATTGTAGAAAAAAGAACTAGGCAACCTATCTTAAACACCACTTGTGTCAAATAAAAGAGAATTTAAAAATAAATTAAAAATAGAAAATGGCTCTGGTCACGCTAGAGGATCAGTGGGTCTTATAAAAAAAAACTACCTAAATCCTCCACTCTATCGTGGTGTCGTCGACAAATGTCAAGGACAGCAGTGAGGATGTTATAAACAAGATCCGCACTGATGTCGAGGCCAAGTCGAGAGGCATCAGGGTGGATCGGGTTAGGAAAGCCAAAGACCAGATGGTCGTCATAGGGTGCACGAGCAGGGACGACCTCGAAAAGGTAAAGGCAAAGCTCAAAACAGGACAACCAGAGCGGCCCAGCAACCAGCATGAGAGCCACATCGTACTGCAGGTGTCGCCAAAGGTCTAGCAGGCGCTGATGGAGACGGGGAGAGTCCACATAAACCTGCAAAGGGTAGTAGTAAAGGACCAGTCTCCCCTGATCCAGTGTTCGCGGTGCCTGGGCTACGGGCATGGCAAGAAGCTATGCACCGATACCATAGACAAGTTTAGTCACTGTACAGGACCGCACTTAATGATAGATTATCCGATAAGGCTGCCGTCGAGGAGACCCCATATGTAATAATAGCACAACAGCAACACTGGAACACAGCGATGATAATAGTTTTGACGAGAACTGCCCAGTGAGGAAAAAATGGGACAGAATAGCAAGATCGTCTGTAAACGTGGAAACGGAAGATGAGCGCACTCCATCCCAGGATAAAGTTTATAGGGTTCTTCAAGCTAACCTCCAACGATCAAAGGAATAAAGTAGACCTCGTAGAACAAACTGCAAATTAGAGTAATAGAAAGTGCAAATTAAAGTAGATTAGTAGAACAAATTAGCGAAACAAATTAAGTACATCCCTCGTAGCGAACGCACACGACTACGGCTCCCTAGACCTCGAAAATAAGTAAACTTGAACGGAAAAATTCATATCTCGAGATTTACTGGTGCTAGAAAAGTGAAAGTGATACCAAAAGTTGCGCGAAAGTTCACCTTTCAGAGAGTATTAGTTTAGTGACTTTTGGTGAAGCGCGAGTGAATAAAAACATCAAAAAACTTTTAAATTTTAGTGAAAAAGGACACTTTTTAGCATTAAAAATTAAATTAAAAATAGTTACAGTTGGTTTAAAGACATGCCTGACCACACGGGGTTCTCTGTGAAAATCTGAGTGTTGGACGCGAAGTGAGCGGGGTTTTCCCAGGAAAACTCCCGAAAAAACACGTGGTATTTAATAAAAGTGCGTGCGGCGCCGTTTTTTGAGCGGTACCCTCCCTTTTTTATTTCTCCCCTTGGTGTGTCTAGTGACCCCCCACGTCTTCAGAAAATCTGGGATTTTTATCCCTACGCACCCCGGAGATATCAGTGTTTTTGTAAAAACCACGTGGCGGCTAGTTTTTGAACGGAGACTCGGAGAGAAACGCCCAGGGTTTCAATCAACGCGGCTGGACTCCCCATTGAAGAATCTGCACGAAGAAAGAAAATCCGACATCTACAACGCAAGTAATTCCGAAAAAACTAAAAGAAAATAGGAATCATTCAGGAGCCATACGTCAGTGCTGAGGGTAACGTGAAACTGGGCACAAGGTTCAGGATTATACAGAAAACAGCAAAACGTATCAAGCCAGTTAAGAGTGCGGTGGTTGTTTGGGACTGATGCCGCGTGATGGTGCTACTTTGGCTGCGCGCATGCGCGGGACATCTGACAACGGAGCTTGCAATAGCGCGGTGCGCGGGGTGCGCCTATCATTCTATTTGCTTATGTTGCGTCGCTGTTACACCGAAGTTTATTCAAGTCAAAGTATTCTTAGACCTCTTCACTGGTACTTCGGCACTGGTTCTTACAAGTTTAAACAAGGAAAACTGAAGATTGAGATAAAATTTGGCCTATCTATTTCGCGAGGGGCGTCTGGATCCTTTAAAGATGGAAGATATAGATATAGTTATTGAAAAGCCAGGATCAAGACGTGTTTATGTGACACTTGCTACAGACACAAGAAAAACTTTTGCTCACAGAAAAAGAAAATTAGCTTTACAGCTCGTACTGTTCCGCATCTTAATCTTTCCCCACAAACAATTCGCGAAGAAGACATAGCTGCCTGCGATCACCTAATAGATTTAAAAAACAAGCTCATCTACGAATCAGCCACACCTCAAATTCTAATTGATCAAAATAATTGGAATTTCCTACTCGCAGAAGATGTTCGTATACGACCAAAGAATCAATCAATCGCTTCACTCACAACTCTGGTGGGTGCTCCATTGTGCGCACAATAGAATATTGGGTCAGAGAATCCACTTCGTCAATCAAGTAACCGCTTATGAAGATAGAATGGATGAACAACTGAGAGATTATTATCTCTTATCATTAATCCGCGTCGGCCAGACTCTGACCCAGAAATAAAAGCTGAAAACATTTTAAAGAAAAATACACATCGCTTACAAGATGGGCACATTGAAATAGCACTTTTATGGAAATCAGAGAATTTATGGAAATCGGCTTTGAAGAGGTTCATATCAATAGAAAAAAAACTGAATTGAAAAGAAGATACTCAGAACAAATGGAATCACTCGTACAGAAGGGCTACGCTGAGATGGCACTTAAAAGAAGCTCCCCAAGCAAAACATGGTATATGCCACACTTCGACGTTCAAAACCCAGCTAAACCAGAGAAGCTTCGCATTGTACACGACTTCCTTTTAACTGGACCAGACCTTCTTTAGTCGCTTCCTGGAGTCATGATGAGATTTCGCCGCCGAGATGCTTTCGCTGTATCAGCTGACATAGCCGAAATGTTACCAAGTCAAAGTAAGACCTCAAGATAGGGATGCCCTTCGCTACCTGTGGAGAGGACACCGGCGGCAGGTAACCCCTGAAGAGTATCGCATGAGGTTGATTATATTTGGAGCTACCAGTTCACCATGCACTGCAGTCTTTGCTAAAGACTAGAACGCGAGAAGATACATTGACAAACATCCAGAAGCAGTAGAAACTATCATCCATAACCATTATATGGATGACTATCTAGATAGTTTTCGAAGTATAGAAGAAGCTTCGAGGAAGGTCCGAAATATCTACAGCGAAGCATGTTTTAAGCTCCGCAAATACTCCGAATATAGTAAAAGAACTTGAAACTCAATCAGATATGACAAAAGCTATTAGTCTGGGTACTAAAGAGGAACTTGGGTTTAATGTGGAGACCATCGACAGATGAATTGCGCTTCAATTTAAAATAAGCAAAATTACCGACCACTATTAAACAAATCGACTCCTACGAGAGAAGCTTTAAAAATAATTATGTCGCTCTATGACCCACTCGATTTCGCTTCACCCGTTACTATTCGTTCTAAAGAAATTCTTCAAGAGTCATGATGTAGAACTATAGATTGGGATCAACATCTAGATGAAGATCTTTTCAAACAGTGGGCAGAATAGATGCTACACCTTTAGAAATTGAAAAATGTCAGCTTACCTCGGTGCTACTTTGGTTATAGTGATGCAACATCTGTACAACTACATATATTAAGCGACGCCAGTCAAACAGCCTACGCAGCAGCTTCTTATTGTAGGGTGGTTACTCCTGATGGTAAAGATCATGTCAACATGTTCATGGCTAAAGCAAAAATAGCCCCGCCTAAGATTATATCAATTCCTCGCTTAGAATTACAAGCAGCCGTCAAGGGAGTTCGCATAGCAGAAGCATGCATAAAAACCGGCTAGCTCCAAAGGTCATTCATTTAACGTGACGCTTTGTTATCTTTTCTATGATCTATCTAGGCATTCCATCTATATAGTCGTGCATTTGTTCTATTTTTTATCAAATTATAGTATTATTTATATCTAATTATAAAATAATTCAAGTAAGTTTTCAAATATAAGTTTGATAATATATTACCAATATGACAAAAGATGTTGATGTTGCTATACAGCGGCTTAAAAAATTAAAGGGGTCAATGACAGCTAAACTTACACAATTCCAAGCGTATTTAGAAATAGCCAAGGGCTATAAACCTACTCTTAGTGACCTTCATTCCATTGAATAACAGCAAAGGCGATAAAATTATGGGCTTCCGCGAATGAGCTTCCGCGGTTCATCAGGCAGTCGGCATCTGTCAACATCTTCAAGCACCGTCTTAAAGAATATTACCCGTCATTGTAGTCTATGTACATATTTTACTGATATTATGTATATTACTTTATTTATATATGTATGTTTGTATGTATATAAGTGTTTATTGAATATATATATATGTATGATATATAACAAAAATATCTTTGTGCACCGTTGTCCGCCAACTATGGTCTCCTATTATTAGTTTTTGTAAATAAAAGGTTGCCTGTAAGAGATCATTTACCCCTTGCGCTATGTTTATCTATTATAATTGTCATGTATAATTATCTTTGTGCAATAAAGTATTTTTGATTTGATTTGAAAGGCTGGAGCGAATTAAAAAGATGTTTAATGAATTCGACACGACAGTCACCGCAGTTAGCGACGCCAGTCAAACAGCCTACGCAGCAGCTGCTTATTGGAGGGTGGTTACTCCTGATGGTAAAGTTCATGTCAACATGGTCATGGCTAAAACAAAAGTAGCCCCGCTTAATGTTATATCAATTCCTCGCTAAGAATTACAAGCCGTCAAAGGAGTTCGCATAGCAGAAGCTGTCATAAAAGAGCATCGCCAGAATGTAAAATCTTTTGGACATTATTTACAATTACGCAACAAAATAGCGGACTTATACCTGTTCATAAGAGAGGAGTGAACATACGAAATATTTTTGTTCATCCAGAATTAAACACACAGGATTCGTCCTTGGGTAATGATTGCTCGCTGGCTAATAATCCGATGTGGTTCTTCGCGTGTCCTCTGTCATGCAGAGGCCACAGTGTGAGGAACCGAAGGGCGCGCGTGGTGTGTACTCACCCTACCGCCACGCAGGTACAGTGATGTGCCAGCGCCGATATCGAAACTCCACTCTTGGTTGCGGTCATATCTCGTAATCAGGTGTGGAACCGCGGCCCTTGCCTTTACCGGCCGGGCTGCGAGGAAGAAAACCTCTATAAAAAATTACCCCAACCCAAGCGGTGAAGCAGCGCGGGGGTTCATGGCTGATGGGGAGATCAGTCGCTACTGCTGGTCCCGCCAGGGTACCGGCCGACACCGGTGGCGTAATAGGCTTATCCAAGTACAGGGGGCACTGCTCGGATGAACCATTTTTCCCCCACACTCGTGGGATCAATATGGAAAACTTTAACACAAACCCAAATTGATGATGTGGTGGGGCCCGAGGAGGGCGGAGGGATGTGACGTGGCCCGAGATGGGCGGAGTAGAAGGTTTTGCGCCTGTCTGAAAATCTTCACCGAGAACATTTTAAAGAAGTATTTTGCCGTTTAAGTAAGCACGGTATTACGATAAATACAGAGAAATGCATATATGGCCAGTCTGAAATAGATTTCCTCGGTTACAGAATTTCGCTAGAAGGTATAACTCCATTACCAAGCAGAGTAAAGGCAATTGACGAGTATCCCCTACCGAAGACAATTCGTGATATAAAAAAATTCCTAGGGATGCTCAATTTTTATCGCACAAGCATCTCGCACGCAGCTACACATCAAGCGCCGTTAAATAAATTCATGTGTGGCCGAACTTCAAAGAGAGACAATCGCACAATCGAGTGGAACGACGTAACTAGAGAAGTTTTCAATCAGTGCAAGAATAGCTTAAAAAGAGCCATTGCACTGATTCCACCCTCTCCGCACGCACCGCTATCGATAATGACAGACGCATCTCAAACATGCGTCGGAGCCGTTTTACAGCAACAATTAAATAACAAATGGAAACCTATTGCTTTTTTCTCCAAAGCTCTATCTCAAGCTCAACAAGCATACAGCACCTACGATAGAGCTGTTGGCAATTTATATGGCGATATGTCATTTCCAAAATTATTGTGAAGGACATGAAATTATTGTGTACACAGAACACAAGCCATTAACTTAACTTATTTTCATGTGCAATAAAGTATTATTATTATTATTAACTTACATGTTCAAACAAAAACCTATCCTATTTTATGTTTAGTCCAGTGGCAACATTAAGTTGTTAGTTTGTTCCTACAATGGCTGTTCTATGTATGATGTACAAAATGTGATTGTTTAAATAAATATATATAAAAAGACAATTATTTGTCAAGATAATTATTCATCATTCATTCAGTATCTTAACAGATATCACCGAGACGACTAAGAGAATTAGACTACATATCTCAATTTACATCCGAAATTCAACACGTGTCCGGAGCGGAAAATGCAGTAGCTGACGCATTATCCCGCGTATCGCAGATTAATTGTCCAAGTAAAATAGAATGGAGCGACATTGCGACTCAACAAATAGCTGACCCAGAATTGAAAAAACTTTTACAAAATGATAAGTAGAAATGGACGAAAATCACCTTACCATGCAACAATAAATTATACTGCGAAGTGTCAACAAGTGCAATTCGACCGTATGTACCGCGAGTATTTCGAAATGAAATATTCAGTACATTACATGACGTAACGCACCCAGGCGTCAGAGCGACGAGAAAGATGTTAACGTGTCATTATTTCTGGCCTGGAATGAATAAAGACGCAAGTACGTGGGCGAAACAATGTGTATCTTGTCAAAAAGCGAAAATCCCGCGTCACAATAATTCGACACTCATGCAGTTCCTCGAATCTGAACGATTTGAACATATTCACGTGTGGATCTCAAGACTCGGATGGATATCCGATTAAGGATAACGACAGATCAAGGACGTCAATTTGAGTCAAATCTTTTCTCATCCTTGTCAAAACAATTAAACCTGTAGTTCGATTTGTTTTTTAAACATATTTCATTTTTGTTATTTTATATTTATTTTTTTCACATTTTTTTTCCAAAGGGGGAGAGTATTGTAGGAGTATTGCACAAGTATTATTATATTCTTTATAAACACGCTAAATCAGCGCCCTGAATTTATTCGCTACAAATGCAATTGTGAAATCATGTTGCACCATTGTTTTGTAGCGTATAAATAACCAAATTAAATATACAATAAATGAGTTCAATATTAAGTCTCGTATCATTAGCATCACCCCGATGCTATAGCCCACAAAGTAATAAACCTAACGTCTTTTTCCAATAGACATGTATAACAATATATCTGTACGAACCTCCCACGGGACGAACGGCACGGGTCACGTAGTAGAATTGTTTTTCGACGAACCCAACATTACCTCTCACTTTGAGAGGAAAACTTTATACCCTATTCCTTACAGAGGCATTATTTCAACAAATTTCTCAAAGTGCGATAACGTGTCTGAAGATACAAAAAGTTTGAAGGAGGTACCTACGTCGTGTTGATGATTAGAACAATAAATACAATGAAATATTCCCACAAGTATAACCCGTGACTTCGGAACTGCTTTTAGATTTATTTTGGTCCTTATCATATCATAAAAAAAGACATTACGGGATTTTTTTTCATTTATACAAGTCTAATGTCAAAACGGTTTCCAACGCCAATAACGATAATACGAATCGTAATTAATACAAGTTATTTTTTTTAGCTTTCCTCTGTATCCCGCATGTAGTAAGGCAGAGGGAACCTTGTGTTAAGATACTCGGCTCCCCATTCTCAGATGAATTCTGGAAGCGTTGCATGATGAATAACGGAACTCAACGACGCCCTTTGCCTAGACACCAGAGCAAAAATATTTCATTTCCTCGATTGGCAATCGAACCCATAACCTGTCACGTTCACAGGATATGCCCCTATATACACATTTATATTGCAAATAAAATAGTTTTAATACTATTTGCTGGTGCGTGTAATGAACAGGTATCAAACAATATAGTTGCGTATCCATTAACGTAACGTCGCTGTCCATTCAAAAGGAAATACACGCTCCGATACACTGCACTTACAATTATTATGCTTAAGAGGATTAGTGTATACGCAATACTTAGGGTTATTAATCATAATTCTCATTATGTTATATCTATAAAAAAATGAGGCCAGGATTTTTATAAAAAAAAATCTGCTTCACGTCGTATCCCGCATATGCAGGGTAGGCAGAGGGAACCTGTTATTAAGACACTCCCCCACTTTCCGCCGAACTTTGGAGTTTGGATTTTTGACATTTCCATGTCTATACAATTTAGAAATTGCTATATTTGTAAAAGCCAACAAATATCTTTTTCCAGCTTTAGCTGAATCTAGAAGCCGCACAATAAACCTTACGTCTCAATATATAAATTTACTATGTTTGGGTAACTATAACACAGGATTAGCCAAAAAGAGTGTGGCCCCATGTCCTCATGTATCCATAACAATATACCTAAAGTTAATATGTTCGTTGATTTTCTTGCCAATGCCATTCAATTGCCACTTATAAAATTAAAAAAAAAACAATTAACTGAATTTGTAATAGATAAGTGTTATTATTCTGTTTCTGAATTTCTTATCGACGATTTATAGCTTTATCAGATTTTTCTTTTGTAAGCCTTACATAACAAGTTAATATAAAAATTGGAAATGCCTAATGGTAGAATGTATATGGAGACTAAATATTAATAACTACATCTGTACCATACTTTGTACTTACATTTTGATCAAATAAATTATTATATAGGAAATTATTTTTACATTTTGAAATATAAATTATTATAAAAAAATACATTTAAATAAATTTTGGTAAAAGATGGCACAAGTGCCAATTATAAGAATAAAAAGGATGACGGATGACAGGAGGACAAAAGCACTCCCAACACCATGGACAGAGATGTTGCTAATCGAATCCGCAACCGCCGTCGTCAGAAAACGAGTATCGCACTGCGACTTCGACTGCGGGTTCTAGAGGGAGAAATGTCAGAATCGGAAAGGCCGGCTTTAAGAACACGCCGGCGCGCCGACATCCCACCATCGGATGGCTTGGAGCCAGGAGTATCGAGGATTCTCAACAAGATTCCCACTACCGGTGGTAAAGCACCTCGCATGAGTTGGTCTCACCAATTGAATGAGAGTGTCATCCGTGCGTACTATAGGGCTAATTTATATTATTATTATTCCAGCATTGGACGCACAAGACACACTCACAAATCTTAAACACAAATATTGTTCACTTGGCGGTAATAGCGAATAGTTGTTACTTGCCACTACAATCCTAAAAGGAGCCTGTTAAAACTTATGTACGAGTATATGTTTGTTTATCTGGAAAATCATGTTATATAATAAAAAGTACTTTTGTGCAACCTTAAATATGATTGTCGTCAACCGTCGCTATGCGACCATTGTTAAGCAACGATTTGCAGAGTTTGTTATTAGAAAACGTCACCCAAAATGAGCTTGCTTAACGCATCTCTCTATTGAAAACTGAAAATAATTTCATAAGTATATTTAATAAACTATTCGTATAGTTCAAGCGGGCGTAGCCGCGTTCGGGTCCACTAGTATATATATACACGCGAGCGACGCGTAAACGATGTCCTGTCCCCCGTTCTAGCCCCCGGGCGTTGCCTCGAACGGCTCGCACCAGTCCGCAGTCAGCTCCGTTGATGTAATTTTTTGTCAATGTAAATTTGAAGGTAAGTTTCGAATAATTTGCAGTCCTAGTATTTTACAGTTTGTTATTTATTAGTTGTTTTTCTCGTCAGTGTAGAAGTGGATAATAAGAGTCGGGTGACTCCCATTTCCCACAAATGATCACTATTAGCCGCAAGTGATTTTAATGTAATAATAAGGGACTACATTCTTTTTTATTTCTTTCTAGATGCCAAAAGTACGAGTCAGAACAACTGAGAAGGCTTCCTGGTCTTCTAATAACCTTGAAAATGCTTTACAGCCTATTAATAGTGGTTCTTCTATAAGAAATGCTGAAATGGACTTAGCTGAAGGTTACATCTGCGATATGTGCTTTTTTGCTTGATTTTGCTTTGATTCTGTTTGCCCACAGAGTGACCACCATTACCCTCATATCGGTTCAATGGCAGTCAAATCCGTTTTTTTTTAAACATTTATAATTTCCAAAGTTGATTTCCAAAGTGATTGAAACTGATCTCAATTGATAGTTTATTAAGTTAATTATGTTTAAAGGCGGTTGCAATAAATATTTTGTTTAAAATATTTGATTTCTCGCTTAAGTGACTCGCATTACCCTCTTTTACTGTTTGGTGGTTATAGTAGCTGTATTTTAAAATGCAAATAGATTATTCTGAGCTTAAAATAAGTGTTGATTAGATTTCCGACATCGGCTTAACAAAGTAGACTGCATTGTGTACAATTTAACGGCACATTTACTTCCATTAAGGGGCCTGGAAGCCATCTCAATATTGCAAACGGTCACTCTATATTTTGGAATCCAGCCAACTACCGTTACTTATACCGACATATTCCCAATCGTAGTTAACTACCTGTAAATTAATAGTCATAAATAAGTTCTTAGTTTGCAGTTTACTGGACTGGAATTATAGTTTTTTATAAAATCTCTCTTTTTTACCTAAAATTGATGAGAAACGTACAATATATCTATATGTTTCATTATATATCAGAAACACAATTTATATGTTTATATATTTCAATTTATAATTTATATATTTCAAAGATATTGTATTTCAAATTAACAACACGGAAAATGTCCAATTAACAGCTTAGTGTTGGTACTAGCTATGTTGCAGCACATATATGAATATCATAAAAAAAGAATAACGATAAAACGAATCTAAAATAATTATATATTATTTATGTTATATTTTACAGACATTTAAAAACTGAGAATCACCACCCACTTTATTTTACGCTTTAATGTTCTTGAAAAATAAACCTGTAAAATAAAACGATATAGAAATTTCCTTTTAATCATAAAATCTGATAATATTCACTTTGAATTTCAAAAATTTCACCTAATTAGTGGAATCTACTTGCGAATTGAATTATCTTTGCCTTTTAGTAATTTAGAAACTGATTAAAATAATTAAAGCGTCATTGAGACGTCATTGAAGCACGTCTATGTTGACATGAGGATTGTAGGTTTGAATCTCATTCGTAAATATTTGTATTTAATTATACAAATACTGAGGCTGTACAAATAAAGCACGACGTTGGGCTCTACGACCCTGGAGCACAAGAGAAAAAAATATCCTTACTTCTTAATCATCACGAGACTGAAAATTCTGGAAAATCTGGGAATATTACTGAAAAATATAAAAACAATCCTTCCTGCAAGTAATTTTATTCAGGCGAGTCGTGGCGCAGGGGCACAAGCATAGAGGAAATGCAGCGTATTTGGGATATTGAAGGTAACCTGAACCAGCAGGTAACCTGGACCAGCACGAAGGGAATAAGACGTGTGGGTTCGATTTTCGAACGAAATGAACCATATAATATTTTCATATCCTCCTATCCTTATAACGAGACAAACCGCGGCCTTGAAATCGGCCATTCAACACGCAGTATCAAAATTCGGCGAAAAGTATCGAACTGAGGTGACTTAATGGAAACGGAGTGTCTTAACACTAGATTCCTTCTTCCTACCCTACTTTGTGTATAGGCTACAGATTGAGCAAAAAAAAGCTTGTCCAACTCGTATATGTCAATAAAATAAATAAATATATTGTGTTCATAAAATTACATTACTTTAATTGTTTTTCGTGGAATATATATCATTTTAAAGTAACAAATAGAGAAAGCGCACAATAAATATTATTTTAAATGCACCGAGTAGAACAACATATGACTATTTCTTATTTCATGAAGAAAATCAGAGTTTTGTTTGTCAACATGCTGCGAAGCACCACTGGGAAAAGCCATTTTAAAGTTAAATTACTTTAAAGTTTGCCATTTCCGAATGCCCGCTGCCTCTCAGTGGGGAGACGCACCACTTTCTTGATAAAAATATGAATTTCTAGTAACAGTCTCATCTAAAAAATACGTACTTTGTATCAAACTAATATATCAAACGTGATGACACGGAAACAGTTTCGTAGCTGGGGGGACCGAATACAATCTAGAGGCAAATAAAATAAAATTAAGCGAAATATTAATTTGCTATGAGCCTTTGTGGTAGAGTAAGGTGTCAAAAGAGACGAACATTAGAGAAGTAGGTAAACTGTTACGAATAACAATACAAAGACCCTTTAGACTTTAAACAACCAAGGACCACTAGAACTCTTGACTTTTATACACAAACATCAGCTGTCCGATTCTGTGCCTAATATTGTAATTTTTTAACCCTCGGAGTGAGTGTGGCAACATGCGAAAGAAGTTTCTCAAAAAACTTAAATTGATTAAGAACAACTTAAGACCAACAATGTGACCAAATCTAGATTAAATAATCTCGCTATCATGTCAATCGAACATGAAGTAGTTAGTCGATACTATTGATTTTGAAAATGTGATTAATGTATTTGCTAGTCAAAAAGCGCGTAATGTCCATTTTAAAATTTTTGCTATATTTTTTACCAAAATCTAATGTTATCTATATATATATATATATAATATATATTTTTTCTTATTAGATAGGTTGAGGCCAGTCGTGGCGCAAAGGCTTGTAGTGTGACTGTTTGTTAAAATGTGAATCAAAACACGGAATGGGTAGTATTCCGATACAATATACTGTTCCATTTATATTGCCAGCGTATAAAGTGTATGCCGATGTATTATAAATATTATTACATTTTATACTAAGTACAGTAGAAGTTGTTTTGTACTAAGATCTTGTAGGGCATACAATTATTACTTTAGCGATATAGACATTTTTCATAACAATTTGAAACAATTTTCACGTAAAATTATCGACAAAATTCAACTGATGTAAAATCTTAACCTTTTACTTTGTAAAAATCTTTTTTTATTTCTTTTTAGACAATTAAATTCAATTTTAATTGTTAATTAGCAACATATGTAAAAAGTTCATTTCTTTTATATTCACTCCATGTTTCATGTAAAAGTGGAAACTTTATTGGCAAATGTTATATAGTTATGTAGGTTGCTAAAAAGTATTGTAAAAGCTGTTTGTTTCCCAATTTAAAATAAATAAATAAAATAAAAATAAATATAGTTTTTTATTTATTTATTTTTGTGTACACGTACAGAATAAAATAAAACAATTATGAAAAAACTTATGCCTTAGATATAATTAAATTAAGCATAAATAATGTATATTAAAAATGATTCAACTGCTTAGTGGTCAACTTGACCACTACAACAGCACTTAGTTTGACAGGACTCAAACTAAAGAAAATAAAAACCACTAATTGGAATAGTAGCATCTACTGTGACGTTTCGCACCAGCCACGGCCGTACTTGACAGCAGAGTTCCGAAAGTCAATTTTCGATGCATTACATCGGTTAAGCCATCCAGAGATTAAGGCAACTGTCAAACTGATAACACAGCAGTTCGTGTGGCCTGGAATAAAGAAAGACTGCCGAGATTGGGCAAAGAAATGCACAGATTGCCAAATTTCCAATATTTCCCGCCATACCCATTCTCCCACTTCCACTCCGACCTCCAGCTCCCGCGACCCCCGCCTACGCCAGCGGGATACTCCGCCCGCCGCCTCCAGCACTGCCAGCAGTAGCCAGCCCGCCACCGCATCACCTAGCGCAGGTACATTTTCTGATGTACTTAGGGCCCCTGGCCCGGGCCCGACTACAGCACCACCGTCGGCGCCGGCCACCACCTCGGCCGCGCCGCCCCCACCAAAGCCGCGCTTTCCGCCTCTAGTGGTGGAAAAACTCCCCGACTGGGCGCGCCACTTTCGCGCGCTCCGCGATCTCATAGGCCACGCCCCCAACGCACGCCCCTTTGGCCAGGGCGTGCGCTTCTCGCCCGAGTCCGAGGAGGAGTACCGCGTGATTCAACGTTACCTCTCCGACCTCGAAAAATCAGAACGCATCTCGTGGTTCTCGTACGCCCTCCCGGCCGAGAAGAGCAAGAAGGTAGCGATCAGGGGGCTACCTGTAACAACGACGCCTGAGGAAATCATAGACGCACTTCGAGAACGCGGCTTCCAGGCTGAGTTCGCCCGCCCAATCAAGGCGAGGATGGGCCGGCCCGGGTGCATCTTCTACATAATTCTGACCAACACCCCGAACCTAGTACCCGGCATATTCCAAATCACCGAGCTCCTGAACATGCCGGGTATCAAAGTGGAAGCCTGGAGGAGCAAGCGGGGCCCGGCGCAGTGCCATCGCTGCCAGGCGTTTCGGCACTCTAGCCATGGGTGCCACCGCCGCCTGGCGTGCGTGAGGTGCGGGGAAGAGCACCTCGCGCGCGACTGCCCGCGGCCTCGCGACGTACCCGCCACCTGCATTAACTGCGGGGGCGCCCACCCGGCGAACTTCACCGCGTGCCCGCAGTTCCGCAAAGAACTCAGAAACAAGAAGGCCGGTACCGTGGCCCTCACACAAACGGCGCCCCGCCCAACCAGGGGCGCCCCTCCGACTTCCGCCAACATGGTAGCTACAGAGGAAAGCGCGCCAAACCTGATGGCCCCTGCCAACCCTCCGGCAGCAAGGGGAGCTGGCAGGAAACACAAGAGGGGGGGGAAGAGGACGAGGAGACAAAAGGCTAGCGAGCCCCCCCCTCCCCCCGCTACCACTCAGCTGACGACAACAGCCGCGGCCCCTGATGCCGCGCCCAGGACTACATCGGCCACAACCCGCAAGCCGACGCACGCCATCATAGACAAGGCCATCGACGCCCTCAAGGATGTTCTCATCGCCTTGAGGGAGGGTCGCGACCCCGTCCAATGCGTGCTAGACGGGATGAGTAAACTCCTCGTTCACGTCTGAGGCCCCCCGCGTGCTCTACTGGAACGCCGCAGGCCTCCGCCGTCGCCTGCCTTTCCTCCGCCACCTCCTGCGCGACAACAACATAGATGTCGCGCTCATAAACGAGACTCACCTACATCCAGCGCTCCCGTCCAGCCTGCCGGGTTACCACATCTTGAGGCTGGACGCGCTGGCGGAGAACCCAATGCGTGGACTACTGGTTGCCGTCCGCCGCAGCCTCGTCTTCCAACAGCTGCCCGATCTCGACGCCCAGTCGTTCCAGTCTCTGGGCGTCGAATTACACCTTGGATCCGGGCCGGTTAGAATGTACGCGATATACCGCCCCGGCAACGCATCACTGATCACCAGCGAGGTGCACCAGCTGCTCGGAAGTTCCACCCCCACACTCGCAGCCGGGGATTGGAACGCCAAGCACCCCGCCTGGAGGTGCTGGACGACGTGCACAGCAGGACGCCGCCTTTACCAGGACTCCATCAGGAATCAATACGAAGTGGTGGGCCCTGATGAGCCGACCCACTTCGCCTTCGCCGCCACGCACCAGCCCACCACTATTGACTTGGTGGTGCATAAAGGCCTCGACGCATTCGACCTCGAGACCCTTCCCGACGCCTTCGGGTCCGACCATCTGCCTGTCCTTATAACACTCAGGGGCAGGCTGACTCTGGCCAGAGGACCACCTCCCGGACGGCGGATCTCTTGGGAGCGGTTCCAGGCCAACGTCGGTGACCAGCACCTCCCTACCTCCGAGCCTATCGTCAACGCCGCGGACGTCGACCGCCTCGAGGCCAGGGTGACATCCGTCATCAAGGATGCCATGGAGGAAGCCACAACCCCCGTCTCCACTCGCTCATTGCCTCCAGTCCCTGCACATATTCGCGCCCTCATCATAAAGAAGAGGCGGGTGCGAAAGGAGTGGCAACAGTCCAGGGACCCCGCCATAAAAACCCGACTAAACCGGCTCATCGAGCGCGTCCGGGAAGCGCTCGTTGAGGCAGACGCTGACGCCTGGGAACGCCGCATAGAGGAGGCGGACGTGGAACAACCGTCTCTAAACCGCCTTTGCCGCCAACTCACCAAAAAGAGGCCAGCAGTGCATCCACTGACTCACCCGGACGGCTCTCTTCGCTACCCCGCGGCGGAGAGAGCGGAGATCCTGGCCATCCACCTGGCATCCACGTTCCAGCCCAACGAGAGCGAGCGACCCGCCCACCACGCTCAGATGGAGGCCGACGTCGCCCTCGCCATAGCCTCACCCGCACGCCCTCTGCCACCTCCTCCCTTCTTCACTCCGACGTCCGTCTCAAAGGCGATCAAGAGACTGAAGCTGAAGAAGGCGCCCGGCCCGGATGGCATCACCAATGGCGCGCTGCGCCATCTCCCGCCAAGGATCATCGCCGCACTGACCAGGCTCTTTAACGCCAGTCTACGTCTGGGATACTTCCCCCAGGCGTGGAAAAAGGGCCTGGTCATTATGCTGCCCAAGGCCAGGAAGAACCCACGAGACCCGGACAGTTACCGACCAATTACCCTCCTCAGCGCGGTTGGAAAACTCTTCGAGAAACTGTTGCTGCCGCTCATACAGGCGCACTTCCAGCCGCGCAACGAACAATTTGGGTTCCGCAGCGACCACTCTACCACGCTGCAGGTGGCCAGAGTGGTGCACTTCGCGGCCACAACCGCCAACAAGAAGGAGAGTGCCGTAGCAGCCTTCTTAGACGTGTCGCGCGCGTTCGACCGCGTGTGGCACCCGGGACTACTACACAAAGTGATTCGCGCCGGCATCCCTCACCACGTCACCGCAATCCTGGCGAATTATCTCACCGGCAGGACGTTCAGCGTTAGGGTGGAGAGTGAGATCTCGTCCAGCCACCCTATCGCTGCCGGCGTCCCCCAGGGCAGCATCCTATCGCCCATCTTGTACTCCTTATACACCGACGACATCCCGACGCACCAAGACGCAACCCTGGCGCTCTACGCCCTCTACTCGAAGTCGCTCAACCCCCAGCACGCAGCGTTGAAGCTCCAGCGCGCCCTCGACCTGCTGCCGGACTGGCTGGCGGAGTGGAGGCTCGCGCTTAACATCGCAAAGACTCAGGCGATCAGCTTTGGGTCCCACCGCAGACTGCCTCCTCTGCTACGCCTGAAGGGCCAGCAGGTCCCCTGGAGCAGCCGAGCCACCTACCTGGGCGTGGTAATCGACCGCCGACTAAACATGACAGGGCATGTCAAAAAAGCGGCCAATGCGGCAAAAACCGCACTCTCCTTGTTGCGTCCACTATTCCGCTCAAGACTCCCTCTACGAACGAAGTTGTCGCTGTATAAGGCGTACGTCAGGCCACACCTGTCCTACGCTGGCCCGGCGTGGTACGCACTCATCAGCGAAACCCAGAAGAAGATCCTGCAGGTGGTCCAAAACGT